>CM054805.1:8737875-9232364 GCA_028984105.1 Lavandula angustifolia
GCCGCCAAGTTTTGTGGACGGCACGGGCAAGAAGGCAATTCTGTGTGCCTTGATCCTTTAGTGCCCTGGCCACTGTTTTTGAGCGATGGATCTTTGGGCTGGGCGCTACTTCGAAAGCAGATTGGAGAAGAAGCTGAGCAGGATCAGCTGCCTTCAAAGTACCAACCACTATCTGTCCAGGACCAAGGATGCTGAGTGGAGGGTCAACAGTAGATGCAGTGGCATCCTTGTCCTGTTGAGTTCCCTCATCAGGCTTCTCAGGGCCTGAATCATGGGGTGGGTCCTAACCATCGGGGTCAGACTCATCAGAGGGTGCTGATGCTGAGACTGGCTGACGGTCATTCAGCATTGCCAGCATGGCAGCCCTTAGATCTTCTAAGCTACCGAGATCAGATGGCTCTGAGTAGCCGATCTTCTCTCTGATCTTCAGTTCCACTTCATGAAGTAGTTCACAGGAGTGATGGATAATCAGTCTTTTCAGGTTGTGCCACTCCTGGAACCTGAGCAGCATATGGAGCCTCGCTTGCCTTGCAATTATGACAAGGTCGCTGTGGCCGGCGATCTTGGGAATGTGCTCTGTAATCTCTCGGGATGCTCTGGATTGGAGAGCTGAAGCTTCCATCCCGATCGATTCTTCTTCTGAGGCGGTCTCAGATTCCTCTATCTCGATTGGAGATGTTTGTTTCTCAGCAGAAGGAAGACTGCTGAGAGGTGGGATATCCAAGGGGCTTTCCAGGGGCTGAACGTCCTCACCCTGGATATCTTAAGCTGGGACCCCTTGGTCCACTGCTTCATCACGTTCAGTGGAGACACCTTTCTCCACTGACTCAGTCTTCTCAGAAGACTCTGGCTCATCCCTGAGCTGCAGAGGCTGTTCAGCAACTACTGCCTCTGGATCTACCACGGTTTCAGTAGGCACGGCTGTGCTGACCTTCTTCAGTCGCTTGGCTAGTGCCTTAGGTGTTAGAATTTGAGGGGACCTCTTCTTCGTTGGAGTGGTCTTCTGAGACGTGGTTTTAGGAGCGGCAGGCCCGGTGCCGATCTGCTGAAGGGCTGCTGCCCTATTCTGAAATCTGACCTTTTTCACATTGAAATACTGCTTATCTGCGAAGGTGATTCGGTCAGAAGTGCAGAGGTCTTCGATCATGACTGAGATCTTCAGTCCGTATAATAGCTTTCCTTTGGCACTCAGCCTATTGGATGCTTTGTCGAATTTCGCGGACTGCATCATAAATTCCCTTAAGAAAAACTCTGTCCATTTGATTTTGGCCCTGTCATAGATGGCCATCATAAGTTGCAGCTTCGATCTGGACACTTGATCGAAGGAGCCTGCTTGACTCGTCAGTAGCTGAGTTACAATGTATGCTAAAGCTCTATACTGAGGGAGCATGGTGTTCTTGGGAAACGCGGCTCTGAAGACTATTGGCTTCCCGCAGAAAATGGACAAGTAGTTATCCATCAGATCATCGTTGTACCCAACTGTAGTGACGCCTTTGCTTGGCAAATCGAAGCTTCTCCGAAGAGCTTCTCGGATTGACATCTGCTTAACTTCTATGTCCGTGCGTGAGGGATCGCCTACTGTGTGGATGACGAATCTCCCTCTGACATCTCCATCTACTGATTCGGCGTTCAGATAGATTTTAGCAATCTAACGCGGGAGGAAGAAGGTGGGCTTCCTCATTAGAAATCCTTCGAGTCCGGTTTTGCGGAGAGCTGAGAATATCTCATTCATGAAATCAAGATCGTAGACATCGAACTCCATGACTGGCTCGCACAAGACACGGTCTTTCTCCAAAATCTCTTGCATATTCTCTGGACCAAAAACAACATTTCCTGACATTTTGATAATCTGCATATATCGTATAAGTCAGTACCGATTAAGGATATAAAAAGATAAAGATATACGATACGTAAATATCATTTAAGAATTACCGAAAGATTTCCTGAAGATTTGAATAAAGTTTAGATAGAAGGTCAAGAAAATTTCAGAAAATCTCGGGTACTTAGAATTGCAGATACGAAATGGCGGTTTTCAAGGATTTGAACACAGATATATATCTTAGAGAAGATAAACAGTTAAATATCAATGGTTCAGTTTGAACGCGCCTTTTAGATGGACGGCTAGGATTAAGTTTTATATAATAGGTAATGATCATGTTAGCTGCCTAAGTCAAAAGACAGTTGTAACTAGCCTAAGTAGTAACTTGATACGACATGCATTAAATGCGTGGCAGAGTTCAGCATGCTTGTACATAGAATGTCGTGTATTAAATGTGATCCATTAAAATTTAATGACATTTATTAAGGCATTGAATACGATGCTGAATCTGATCATAAATGCACAGGATCGTTCTATAGGCTACTGAGTAGAGATACGCAAACCTGTCGCTGAACATCGTAGTCACCGATACCTCGTGTAGATGGTTCTTTGAGTTTCTTATGCGGTGATTTTACTCGATGCGAGAGTGAACATTCCCCCCTACTTCGAATGCTCCTCTCCTGAATCCTCTAACTGACTGGAGTCAGTAAGGTCCAGCAGACCTAGCTCTACTGAAAGTTCTCTGGAATCGGGCTTCGGCTAGAGGCTTGGTCGTTATATCGCCCTTTGATGGTCAATATGGATCTTTTCCATCCTGATATCCTTCTTCTCGATAGGTCACGAATGAAGTGGTGTCTGATGTCCACGTGCTTGCATCTTGTATGAAGTACATGATTCTGAGTAATTGCAATGGCACTGGTACTATCGCAGAAGATCGGCACTTCATTCTGAATAACGTCATAATCGCGTAGCTGCTGTCTCAGCCAAAGGATTTGGGCGCAGCAACTTCTGGCAGCCATGTATTCAGCTTCAGTAGTTGACGTGGCTACTAAGTGCTGTTTCTTTGAGAACCGTGAAATTAGCTTACTGCCAAGGAACTGACACGTTCCTGAAGTTGATTTTCGGTCAATTCTACATCCTGCATAGTCAGCATCAGAATAACCAGTTAGTTCAATATTATCATCACCTGGATACCATAAACCCATGTCAGGTGTTCCTCGTAGATAGCGGAGAATCTTCTTTGCTGAGTCCATGTGACTCTGCTTTGGATTCGCCTGAAATCGAGCACAGACACCTACAACATAAGTTATGTCAGGACGAGTAGCTGTTAAGTATAATAAAGAACTAATTATAGCACGAAATTCAGTTTGGTCTACTGATACTCCCTCTTTATCAAGATCGATCTTCATATTCGTGTTCATCGGGATCTTGATAGGTTTGCCGGATGTACAACCGAATCTCTTGATGAGGTCTCGAGTGTATTTGCCTTGATTAATGAGCGTTCCCTTCTTAGATTGTTTGACTTGAAAGCCGAGGAAATAGTTCATCTCTCCCATCATTGACATCTCGAACTTATCCTTCATCATTTTCTCAAATTGCTGACACATGATGACGTTCTTCGAGCCAAAGATGATGTCATCTACGTAGATCTGCACAAGTAATAGGTCATCTTCCAGTCGAATGCCGAATAATGTGCGGTCTACTGTTCCCTTCGAAAACCTTTTCGAAGAAGAAACTCCAGATAGGGTATCGTACCAAGCCCTGGGTGCTTGTTTTAACCCATACAGAGCCTTTCTGAGTTTATATACTTGATGTCCCTGCTGAAAGCCGGGAGGCTGTTCCACATAGAGTTCTTCTTTTAGCACGCCGTTCAGGAAAGCAGACTCCACATCCATTTGATAAACTCTGAATCTTTGATGTGTTGCGTAGGCTAGGAATAGTCTGATTGCCTCCAATCTTGCAACTGGAGCGAAAGTCTCGTCGAAATCTATCCCTTCAGCTTGACAATAGCCTTTTGCCACGAGTCTTGCTTTATTCCTTACTATGACGTTGTTTTCATCACGCTTGGTGTTGAAGACCCATTTTGTTCCAATCACATGTTGATGCCGGGGTCTATCAACAAGCTCCCAAACTTTATTTCTCGTGAATTGATTCAGCTCCTCCTGCATGGCTATGATCCAATCAGCATCTTTCAGTGCGTCTTCAACTGACTGAGGTTCTTCAGTAGACAAGAAGCAGGAATATAAGGCGCTTTCTCCCTGACAGAATCTGGATCTTGTCTTTACGCTTGCTGAAGGATCTCCAATGATTAAATCAGCAGTATGAGAATCCTGCCACGATCTACGATGTCTCAACTCTTCATCTGAAATTTGTTCAACACAGATAGTAGGTGAGTTAGGCATTTCAGTTGTACTATTCTAAGATTGAAGCAATTCAGTTACAAGAGTGTGATCTACTGAGTCACCAGGTTCAGGGGCATTTAGCTCAGGAATATCATTAGTTCCCCCTGAATTATTATTCTCATTAGAGGTCTTAGTTACCACTGGGGTTTCTTCATCGACTTTAGTTACCTGGGATTGACTCTATTCAGGAGAGTCAATCTGTTCAGCTAGTTCTGCTGCTGGTTGAGATTCAGTAGACTTGTCTTCAGTTTCTTCATCTGAATCATCATCCCAACGTAGCTGGATCTATTCGACTTTGTCTTTCAAGCTCAGATCCTGTAGCTGTTCACTGATGTCCTCAGATTAAGATTTAGATTATTGCTCCTGTCTTCAGTAGCAAACTCATTAAAAACAACATGAGGGCTTTCCTCCACGCAAAGAGTCCGATAGTTGAATACTCTGAAAGCTTTGCTGACCCGGGAGTATCCTAAGAAAACTCCCTGATCTGACTTGCTATCAAAAGTTTTCAGCTGATCTTTCCCATTATTGTGAATAAAGCACGAACACCCAAAAATATGGAAATAAGATAAAGAAGGCTTCCTGCCGTTCCATAGTTCATATGGTGTCTTCTTATGCTGCTTTGTCAGTAGAGATCGGTTCTGAGTGTAACATGCAGTGTCAGTAGCTTCTGCCCAGAATTTGGTTGGGAGTCCTGAGTTTGCAAGTAGAGTTCTGCTGCTTCTTTGAGTGTTCTGTTCTTTCGTTCAGCAACCCCATTCTGCTGAGGTGTGCGCGCAGCAGATGTCTCATGCTCTATTCCTTCTGCTTTGCAGAACTCCTCCACCATGAAATTAAGGAACTCAGTTCCTCTGTCAGAACGTATTTTGACAATCTTGGTGTTCTTCTCGACACTGAGCCTTTTCAGAAGCGTTGGTAACTCTGTTTTGACGTCAGACTTGTTGGCAATAAACATGGCCCATGTGTAGCGCGAGTAGTCATCAATGACCACTAATGCATACTTCTTGCCTCTGATCGTCACCGGAGAGACTGGACCAAACAAATCCATATGTAGCAGCTGAAGGATTCCATGAGTGGAAGGAGATGGAACTGGCGGATTTTGATTCCTTATTTGCTTTCCCTTCAGACATGCTTCACACTGAGTATCTTTGCTGAATACTTCATTCGGCAGTCCTCTAGCTAGAGTGTTTCTAGCCAATTTGTTGAGCGTTTTGAAGTTGAGATGGCTGAGTCTTTTGTGCCAAAGCCATCCCGTTCTGTTGTCATTCTTTGCCAACAAACATGCTTCAGGTTCAGCTGAGTTCCGGTCAGCTACATAGATATTCTTCTTGCGCGAACCTGATAACACTGTTTTCCCTGTAGATTTATCAATAACATCACAGAAACCAGCGTAAAAAATCACTCTATTCGAGTTGTCACAAAATTGACTAACAGAGAGAAGGTTATGATGAAGTCCTTCAACATATGATACTCTTGGAACTGTTGCAGTTCCAATGCTGAGTGTTCAATAGCCTCTGGTGTAGCCTTTAGCATTGTCTCCAAACTTGATTCGGGGTCCTTCTTCAGTAGTATAATTCTTCAGCAAGTCCTTTTGGTACGTCATATGTCTTGAGCATCCGCTGTCCACATACCAACGGTCCTTGTGCACTTGCAAAACATAATTATATTTAGGTACCCTTTATTTTTTATTTTGGGTCCTTAGATGTTAGTTTTGGTACCCATATCTGTCTCACGACCCTGGTGGTCTCAGACAGTTTCTTTCCACTTGTGTCAACATATTTAACCACTGGACTGGTTAGTGCTGACTTCTGAGGCTTTTTAGGTTCAGGAGTCCGGATCTTCTGAGTGGGTGGACTGCTAACCTTTGCCTTCTGCACGACTTTCTTCTTCTTTCTCTGACTTTTGGATCCTCTCCTGACTATTGGATCATAGTAATATGATCCACACTGAGCTAGATGTGTCAGCCGAGGAGATCCATACTGATCAGCCTACTTTTCTTTGCTGGTTCCCCCTTGACTGAACTGGGGTGATCTGGTGCTGATCTTCTTGTCAGATTGCTGATGAGTAGGATAAGGTGCCTTCATCTTCTGTTTGTTCTTAACTAGGGGGTTCATTATGTTTGCATTGATGGTCTCCCCTTGAACAAACCTATCAGCTAGCCGGTTTTCTGAGCGTACGGGGCAGATGAGGAAGTTCCCTGGCTAAATCCAAGTCCATCCTTACAATGCTTGGGCTTGTTGCTTGCTAGCATAGCTTCCAGCTTCTTTTCAGCGCCTATGTATCGCTCTGTCATCAGGTTCCTCCAGACATCATCACTTTTCTTCACCGTTTCATGCTCGGTCTGAAGTCCTAACAACTCTTGCTTCAGTAGACTCAGTTCAGTATCTTTCTGAGTTGTCATTGGTCAAAACTGAAATCCGATCTTCTTGATGCTGAGACTTGGCCGTCAGAGAGTTTATCTCATCTCTGAGTCTCAACACAAGTCCTTCTGACTCAGTAGCAACCTGACTCTTCTAAGAAAGTCTCTGATTCTCCACTTTCAGGGTATCCAATTCTTGAAGAGTGTTACTGAGCTGTAGACTCATATGAATATGTTCGTCGAGTAGTTCTTCATATGCGATCGCGACATCCAAATTCTCATCTGCACCTGAAAGGGTGTCGTGTGTGCAGTGTGAAGAGGAGTTAAATGGTTCATGAGAGTTTACCTCATCCTCTTCTCCTGCCATGAGACAATTTCCAGTATTTTCTTCATCTTCAAGCTCTAAGGCCATGAAGGCTGCTTCATCATCCGATGAATCCATGAAGGAATCAACTTCATCTGAGTCGTCTGAGAGTTCACCAACAATGTATGCTTGTCACTTCTTGATGAACTTCTCCCTTCGAGCTTTGCGTGCTGCTCGTTCAACAGTACCGAGCTTAGGACAATCATACTGATAGTGTCCAGGCTTCTTGCAGTTATAGCAGGTCGTGACTCTCTCATCTTTGTTTTCGCTGTCTTTCGACTGAGCTGAGTCATCTTGTTTCCCGCATTCAGAAGTTTGTGAGTCAGGAGTGCGCTTATGTGTATATTCGTTCTTACCCTTAGAGTCTCTGACAACTCTTGAGAGCATTTTGCGCCTCTCTTTATCCTTCTGGTATTTCACGGCAAGCAGCGCGTATTTCTTGGCTAGATTTCCTTCTTGTATATCACGGAGTGAAGGTTCAGCCTTGCCTGGACGCTGGAGCTGCTGTGCTGACTGATGCTTTGAAAGCATGGTCGATTTTGGAGTCAGTTTCAGCTCGCTGCTTCCTTTGAGGTAAGCCAAACTCGAATTCTTCTACTTTAAGTTCTGAAAAGATATGGTTAGGAGTAACAATATCTAAATCAAAATGACGTAATAAGGTAGCAAAAGGAGTCCAGTGACCGTCTGACAGTGCCCTCAAAATCTTGAGATTCATGTCTCGGTTTGAGAATGTCTTTCCCAACCCGTTGATAGAATTCATCAGATCTGTGGATCCGACGTTGAGATCTTCAATGGGGTCACCAGGCATGAGCGACAATCTCTCCAGCTTTTGGAGTTCAAGCGCAAGTTTATTTGCTTTGATCTTCGGAGTCCCCCGACTCAGTAGCGCTAGAGCGTCCCAGAGTTCCTTCGCGGACTTGCAGTCCTGTACTCTTCCGAGGTACGAGTCATTCAGAGTGGTCAGTATGGCATTTCTGGCGACGCGGTCGAGGTTGTGATGCTTCTTCTCCTCCGGGGTGAAGAGACTTCTGTCTTTAGGAATCTTGTCATCTGTCACCCTCCCTCCTCCTTGTTCTGCTGTCTGGGTTATGATGCTATCAATTATAGGAACGATAGGTCCGCCTTCCAGAACTTCCGTCATGCTGTCGTGGAGGGAGGTCAGATGTGCCTCCATTCTGACCCGCCATATGCCATAGTTCTCTACTGAGAACATGGGTACCATTCTGATCCCTGACATATCAGACATATTTAATAATAATGGAAATGAAGAATGATATGCAATGAAAACATTTTTCAGATCCATTCAAGTAGACCAGTTTCAGAATAATAAGAGTCTTGGAGAACTCCTGCTCTGATACCAATTGTTGGTCCCGAGAGCACGTTCAGGTGTAGAAGGGGGGGTGAATACACCTAAAACTCGATTTCTCAACTTAAACACGAATAGTTCTTTTCAGAATGATGTCGTACTGAACAAATTCAGCAGACCAGATAAGCTGTTCTGAATCGTGTTGGCAGAGTGACTGACTCTACTGAGATCTGCTAGCTGACTGAGAGTCAGAATTCAGTATCTTGCGGATAGAGTTCAGTGGTGCGAAATAGTGTAGGCCCAAATTCAATTGAGTGAGAAAAATGTTTTTATCAAACAGTTTCAGTAGATTAGTGCAGTCTGTTAAGTTTGCTGAAACTCAGTTGAATGATTTAAAGAAGGATTTTCAGTATGAACAATAAATCAATGCAACAGTTAAGAATAAAACACAAGACACAGAGATTTTTAAAGTGGTTCGGACACAAAAATCCTACATTCACTGTCCCGAAAGATCAAGAAGCTATTTACTATACTGAGGTAGTCTCAGTTGGTTTGTACGCTGGACAAACACTGGTCTTGAGATTTATACTAAGCAAGTCTCAGTTTACAAGGTTAACAAACTGAAGCGTTTGAAAAACTCTCCAACTGTGAAGGAGTCCTTTACAATAAGGATTAGTTCAAAGATGAACTCCTTCGTCTAAGCTATGGATATATGCTATTGAGCTTAGGTTAGAGGGATAAGGAACAAGAAGGTGGCTTCTAGAAAGACGAACAACAGAGTAAAGCTATGGGTTCGTGTATCGTCCTTTCGATACTAGAGGCTGTATTTATCAGTTCAGCTTAGTTCCCTAAGAGCTAGAATGTAGTTCTTCGCCGGAGATGAATTCTTCGAACTTCTTGCGGAGAACTTAGGCTTTTCGAATTTGCTCGTTTGAATGCTCTGTATGTTCTCTCGTGTTCTTCCCATGAGCTTCAAATTTGATTTTTCCCTCTATTTATAGAGAAGAGATTAGGATAGATCCGTTGGAGACAACGATCCTTTGTCTCTCTCTTTTGGGTAGCTAACGGCTCTTTTGTAGCATGGTGGCAGTGTCATTTCCCTCCATTTCTAGAAAGTTGTTGACTTGCAGCTTTAGTAGGTGTAGGACAGGTGTCTGCTTGTCATTGGCCGAGGTTCAGAAGGTGGTTGAGACAGAACAGACTTCAAGGAGATTTGAAGCTGACTTCTCTTTTCCTCGTACTTGACTATGCTGATTGTCTTTCAAAGATCTGACAGTTCAGAAGACTGTCTGGCCATTGCTGAGTCTGATCTCTGATTCAGTAGTGAACTCCTGCTGAGTCGGCTCTACTGAAGATCAACTCTGAGTGCAGTGAACTACTCATGCTGAGTTCAGTTCAACTGACTTTCGCATATCTTGCTCTGCCGAGTCCACGATATTCGAGTCTTCTACTTACAGTGCCGAGGCGGATAAGCTACTGAATGCCTGAGCCAGAGCAGAGGGTTTGCTGAGTCTGAAACCTCAGAGACAAAAAACAGATTACAACTTAAAGGTTCACCATTCAATATAGGGTTTTGGGATCTTCAAATCTTCAAACTATTTCAGAGCACAAGGCTACTGAGTAAATGTCAACACAGAAGACTGAGTCATTTCCCACTATATCTAATACCGCTGAGGATAGAATCATCACCCAATAGTCCCAGTGTCTTCCGACGCAGGTCGTCGAGTTCTTCTTGAACCTCCGTCAAGACGACGATCTCAGGGACATTTCTTACATCAACTATCAGCAAGAAACGGGTAGCAACCGTTGGACCTCGAAGATTGCAGACCTCGACGTTGCCGAGTGTCTTCTTCAGAGCTTTGGTCTTCAAGACGAAGGGATTTGTCCTATCTTCTATAAGGAGTCCTCTGTTAATCAGTACCTCTGCCAGTTCAGTGGGCAGGAGGATATAGTATTCAAAGCAGCTTTTCCGAATAGTCGGCTGCTCCTTGAATACAGGGGCCTTGCTTATATTGTTAATCATATACTGACCAGCTCAGCGGGATCCTTCGATCAACCCTCGGGTCAAGATTCAGATTATGATGGCCATTATGGACGGTGTTCAGGTCAACTGTAATGAAATGTGTAACGCCCCAATTTTCATAACTAACAAGGGACACTACTTCATACTTAACATGCATATTTCAACTCTTTCAAAACATTTTCAAGAAAAAAGAATCATTGCAAAACTCAGGTTATTTTCATACTCACGGAAGTCATAAATAAAAATTTACTAAGTCTAATATTTCAAAAAGAAACAACGAAAAATCTCATAACTAAAAGCAATAATTTAAATACGATAAATTATCCTCATGACCATCACCACCAACACCTCTACGCATCGGCCAAACCATTTCCTAAAAAATGTTAAAATAATAGGGATGAGTACGACTACTAAATGGAAAATACACTTATCCAAACTATATAATATACCAATATATTATGGAAAATTAGAACATTTAAGAATTACGTAGTCACATAGACCACCGAGTCAACTTCGACTCTAACATTAAAAAAATGGATCAACTTTGATCCCGCTCAACTTCGACCATAAACTATTATACCAATCAACTCTGATCGCGTATCAACTTCGATCTCGGTCAACTTCGACTATAAACCTTTGTACCGATCAACTTCGATCCTTCCTTTTCATGTCTGACATTAACTATTAAATATCGAGCATAAAATATAATAAGGATAAATGTAGTGTAAGAAAACTTTCCCACCTTAATCTTGATTTTGAATGAAAAACTATGGATATGAAATGATTAAATCCTACGCGCCAATCCTAACATGAAAAGTTATCTTAATGACTTGTGCAAAGAATGTTATGTATGCATCAATAATTCATATAACTCATAAATGAACATAGTTCAGAATAATCAAATAATCTATATTATAGATAATCTACTTATTAACATGCAATATATTAAACTTAATCTTACTTCTATTGACAATTCATTCGTGCATTTAATAATTTGACAATTCATGAACTAAATTAATGAAATCATAAAAATCTTATCCTAAAAATTATATATCTCTAACATTAACAACATATTACCTATTCCATCACATTAAAACTTATCATGATCAAGAATTCATTTAAGAGTAACATGAAAACTTTTTGTTTTTCAATCTACATGCATGTTGACAAAAGAATTTGGCACATCAAGAAACAAATTAACAAATAAATAGTAAACTTGTCCTAAAAATTCTATATTTTTAACATGAATGACCTAACATATAGTATATCCCATTAAAATTCAGCATGTTCTAAAACAACATAAATAAAAACATGAAAAATAATTTTCCTATCAATCTCATGGACATGCTGTCAAAAACTGGCAGGTTACGAATAACAATTTTTAAGAACTTGAAGAGTAGGATGCTAAGAAGAAGCTAACAGCCAAGAAGGGAGTACAGATCCGTACTCCAGCGCCGACTCGCACTAGATCTGCTATTCCAGACAATCTAGATCTTCAGTAGCTGCTTAACCCAAAAGTCCAAACCCGAACAGTCCAAAACTGAGAAGCAAGGTACACCTGCATCTAAATCCAAATCTGTATCGCTTGCTGACTCATAAGATCAGCATGTGCCCTCCACTGTCCCCCCTAAGGATCAAGAGCTTGAAATGAAAGAGATATGGGACACAGTCGAGCGTGCACTGGACAAGACATTTGAGGCCAGACAGATTAGAGAAGCTAGGGAAAGGATTCGTCTAGCTGATCTAGATGCCCTCAGGCTGCGGACTAAGAAAGGAGCAAGGGAACGGGTCCCCCGTGAAGGACAGAAGTATACCTACTTCTTCTAGGTACTTCAGGAGAAGGGAACCAGTCAGTGAAGTAAAGAAGATCACTTTCAAGAGAACTGATGACTGGGTACCTTTCAAACTGAATAAGAAATGGGAACAGCTGAAAGTGGACTTCATCAAAAGATTTTATATCTGGAAAGTTGGCAATGAAGATTCTACTAATGCTGACACATTCTTCAAAGACTTTTTAACAGCTGCAAACCCACCCCTCCTTGTTGAAATTCAGACTTTGCTGGATCAATCTGGCAAAACGCTTAAGGCACCTCCGTTTAGGATCCTTCCTCCTCCACTCACTCATCAAGATAACATCTGCAAGAAGGAGATCGAAGAAGAGATCAAGGATGCCTCTTAAGAAAAGCTATGAACAAAGATGATGCAGAAGACTTAGTGGAGATTAAGGCCTTGAGGAGCAGAGTTTATCCAGGTTATGGCCTTGAACTTCCGGAGAAGAAGTCTACTGACTTCCGTGCTCGCATGCAACAATTCAAAGAAGAAGCCGAGCTGACCACTCTCTCTCCTAGTCTAGTTCTAGTGATAGCATGTCTTGTACTGTAATTCTTATCTCATCTATGACATATATCACATTGAGCCTTGACAACTACTCATTGTCTTTACGGCTATTTTTTTTTCTTTCTTTCAGCATGACTGATCACTTCAGTGATCAGATTTCACACTATCTGACCCTATGTGACTTATATGCTTATCTGCCTTAGGATTATTCCCTGCTGATTATTTGTCTTAGCTCTGATCTTCCCTGATAACTTGCTAGTACGTAGGGGGAAGGGCTCTTAAATATGAATAGGGGGAAACTGGTTCTTAGGGGGAACTTGTTTTATAGGGATACTTGCTTTTCAGATATAGTTAGGAGCTGAATTTACTTAGATGATTAGCTACTAAGAAGTATGATCCATTCTGAGCTATGATTATCTTTAGCTGTATCGGCCCTGATATCCCTTGAATGTGTTAACTTGCTTTTTAAGCTCTGAGACTTTTCAGTAGAATCTCTGATATCTTCAGCATGCTATAACTATGTCACTAGTATTAAGTTTTGTAAGTTTTGATACAATCAGCAATCTCTAACTGTGTTAATTTGAAGTGGACCTCATACACTGCTTGATAACATAAGACAACTCTTATATCTTCTTACTTGTGATTGCTCTGATTTGTCTTTTCATTATTTAGTCAGCTTTGATATGTTGGCTGGAGCATTCCTTGTAATAGATCTTTACTCAGTAGCAGTAGCTCTTAACCTTAGCATGTTCTTTGATAGAAGATGTAAAATGTTTTGGCATCATCAAATAGGGGGAAATTGTTGGGATGAAGATTCAGTTGACCATATTTGTAGATTTAAAGATCCCAAAACCCCTAGTTGAATGATGATGATTCACTATATTTATAGATTTGATGCTTGGGATAACATAGCAGTGAAGGTACTTAGCATGTGGCCAAAGGTCGGGGCTTCAAATCTCATTGGCTGCTATATGAAGTTTACCCAGTATCACCAAAAATAAATAAGAAAACTGAAATCATGGTTCATTTGGGATGACATAGCAGTATTAACATTACGGGATCAGAATCCACCAACACTACTATATGTCATGCCCTAGTCTGTCACCAATAGTTAGCATAGCGTGATTTGTATCTTATGTGTGGTTGTGGAATATTGTTCACATGAACGAGGTTTACCGAATACACACATCGTCATAAAAGTCACTAATTTTTTGAAAAATTGCTATAATTATTTGGTAAGATATTCCACTTATATTACAACAAATTGACCAAAAAGAAATACATAATTCTCGAGTAGATTTCTTTTTTTTTTCCCCTAAAATATTGGCATTATTCATTTTTTTCCTCTAATATGGTCTCTTTCATTTTTGGTCATATAACTTTATAAAACGCCGATTTTGATTCTGTAAAGTCACTAAGGACTATAAATTAGAAGGTTCTGTCCTGTGCAGAGAAACCTTGCTGAGGCTTGCTCAGATAAATCAACAAGACCTCCTGTTTAGCAGGACCGTAGATGTAGGATCTTGCGTCTGATTTTTGATTCTGTAAAGTCCCATTTTTGGTTCTCCCATAATGTAGTTGTATTTTTGGTCCCTTTAATTTATAAAATATCAATTTTTGGTCATATGACGGAAAGTGTCAAATGAAAAAGGATGCGCAAACTACAATTTCAGCAGACACCGTAAAGAAAACATATATAATTTACACAAAAAATACATCTACATAACACCATTATACGTATAACTGTGTTCCTTATACACAGTTTAAGTATGATCGTGTGTCATGTACACTATTATACGTCAACTTGAGAGTATGCATACCAGAAAGTCAATACTGCTGATATCATAGAAATGACACATAGTTATATGCATAATTTTGCACATAAATACACTCATGATCACGATTATACATATAATTATGTGTCTCTATAGTGAAAGGACAGTCTACCAAAAAGTTCCTACTACATAGTTAGAAAATATAGTTCACTCGTCCTTTTACATTTGAAACTCTCCATTGGAGAATAATACTTGAAATCATGCTCCATTGTTGTCAGGTATTCGAGGAAATTCCAGTGTAGAGCAGCGGATTCGAGTTCTTGTTGTTCAGCACAAACCAAGGTGAATTTGAATTTTGTTAAGCACTTTCAATAAGAACTTTATCTATTTTTCGTTAGATGAATCTGGAGATGGAAAGCTAATTTTTAAAACAAAATAAATAAGTTACAAGATGAATTGCACAACTCAAACCTGCAAAATAGTATGACTACGTTGTTCCTCTGCAGCAGCAGCAACTGCCTGGATGCCTGCTTTCAGGTCCTAGTTGCCATAACGGTATCCCAACTCTAACAGGATTTATCTAGTTTTCAATAATGTTAAGCACTTTCAATAAGAACTTTAACGAATGAAGGTGAATTCATCTATTTTTCGTGCAGTTTCGCTTTGTCAATAAGAACTTTAGATAGTATATAAGTATTGCTTACATAATTCCAATGCTAACGTCAATATTCTCCTTGTGTACTTAGATGCCCGTAAATGGTTTAAAGTCCCGTTACTGCAATTTGAATCAATTGTATCACGAAGAGCCTAATGTTGATTCACAAAGAAATAGTGATTCATCAAACAACACTGCCACTAAGGTATGAGTTATTTAATTTTTTTAGTTATAAGATTCGTATTTGAAATTTGCACTAAATTTAAGACATGATTTTGTGTAGGTGCCTCGAGCTGGTAAGAGAAACCTTTACGATAGGATGAAAAAAATCAAGGAAGAAGAAAATGTGCAATCTGCAAATACGAAAAAAGATGATCCCGCCATCACTCTATAGCCTTTAACTCCTTATCATGTACTCCCTCCGTCCCGGATGAAACGTCCCCTATTCTATTTCGGGGTGTCCCGGATGAAACGTCTCCTATTCCTTTTTTGGAAATAATTAGTCATCTAATTACTTTATGTGGGACCCACAACATTAAATCTAACCTACCCACTACCACACACTTACCCATAAATTACCATTCTTTATTTCTAAAGTATAAGTGGGCCACCATTCTTTACTTTTAAAGTACACCGCATAAATTACCGTGCCGAAAAGAAAGAGGACGTTTCATCCGGGACGGAGGGAGTAATTTTTAAGAATGTTGATTGAAGATTCATAGTTTTTAATCCCATATATGAAGAGTTGTTGATTTATGATGGTTGACAAGTAATCGAAAATGGAATAAGAACGGGTTCTCTCATCCAAAACACAAGAAAACAACATAAGGATTAGAAGCTCCTTCAGAAAGAGAAAGAGAAACAGAAAGAGAAAGAAAGTGTAGTAACCAATATTATAAATTAGCATGCGCTTTTATAATTTCCTATTTCATGAAATAAAATGTAGTAATGTATTAGGTTCAAATTTTAATAAATCTTTTGCTGGCATGAAGCAAAATGAAGGAAATAATACTAGCAAAACAAACTGAACCGCCAAAGCAAGCCCACACCCACGTACGAGCAAGAAGATGTCAAGCTATTGATAGTAAAAAATTAGCTGAAAGGGTAATGACAAAACAAATGTCCGTTCTTTGTTATATAGCTGAGAAATGCAACTTTAATTTGAGAGTTACATAGAGTAAGGTCTTCTTCTAACCGTGCCCTTGGTGGTTGAATAATTTTAGTGTGATCAATTTGTTGATCTGAATACCATGCACTGACAACCTATCTGCTGCCTCCAACTCCATCAACCAATTTTCACATAGAATTTATTATGCTGTTTTTAGTTAAGATGACTTTATTATGCTATTTGTGATACCTGCTGCAATTTTTCTCTTGTTAGTTTAGATGTTTTTTTCCCCAGTTTCACTCTTCAGTCATGACTCCGACTTTAATTTGTATTAATGCAGGTACTGAAGATAGAGATGTATGAGAAGCAGAACAAAGAAGATTCAGATAACATGTGTTTTGAAGATATTTTAGCACATGATGGTGACATCGATGGAGCGCTTAGGAATCCATCGGTTCCGAGCAGACTCGTGGAGCTTGGATTATCGTACTGTCGGTGTGCAGGATTTAGATGAGACTCAGCTGGAACTACAAAAGGGTATGATTTTACTTTGACTTGTATACTATCATTTCAGTTATAACTTACATGGCTTTATTATTATTAATTCATTGTCCAACTGTTGTAGTTATACGAAAACGTGGTCCTAACAAAAACATTCAATTGGATAAATTAGTAAGACAACAGAAGAATGGCATGCCCCAGAACGAGAACGAGCCTTTTAATCCCACTATTCTAATTCCCGAAGATTAAAATCATGCAGTCGGTTTGCATAGAAATTTGTTCGTGAGAGAGCTTGGTATAATAGTGAGACAGTATGCACCTTTGATGGTGAAGAGTTGGACTGCTATACCAAAAGCTGATAAGGACAAGTTGTGGAAACTTGTACTGGTAAAGATTCGAACTTTTTAGGACCTTTGTTATTGCTTTGATCATGAATTGGTAACATATTGTTTAAATTATGAACAGGAGAATTTTGATTTTGGCACCATTACGCCTCATGTGAAGGAGGTGGTGTTTAATACCTTAGCACGGTCATATAGCAACTCGAGAAGCAAAAATTATTAGTGGTATAAGAAACAATGGGCTGGGGAAAAGGCGAAGGCCACACCACCATTATCACTAGCACACAGACTAGATGAGTGGAATTGAGTTTGCACACATATTTATGATAACGAAGACTGGAAGGTATTATATAACATGTTGATTTATGCATGTTTGACTAATTAATTTGATTGAGATATATGTACATAAACGGTCAAAGAATTGAGGGGAAATGGACTTAGTTCGATTGCAAAACATTATCCTAAGATTATTTTTACTTTGAAAGTAAACAGTAGGGGTCTTAAGGAGCAGTATTTTGAGGAATTTAAGGTTAGTTTTTCTTTCAAGTTCACAATCTTATAATTTAGCATTTACTTGTATCTAACATGTATAAACATGTAAATTGCAGAAGCACTTCCGCTGGCCTGCTGACTGGGACTAGGCAGTCCACCACATGTGGCAGAAGAGGGCGTCCAAGAGGTTCAGTGACTGGCACTTCGAAATGAAGAAGGGCCGCCCTCAAAAACCGGACTACATCAACACAGAGAGGTGGGAGGTCCTCAACGAGTACTGGATGCGGCCAGAGGTACTCCAAAAGTCGGAGACTACTTCCCAGTGCCGCAGGTCAGAGCCAGAGCCGGGCGCCGGGATGAGCAAGCACAAAGGAGGGTCCCGGTCAGCCCTACAGTACTCCCAGTCTACGGTAAGTCTCATTTTATAAGTTTTTAGCTTCTTATGTCTTTGTTTTGACATAATTTTGTTTATGCATGTGATGAATAGGCTTCTCAGAGGGGATGCTCCTTAGAGTCCACCGCCTTTGACACTTTCCAGAGTCTCCATTACAAAGGTGGAGGCTTCTCCAACATGAAGGCGGTGAGACTTCATGTAAGCACCCAATTACAATATACAGAATATTATTCTAGAATTCTGAGTTTGACTAATTTCTATTTTTATATTGTAATAGGCGGAGGTGGAGCGGATTGCTGCTGAAGAAGGCCCCAACGCGGATGAAAACGCGATTTATCTGCGGTTGGAAGGGGTTCGGGACAAGAAGCAGCGGCTGTACGGTTTCGGCGAGGAAGGGAGCAGCTACATCAATGCCGCCAGCCGCTCTTCTACTTCTTCACTTGGGCCTTCCCAGAGCAATGCCGAGATCATGCGCCGACCGGAGGAGGAGTCGGCAGCTAGGAGGACCCTCCAAAAGCAGGTCGCATTCATGAATGCGAAGATGGACCAACTTATGGCGTTGATGGGTTCCTCTAGCCGACGAGACCCTCCAGACGACATCAACCAATCCCCTCCTCCCACCTCTTTATGATATACTTATTTATGTTTATGTATACATACTAAATATTTGAATTTTTATTATTTATATATTTATATTTCCGTTTCAGTTTGCTTTTTGACTTGATTTGAATAGTTATATATATGTGCTGTGTTGGTTGGTTAAAAAATGCAGATTGTTGAGAATTGGGTACGAAAAAAAAAATTATTAAAAAAAAAAAATTACCGACGAAACTCTGTCGGTACAACAAGAAAATTGCCGACGAAATATTCCATCGGTAAAATTACCGAAGGAAATATTCCGTCGGTAAATCGTCGGTGATTAGGCCCCCGACAAAATGACCGGCGACATTCTCCCAGCGGTAATAAATCCGTCGGTAAATTTTGCCGACAAAGCCTGACCCGACGCCACAATTCTGTCGGTAAATTTTTTACCTACAGATAATTACGGTTTACCGACGAAATTTTCCGTCGGTAAATAACGAAATTCTTGTAGTGTTTTCAGCGAGGAAATGCAAAATAACTTCCTCGCAAAGAACTTTATTCTTGTAGTGTTGGCTGGTTGAATAGCTCAATGACCAAAGATATTCGTCTTAATGTCAAACGTGCTAAGACGGCTTGCGTGATTTGGCTAGATTTGCATTAGAGGTTTGGAAAGGCGAGCGCCGCTCGTGGTTTCGAGCTTTGCCATAGGGTGATGGTAACACGAAAAGAAGGAGGTACGATCTCTTCTTACTACAACAAACTAAGAAGTTTATGGGATGAAAGAGTTTTAAGCTATGATACAGCGAGAACGATTATATGAATTTCTTGTTTGTCTTGACGATGACTATCTATGGTCAAGACCCATGTCTTGAGCCTTGATCCAGTGCCCACCATGGGTGATGTTTACTGCATGGTAGCCGAAGAGGCTAGAGGTGCATCAACAACTCTCCGGAACAAGGCGGAACAAAGCCAAAGCATCTTTCAAACTGATTATATATGTTCAGATTCAAAACCACTGCCATTGCTCTTCTACCCGTCCCACTAGCGGTCGAGATTATGATGAAGAAGGAAGACATAAATGTACCTACTATCATCGTGTAAGACTCTTTAAAGACCGGTGTTACAAGCTTATCAATTATCCTCTAGATTCTAATTGGAAAAGTTGTGACTCAGGTCGTGGCAGAGGGTGTGGTAGACGTGGGGACAATATTACATCTTGAGGGGATAGTTCGCGTGGCTATTGGCCACCACCACGAGCAACTAAGATCACTAACAGTCCTACTGCAGAACAGTACTCTAGACTTCTTCAATTCTTAGGATCATCTTCTTCTATTGCTGAAGACAACAACAAGGTTAATTCTAGCGGGGATGAACACACTAGCCATGCCTTGTCGCAAATATGGCAGGTAAGGATGTTTCTTCTACCTGCCCTTGGGTTGCAGACTCTAGGGCTACTGAACACATAGAATGTGATTCCACGAAATGTTACAAAAACTACAAAAAATGTTGTTCGAATTCCCACTCGCGAAGGTGTTCGTGTTGAAAGCACAAGTACAACAGATGTATCGCTTGATTTAACCTTAAAGGATGTGTTATACATCTTGAGTTTTCAATGCAATTTGTTATTCGTCAATAGATAAAGGATGTAAATTGTGCATTCACATTTTTTCCTGATTTTTGTGTAATGTAGGATTTTGCCTCGAGGACTCAGATTGGAGTGGATAAGAAGTGTGATGGTCTTTACTGCATAGAGCATGTTCAGACTAAAAGTAGGCCTTGGGAGTTTGCACGGATTCTACAGTATGGCGTCAACGTCTTGGGCATATTTCTTGTGAGAAATTGAAGCACATTAAAAGTCCTAACACCTTTGATAACAATTGCATTTGTGAGTCTTGTTTAAGAGCCAAGCAAACACGTACTTCTTTTCGTGTCAGCTCTATCGTTCTTTTGATTTAATTCATTGTGACATTTGGGGTGGTTACAAATTCTTTCTTTTTCCAGTGCTAAGTATTTTCTGTCTATTGTGGATGACTATAACCGTGCTACTTGGGCTTATTTAATGAAGAA
The DNA here is from genome assembly GCA_028984105.1 of Lavandula angustifolia. Taxonomy (NCBI): domain Eukaryota; kingdom Viridiplantae; phylum Streptophyta; class Magnoliopsida; order Lamiales; family Lamiaceae; genus Lavandula; species Lavandula angustifolia. The sequence continues at coordinate 8,758,398 of CM054805.1, forward strand.
TAAATCTGAAGTAGGGGATTTCTTAATTCGGTTTTATAACATGATAGAAACACAATTTCGATCACTTATTAAGAAAATAAGGACGAACAATGGAGTAGAATTCCAGTATTGAAAAATGATGGAGCTCTATACTAAGAAAGGGATCAATTTGGAGACTTCTTGTACTGATACTCCGTAGCAAAATGGGCTTGTCGAGCGTAAAGATAAATATCTCCTTGAGGTTGCTAGGGTGCTGCGTTTTCAAAGTGGTTTACCGTTGGATTTTTGGCTTGAGTGTATCTTGATTGCTCCCCATATTATCACGTGTTATTCACAACAAATCCCCATTTGAGATCTTATATAATAAACTCCCTAATTATAGTTTCTTTCGAGTTTTTGGATGCATTGTGTATGCATATGAGAACCGTAAGGGGTTGGATAAATTTGCTTCACGGTCCCGATCTTGTGTTTTTACTGGCTACCCAAATTCACCAATGTGTATGACCTTGATACGGGGAATATCTACACTTCGCGATTTGATAAATTTTTTGAACATGTGTTTCCTTTCAAAAATGGTGCCTCCATGTCTCAAAGTGGGTTTGATATTCCACACATTAACCGGCAGCAATCTGGTGTCTCTCCTTCCATTCCCATGCGTGCCTGATGACTCTTCACATCTAGTTGTCCCCCATGACACACATAAATTCATTACATCTTCCTTTAAGATATAGTTATTATTTATCCATATCCCACTTATTATTGTAGTCTAATAAAAATACGTTTTTATAAGGATATGTTAAATTTGATGAATTTGTTATTATTAAGGAGATAATATCTACTTATGATGGACTAGATATTTAATGTCTATCATATTCCACCTAAAAATCAGTCATCTCTCCACCTATAAATATATTGCTTTAGAATCATCATAAAGCACACTTACAAAACCATAATAGATATGGTTCATAGGCTAGGAGAGAGAGACAAATTTCTCCACCATCCATTCTGCATCTCCGTTTAATGTCATCACCATGAGGTATTCTTAAATCATCTTCCTTATTTCGTATATCATATGATAATCATGTAGTTTAAGATCTTAGGGTTCATGTACACTTCCACAACTGAACTATCATCCACAACAAAATCATCTTCTCGAACCCCTCTCGATGCTTGACCACATATGAGCACACGCTCCAAGCGTGCTCCCAAACATTTGGCTGACTTTGAATTGAATCTTCCTCTTCAATAAACCATTCTCACTTTGCCCCCGTTTCCAACTCTTCGACGGTATATCCTCTTACTAACTTTGTCTCTTATCATCATTTTTCACTTTCTCATAGTGCGTATCTAGCGGCCATCACATCTCCTAATGAGCCTAAATATTTTCATCAGGCTATCAAGAGTCGTCTTTTGTGTGACGCTATGCTTAAACAAATCCGAGCTCTTGAAAAAAATGGAACTTGGTCCTTGGAAGAACTTCCACCCCTTAAACATGACGTTAATTCTAAATGGGTATATGAAATCAAGTATAAGCCAGATGGTTCCATTGAGCATTATAAGTCATGCTTTGTTGGTAAAGGATATACTCAAGTCGAGGAGTTGGACTACCACGAAACCTTTTGCCCCTGTGGTTAATTAGTCACCATTAGGAACCTTCTTGTTGTGGCTTCTAATTTGTGGTGGCACGTTCATCAATTGAACATTAACAACGCTATCTTACATGGTGATTTAAATGAGGAAGTAGACATGAAGATTCCTCAATGATTTTCTCGTGAGGGGAAGACAAGTGTTTGTCGCCTTAAGAAATCAATATATGGACTACGTCAAGCTTCAAGAAATTGGTACCAAGAGTTCTTCAAGGCTTATCGCTATTGGTTTCAAAGAATCTTGAGCTGACCATTCTTTGTTTCTTTTTCGAGAAGATTCAACTTTTACAGTAGCTCTAATATATGTAGACGATGTAATCCTTGCCGGTACTGATCTTGTTCACATAAGCAAGGTTAAAAGTTTTCTTCATGCATGCTTGCTTTAGTATTAAAGATCTTGGTTCTCTCAAGTATTTTCTCGGGATTGAAGTTGATCAGGCTACTGATGGTTTCGTATTATGCCGACTTTATTTTTTGTTTAAGAGTAGTTTTTGCTATTTTAGAAACTATGACAGTAATAGCGGGACAACTCGATTAAGAAAATAGGACAGTAATATCGGGATGGAGGGAGTATAAAGTTTGAATTTTTCAATGGGTTTGACTAAGGATTGTTTTGTAACTTGGCAACGAAATATTTGTTTTTGTCTTTAGATAAATTTTAGACAAGGTTGAAATGGTATTATCTATCTCGGCTAAACAATGGTGATATTTGTTGTACTAATAAAAAAAATTATCCGACTATATATACAACAAAAGTTCAAAAACACGAAGTATTAATTTTTATTATTATGTTAAAGTTAAATAATTTATATAGTGTTTCGTTCTCAATATGAATCTTTAATCTATAACCCCTGTAGAAAACGAGAAATTTATTGTATTTTTCATGTGATTCAATCTCCTTAATCTTGAATCCAACAATTAATTTGTTTTCTCATAACTAGAACAACACCCGTATACGCACGAAATTATAATATTTTTATGTGTGTAACATAGATGCTGCTCTAGGCATTACGAAAATGTTACACTAACATACAGAATCAAAAATTTACATTACCTTCTAGGCATCTTTGAAAATGTGGTCGAACCGAAGGCATAAGAATGTGGCTTGCTCGTTTCTCAAACTCTTTCATGTATTCATCATGCACCTCTAAGAAAATGTAGTCGAATGGAAGACATAAGACTGTTATTCCATTTGTGTTCTCGTTTTGCAAGCTTCAAACATCATCTCTTGTATTGTTGAAAGCCTCTTAGCTTATTCTTATCTTAGGCATATAGAACAAAGGAGACATCACATATACATACTGAACATCATGTTTTGATTGTCTTTGCTGTAAATCTATACAAAATTGTTCTCCCAGTCGAGTGTGGTGATAATTCTTGAAAGTTGATTCTTTACATCCCATAAAAAACTTCTACCAAGATTAACAAAAAGAATATTGACTGCAATTAAGTATGAGTGGATAGGTCAAGAACAACAAAATTTTATAAATGAGTATTTTAACATCAAATTCCCATGTACAATCATATAGGAAAGAAAAAATATTACACCTCTGAAAAGTCGTGGCTATCAATTTTATTACAGTTTGTGATTAAATTCTCGAATTTTCAACTATAGTTTAGATTATCGGACACATTTGTTGAAGTTTCGAACCTGGCTACGATACGGTAAGTCTAGTATCTTAGGTCCAAAACCACATGCAATGATTCAACTAACTTATTATTGGGTGATGATTCTATCCTAAGCAGTGTCACATATAGTGGGAAATGATTCAGTCTTCTATGCTGACATATACTCAGTAGCTTTGTACTCTGAACTAGTCTGAAGATTTGAAGATCCCAAAACCCTATATTGATTGGTGAACCTTTACTTTGTAATCTGTTTTTTTTGTCTCGAGGTTTCGGACTCGGCGGACCCTGCTCGCTCGGTTTAGACATTCAGTAGCTTATTAACCTAAGCACCAGAAGTAGAAGACTCAGTAACACTGGACTCAGCAGGAGCAATATACTGAATAGAGTCAGTAGAACTGAACTCAGCAGGAGTAGTTCACTGTACTCAGAGCTGATCCCCAATAGAACCAACTCACCAGTAGTTCACTACTGAATCAGAGATCAGACTCAGCAACGGCCAGACAGTCCTCTGTACTGTCAGATCTTTTGAAAAACAATCAGTATAGTCAAATACGAGGATAAGAGAAGTCAGCTTCAGATCTCCTCGAAGTCTGTTCCGTCTCAACCACTTTCTAAACCTCTACCAATGATAAGCAGACACCTATCCTACACCTACTAAAGCTGCAAGGTAACAACTTTCCGGAAAAGGAGGGAAAGAACACTGTCACTCTACTTCAAAAGAGCCGTTAGCTACCCAAAAGAGAGAGATAAAGGATCATCGTCTCCAACGGATCTTTCCTAGTCTCTTCTCTATACATAGAGGGATAAATTGATATTTGAAGCACGAGAGCTCACACAAAAAGACGAGAATGAAAAACTAGAACACACAAGAACTCAGAGCATTCAAACGAGCTAATCCGAAAAGTCTAAGTCTTCCGCAAGAAGCTCGAAGAATCTATCTCCGGCGAAAGACTTCATTCTAAGCTCTTAGGGAACCAGGCTGAACCGATCGATACAGCCTCTAGTATCCAAACGACGTTACACGAACCCAAAGTTATACTCAGCTGTTCGTCGTTCTAGAAGCAAATTTCTCGTTCCCTATCCCTCTAACCTAAGCTCAATAGAATATGTCCATAGCTTAGACGAAGGAGTTCATCTTTGTACTAATCCTTATTGTAAAAGGACTCCTTCACAGTTGGAGAGTTTTTCAAACACTAAGTTTGATAACCTTGTAACCTGAGACTTGCTCAGTATAAATTCCAAGACCCGGTTCTGTCCAGTGTACAAGCCGACTGAGACTACCTCAGTATAATAAATAGCTTCTTGATCTTTCGGGACAGTGGACGTAGGATTTTTGTATCCGAACCACTTTAAAAATCTCTGTGTCTTGTATTTGTGTTCTCTTTACTGTTGCATTGATTTACTATTCATACTGAAAACTATCTTTTTAAATCATTCAACTGAGTTTCAGCAAACTTAAGAGATTGCACTAATCAACTGAAATTGTTTTATTAAAAACGCTTTTCAACTCAACTGAATTGGGCCCACACTATTCCGCACTACTGAACTCTATCTGCAAGATACTGAATTCTGACACTCAGTCAGCTAGCAGGTCTCAGTAGAGTCAGTCACTCTGCCAACACGATTCAGAACAGCTATCTAGTCTGCTGAATTCATTCAGTACGACATCATCCTGAAAAGGACTGTTCGTGTTTAAGTTGAGAAAATCGGTTTAGGTGTATTCACCCCCCCCCCTCTACACCTGAACGTGCTCTCGGGACCAACACTTATTGAAACAAAACAACAGTAGTTCAATTACCTTTGTTGGATTATGAGTCAGTGGTTGATTTTAATCAACACTTAGAGGGTACTTTGTTTTATTTATGAGTAGTTCTTGTAATAAGAACTTGTCTATTTATCGGTAATGGGGAAATCTTAGTAATTTATTGCTATGGAATTGAAGATCCCAAAACCTATCTTATACCCTTAGTGTAGTGTCTTTCGGACTAGATGATGTAATAGGCTAGACTGTTCTTATTTTCATTATCTATTTTGTCTAAGTCTTGTAAGGGGTATTTGTTGGTCTGAACTTCAGTAGGAAGTTACACTCCAGAACCCCACGTCATCAGTTGTAAGAGCTCGTGTTTTTAGAGTCATCAACAGACTACACATTAGTAGAAGATTTCTCATCAGCTGACCCTCTAGTAGAAGAACACAAGACAGAGCTCAGTACCTTCAGAGTCATCAGCTGACTACACTCACTAGAAGATCCTTTATCAGCCGACTCAGACGAAGAAGACAGTGATCGTGTGAGATCTACTGTATCCGATAGGAAACGACCCGACCTTTTAGTATATTTCTCTAAAGTCAGTAGAAGATCATACGAGGATAAGTGAGAGTCAATTCAGATGAAGACTGATGTCTGACAAGTCCTACCTACCACAAACTTCAATCAATGAGAAGCGGTCTAAGCCTTAACTGCTCTGACCAACTAAAGCTGCTCTCATGCACAGTGACCAACTACTCTGCGATACTATTTCGAATATATGGCCGTTTTCCTTAGACGTTTGTGACACCTGGCATCGTCCCCTCCAACGGACAAATGCCTGGGTCACAACTATAAATAGAGAAGCTTTTCCGAGCTTAACGCACGGGATATCAAAAGGGATTACACGCTCAAGCATTCAAAACACTCTTGCGCTTTCACGAAGATCCAACGCAGAACTTGCTTATTAGAATATTTTTAGTTCTTCTCTCTAGAGTTTTTTTTAGATCCCTCTTCTCTATCTATGCTCCATTGTTATATCCATAGCTTAGAACCTTCGAAGCAGTTCACTTTTAGTGACTGTTCTTATTGTAAGAACTCCTTCATAGTTGGAGAACATCCCCTCCCCTTCAAACTTCGGTTTGGATTGTAAAGTCGCTAAGGACTATAACTTAGAAGGGTTTGTCCAGTGCACCGATACCTTTCTGAGGCTTGCTCAGATTAATCAACAAGACCTCCTGTTTAGCAGGACCGTGGACATAGGATCTTGCGTATCCGAACCACATTTAGCAGGACCGTGGCACTCATCTCCGGACCAACAATTGGGATCAGAGCGACGGTGTTCTCCTGATCATCAGTTCTGAAACTACTGGTCTACTTGAATAGATCTTAAAAACGTTTTTCACTACACAAGCATCTCTTCATAGATCCTTATACTCTCATCTGTAATGTCTGATATGTCAGGTATAAGGATGGTACAGATGTTCTCTGTGGAGAACTACACGTTATGGCGCGTGAGAATGGAGGCGCACCTTACATCGCTGCTAGACAGCATGACTGATGTCCTTGAGACAGGACCCATCATTCCCATGGTCGACAGCGTTCAATATGCTGTTGTAGGAGGTGTAGGAGCACAGACTGGTGCTAAAGTTGCTAAAGATAAATTTTCCTTCACGCCCAAAGAGAAAAAACAGCACAACCTCGACCGAGTTTCGCGGAATACAATCCTGACTATGCTCAGTGATTCACACCTTGGGAGGATGCAAGATTGTAAGACGGCAAAAGAACTTTGGGATGCCCTGGCTGTACTGAGCCAAGGAACCCCGCAGATTAAAGAGAACAAGCTCGAGCTAGAGCTTCAAAAGTTTGACACCTTTGCCATGGAGCCCAACGAGACCATTGACGAGCTTAGCGTCAGATTCACAAACCAGATCAATGTGATCAACAGGCTAGGGAGGACGTTCACCAACAAAGAGATGAAAACCAAGATCTTGAGAGCGTTGCCTCGACTGAAGTGTCTTTCTTTTGCTACTTATTTACGTCGCTCATATCTTATTGCTTTAACTCCTGATGTTATCTTTTCAGAATTAAAGACGGAGGATTTCGATCATAGCCTACCCTAAAGATGTTCCAGTGCTCCAGCTGACACCCAGGTAGATCATGCTTTCAAAGCAACAGTCCGCAAATCTGGAGCCAACCTCATTTCTTCCACCAAGACAGCAGCTGCCTCAGATGCTAAGTCTTTCGAGACTCCCGCTACTGATCAGCTTGCGCTCATGGCTCTCAAGTATCAAAGAGAGAAGGAAAGAGACAGAAAGTTGAAGAAATACCACCGAGATTCTCCCTCAGGTAAGAAAGATCATCGAAAAAGGGAAGAATGTAAACCATCAACTGATTGCATGAACGCAGAGCTTGCTGCTAGTCCATCCAACAGCTCAGCTGGAAAAGGCGGCAGAACAGCTGTGTGTTACAACTGTAAGAAAGAGGGACACTTTCAGTACGACTGTCCCGAACTCTTAGCTGCTCAATGAGCAAAACGGCAGGCCAAACGCGAGAAATTTGCCCGGTGGAGACAGGCCTGCATAGCCGGAGAGATATCCGATGACTCAATCGAGGAAGATACTTTCATGTATTCTTCTGAAGACGAAGTTGCATTTACAGCCGTTGAGGTTGGAGAAACAGATCCTGAATCAACGACTGAATATTGTCTGATGGCCGGAGAAGAGGCTGAGGTAAATTCGAAATTTATTATAACCTCCTCTTCAAAGAGCACACACAACACATGCTCAGCTACAGATGAACCTCTAGACGTGGTACAAGCTTATGACGATCTACTAGAGGAGTAGATTCAGTTAAGCAGAGAGTTCAGCAGAACTATTCAGGAATTGGAACAGGTAAAGGCTGAGAATCAGAGACTTTCTTCTAATTGTCAGGTCTCTACTGATTCAGAGAATCTAGTTGCGAGACTGAAGGAAGATATTGAATCTCTTATGACTAAGTCTCAGCTTCAAGAAACTCAGATATCAGTTCTGACTAAGGACAATTCTGAGAAAGATATTGAAATAGCCAGACTCAGTCAGAAACTCGTAGAGGTTGAGAAAGATTATGAATCACTTCAGAAAAGTGACGAGGTTTGGTGAGGACTGATGACTGAACAGTACCTAGGAGCCAAAGAGAAGTTGGAAACCATGCTTAGAGCTCAAAGGCCACTAGCCATGAAAGAAGGACTTGGCTACACTCATGAAGCTTCCACCTCTACTTCTAAAGGCTTAGAAATGCTGGCTGATAGGTTCGTCAGAGGGAAAGTTCAGATCTCTGAACCAACAACTCAGGCGAAGAACAAATAGAAGATGATTGCACCTCAGCCGAGCAACAAGAAGCAACTGGCTAAAGGTTCCAGCCCCAGAACACCACGATCAAATTCAGGGGGAACTAAGAAGGTCAGGTGGGCAGAGCAGTATGACGAGCCACTGTATGAGCATCCAGTACAGTATGGTTCGTACTTTTATGAGCCCAGGGTCAGGTGGAGCACAAAGCCTCAAAAGAAGAAAGTTCCTGAACCCAAAACTGCCAGGAAGTCAGTATCTCCAGATCTAGTGGAGAAAAAGACTGACAAGGTTCAGAGAAAGAAGTCTCAGACTCCTAAGGTCCCGAGACAGATCTGGGTCGCGAAATCCCCAACTAACACTTAAGGACCCAAACTGAACCAAAGGGTACCTAAAAATGTTTCTGTTTTGCAGGTGCATAAGGACCCTTAGATTGTGACAGCGGCTGCTCGAGACACATGACGTATCAAAAGAACCTGCTGACCAATTACGTGCAAGAAGATGGTCCCAGAATTGAGTTTGGTGACAACTTGGTGATCGCTGTATTGCACCAAATAATCCTGCAAAATTCAGAGAATTACTTCAGTATAGTTCACAGGTATCGAACACTGGGAACGGACGACTAGACACTTTATTTTTCCTACTTATCTGGGGTTTTGGTTAGCGACCACGCAAGATTTGGGATTCCTATTAAACTAAGAACTTGTAAAATTAAAATCAAGAATAAAAACAGAAAACGAGAAATAAACCGTATTAAGCGGGCAACCGAAAGGCGGGTCCAACGAGAATATTCATGCACTCGTTTATTCCAATCCTCGGCACTAAATATGAATTAATCTCAAGAATCTACTAGTTATAGACCACCGTAACTTAAACTGCGTGATCCTCACTCCCACTTACTTATTCGGTAACCGTCATGTTGGGCATAGAAACGGCTACTTCTCTAACCTAGCTACAACCTACGTTGTTGGGCAATCAATAGATTTAATAGCTAGACAGCTTTATCGAACTAAGGGAGCCTAGTATAGGAGCCTACTCGTATGTTGGGCATCTCATAGTCTCCTATCGGTTTAATCCAATTACTCTTACGAATAATTTCGCTACTCACCTAGCCTTGTTCCACGAGAAACGATGGAAGTACTAAGTTAGCTACAGACTGCATAACCTAGGGTGATCAAGCCTAAATCACTAGCCAGATTAATTAATTCAGAATTATCCCGAAACCCTATTGATTAATTATGATCACCTAAGCCTCATGTATTGTTCACGTGTGCATTCACATTCTGCCGGACCCTAAAAAGTTTAGCTACTCATGCTGATGATTCGGTTGTACAACCGGGACGGTTTCGGAAACGTAAACATAAAAACGAGTAACCCTAAATCTAGCATGCACGAATTCTAAATTTAAACTTATTAAGATGCGAAATAGCAGAAAATAACAACTTGCGAAATTTAACTAAAATCTTAAATTGAAATAACAAGAGGTTCGAATTTGAAATTACTAAGTTCCTAGAAAAAACGATTAAATGCAAAATGAAATAAAACTAGAATTTAAGCTACGGAGTTTAAAGAACATGAAAGACGGAAATTTAAAGCGCTGTTTTTCTTCTAAGCTATGCTGCGGAAATCTGGTTCAGATGGTTCAGAGATGGTTCGGAGATGGTCTTCGGCTTGAGCAGTTCGGCGGCGAGATGGTGCGGCGGCTGTCGGCGGTTGGGATCGGAAGGGAGCAATGGCCGGAATGTGAGCTCGGGATGTTGGGACGTGTTCGAATGGCTGTTTCCTGTGTATAAGGCGTATGATTTTCGTCCCTCAACATCTCTTAATATACTCCTCCTTTTCTTCCTCTCTAAGGTAGGTTAAATTAGGATAAGGAAAAGATTTGGGTGGATAAGGAAACAAGATCTTTCCTTAACCACCAAAAGATATTTTCTTGATCTTTCCCTATCCTAATAACCGTGCCTTAATTCGCGACTTTCCGTGCCTTTTCTTCACCAAAACGCGCCAATTAATATCCTCTTCATCATGCCACGTCAGCACCGAAACCCTGCATAATACGCTACTGCAAGTGCACCGGTTGGCCAATTGACGCACTTTTCGGCCTGAAATCACTAAGTACGAAAACGACTCATCAAATATCCTTACACTTGATTTATGCTCGCCCACGAGTATAAGGAGAGAAAAAGATAAGTACTTAGTTATTTCGGCCAATCCCCAAGACTCAAAACAAAAATAAAAGACTCAAGGAAAACAAAGACACGACATGACAAGGATAAAATGACACGAACAAAACAAAGACACCAAAGAAACACACAGACTCAAATAAAAATATGAAAAACAACGACGTGAAGCAGCACCAATTAATTCAAAATTCTCAACACCGATTAACTAGCCAAGCAAATCAAATCATGCAAATATGATCTCATCAAGCAAGTAGACGATGCAAATTTTGAAATTAAGCACACATATATCAACTTGGTCAAAATCTAAACAATGTGGATCTCCTCAAGTTTCGCTCATCACTCAACTAATCTAGGTCCGGTTCAAGCCACTCAAGAAAATAAATCCACGCAATCAAGATAAGAGATCGTCACAATAGCAATATCAAGGAGGTCTTTCTCATTAGGTTGTAATGGGGCTTAGGACTTAGACAAATTGATGTTGGTAAGGGTCCTAGGGGTACTAAGCTTCATCAAAATTATATTTCAATGTTATGCATGTCAAACTCACTTAGTTGTGCAATTAATGTAACACTTCAAAACTTCCTACCACTTAGCAATTTCGAATACATGCTACAATTATTTTTATGTACCCATTTTTTCTTTTTTTTTTCTTTTTCTTTTTTTTTTTCTCTGCCACATCTCTCTTTTTTTTCTGAATATTTCATATATATATATTTTTTTCATGGCATATTTTTTTTTTTTTCTGGGTACAGACTGTCTCAACTGGGCAATCAGGCCACTTACATTCTGCTTTTTCTTTCGCAGCTTATACATTCAAGTTTCGACCTATACACATCTTTTTGCAGCACCTCTTAATTGGGTAGGTAGAGGACATATGTAACATTCCTCTAAACAACAATATCATGCACAAGAAAGTTTATAAGACATGCAATAACATGGGTCAAGAGAAAGTTTAAAAGGCCTTGGCTAATATTTTACTAACTCATATCAAAGAATCGGTCAAGGCTCAACTTGGCTCACTAGGGGATAATTTAGGGTCGAAAATATTTTGTCGCGGCCGTTTGGCTAAAAATCCCTAGTGCCTCCTATCATGTATCACAAATGACTCAAACTTATTGCAATTTTGCGGATAAACACTCTCAAAAGAAATAGTAGGAAGTGTCCTACTTTAGGCTCAAATCTAATTTAAGTGAGTGGTTTAATAAAATTCGATCCCACAAGGTTTATTTTTCGTCATCCCAAGTTACATACACATATATGCCTAGATCTAATTTTCACAAAGTCTACAAGCAAGAATATTGAACACAAAAGCACAAATAAGACATGCTTGAACATAGAAATCGGCGCTTCAAAAATCAAAAATTTTGGCATGCTTCGACACAAAATAAACCCCCCTCCTTACACGTAAAACTTGCTCGCCCTCGAGCAAGAAGAAAAGACAAAACAAAGAGAGAAGGCATGACAAAATAAAAACAATAACACCCTCCTTACACTTGAACCCTTTCAAGTGTAAGAACATAAACACAAAACAAAAGAAAATAAACTACCCCTCCTTACACTTGAACCCTTTCAAGTGTAAGGACACAAAAACAACACATAAGACTCACAAACACAGACTCAAAACAGAAACAAAGACAAACACAAAAATTGGGGAGAAATATTTACTTGGCGCCTCGCTTGGGCAAGCGAGGCAGTCGGCTCATCACGGTACGGCGCAGGCGGTCAACACGGCTTCCCAAGGCATTTAGGTCAGTGCGCAGCAGCTCCACAGAATCTGCACCTACACTCGAAGATGCACTCGAGACACGAGGTCCCGGTGGATAGAAGTGAATGTCCCGGTTAGGCAGTTCATACACTAAGCGAGAATGTCTCAACAACGACATATCAAACAAAGTAGGAGGGGGCACAGGGCTTAAAAACTGAGCATCATAGATCACAAAGTTGCGTTCAATGAACGTAGCAAGTAAGTGGCAAAACGTGAGGTGTCGTGCGGTGTGACTAGCTATGACGAACATGTTTTTAGCTATCCAAAAGCTTAGGTTGACCGGTCGGTTGGCATGCATACACCACAAAAAATACAACTCATTTGCCGTTACCTTATCGAAAGCTGTACTCTTACCCGTGAGGTTGTGGACTAGGTATTGATGACAGAGGCGCAGCACGGGATCCTCAATGTAGCACACATACGAACTCGAGGATTGAAAATCCTCCGGATCGCTCGGTGCTAGAAGCTTCCATGCACTAATCGGTCCTATGTATCGAGGATCCTTATTCGGCAAACAATGCGAACCCATCTCATACCTCAACTCAAGGAAATGATCAAAACTCGTAATGCCTAGACGTGCACTCCACTCGGCCAAAGAAAGATGATAATTATTCCCAAACAAACGAAAGGCAATACATGGCACATATAAGTCTTTATCATGCTCAAAGTGGAAGGTATTGAAAAACTCTCTTGCTAACTCCTTATAGCAATCATAATGATGAGACTCCAACAACCAAGACCAACCAATACGCTGAAAATACCGATAGAAAGGATGTATAATACCCGCACGACGAAGGAAATCTCGATCAATGAGGCGTCCACTCCGACATTCCTTTCTTTCGCGTTCCATGTTCCGGTCGTCCAAGTACTCTATCTCGAAGCGATAGAGGGCGGCGACGGCTTCGGGTGTGTCCAAGTGTATTATTGTTTGGTTACCATATTGGTTTTCTCGCGGAAAGGCGGACGTGGAGTCAGAATCGGCTAACGAGAGACCACTCAAGTTGAAATCTCCTTCGTAGTGTCCACCATACTCGTCAGACACGTAATCCGAGTCTTGCTCTTCTTCGCTAGGCAACTCCCCGTATATACTTTCCCTCCAATTTACACCTCCGTAATATTGCGGTTGCGGGGCCGACTCACATACTCGGGCTTGGTCCACAAAGGGCAACCATTCGTACACTGTTTGGGGCGAACGAGGCGGTTGAGAGGATGAGGCTTCGTCGGGATGTCGGGCGGATGACCTACGTGCGCGAGAGCGGCGAGGCGGAGATGGTTGCGGTGTAAGCTCGGGAGACTTTTCGGGAGACTTCTCGGGAGACGCTTCCGGACTAGGTTCGGGAGTATCATCGATAACAACCGTTCTCGGCGGTTGAGTCGGTTCTTGGACACGAACTCCCCTATTTCTTCGTAACCGTTTCCTTGGCAGTTTTGGAGGGGAAGAAGACTCCGTATAGAAGGTGGAGGATGGGACTTGAACATTTTCTTCTGGAACTTGAACAACTTCTTCCGGGACGTGAACAGTTTCTTCCGGCTCGTACACAAACTCCGGCGGTGGTGGAACTTCTTCTTCAACATACGGCACAATGGCGAGAGCTTGAGCTCGAGCGGCGGCCGTAGCGGAGGCCTCAGCGGCGGCGCGGCAGCGCTGTATCTCCGGGTCGTCCTTGTAGGCACTGAACCATTTAGCGGCGGCGTGGAGCCCTGATCGTTTCTTCGGCGGCATGATGGTTTGGTTGCGTAGTTGAGTTGGTTGTGGTGGTGGAGGTTGCAATACTTGAAAAATCTATAGAGAGAGGGAGAGGTGGGCGGCGGTTATTGAGGAAAGAAGTGGGAAGTGTGGCAAGTGGGTAGGGTTGTTGTATTTATAGTAGATTAATATTTTCACTTTGACCCCTCCACTTGCACAATTAAGACAAGGGACCCCATCTTCATTCAATTGAGTCCATCAACTTTTGATAAGTGAATTTGGCCTCAATAAAACCTCCTTCATGCAATTGAGTTCTTGTAGAGTCTTGGAAACTTCAATTGGGTCCTTCCATCTCTCCAAAATTGCAATTTGGTCCTTCAAACTTTATCTCCTTACACTTAAACCTTTTCATCCTTAACCAAAAATCTGAAAAAATAAGAAGAAAAACATCAAGCATGAAATCGGCAAAAATAAATAAAAACACGAAAAATTAAAAATAACTAGCAAAACACGGGTTGCCTCCCGGTAGCGCCTCTCTTTAGAGTCTTTGGCTAGACCTCCTCTTCAAAGAGTCAAACGTAAGAGGGAATGGACAAGCTTTGCTCGTCCACATCTTTCATCATTGCGGCTGCATGGTAGATTTTAAGGCGATGGCCATTCACGCGAAAAAGCGTCGTCCGAGTCCAATTTCTGTATGATCACTGCTCCGCTTGGCCAAGCGGAGCGCACTCGGAATGGACCAATCCATCTGGACCTAAGCTTTCCCGGCATGATCCGTAGGCGTGATTGATACAGTAAGACAAGTTGCCCTGGCTCAAATTTCTTCAAACGAATAGCTTTATCATGCCATGCTTTAGTACGATCTTTGTATCGCATTGCCGCGTCATAGGACTCCATCCGAATCTCTTCCAACTCTTGCAGCTGATATTTTCTTTCCTTTGCACAATCGGTTGGGTCCATGTTGATTTTCTTAACAGCCCACCAAGCTTTGTGCTCCAGTTGCACAGGCAGATGACATTGCTTACCAAAAATCAATCGGTCGGAGACATTCCGAGAGGAGTTTTATAGGCTGTCCGATAAGCCCATAAGGCGTCATCCAGCCTTGTACTCCAATCCTTCCTTGACGGATTGACAGTCTTCTCCAATATAGACTTGATTTCTCGATTAGACACTTCAGCTTGTCCATTCGATTGAGGATGGTAAGCGGTAGAGACTCGGTGAGCTACTCCATACTTCATCATTAATGATTCTATGGTGCGGTTGCAAAAGTGTGTGCCTTGATCGCTTATTATAGCTTTAGGCACTCCAAATCTGCAAAAAATGTTAGTACGGAGAAATCCTGCAACAACTTTAGAATCATTAGTTTTGGTGGCTTTTGCCTCGACCCACTTAGAAACATAATCGACAGCAAGTAAAATATACACTTTCCCATATGAGTGTGGAAACGGACCCATGAAATCCATTTCCCATACATCAAAAATTTCACAAAATCTTAAAGGCTTTTGGGGCATTTCATCTCTCATGAATATATTTCCAGTCATTTGACAACGTGTACAAGACTTACAGTACTTATAAGCATCGAGGTGTAGGCGTGGCCAAAAGAATCCCGCATCCAACACCTTCCGTGCGGTTCTTCTTGGACCAAAATGTCCACCATAAGCAGAAGAGTGGCAATGGAATAAGACATCTTCTTGCTCTTCTTCGGGTATGCATCTTCGAATCACTTGATCGACTCCCATTTTCCAAAGAATTGGGGAGTCCCAATAGTACTGCTTGCACTCGCTTTTCAACTTAGCTTTTTGAGCGTGAGTAAACTCGGGTGGAAGCTGCTTAGATGTCAAATAATTCACAATATTAGCAAACCAAGGTAAATTAGAAGTCTTACCCACCGTCTGCAACTGTTCTGACTTGATGGTGTCTCGGTTGGCCAACTGAGACACTTTCTAAACTTGCATAGCAAAACACTGTTCCGGTAGCAGCTGGGCAAGGCTGGAAACAGTTTCTGGAACAGCATATAAGTGTTCTTCTGGAAAGGTCTCGTTGATTGGCTCTCCATCATCTTCTTGGTTTAATCGGCTTAAGTGATCCGCCACATGATTTTCAGCTCCTTTCTTGTCCTTCACCTCCCAATCGAATTCTTGAAGCAAAAGAATCCATCGGATAAGCCTTGGCTTTGATTCCTTCTTTGCAAGGAGTTGTCTGACGGCAGCGTGATCGGTATAGACGATTATCTTCAAGCCAAGTAAATAAGAACGGAATTTATCAAAGGCAAACACAATTGCCAACAGCTCCTTCTCTGTGGTGGAATAGTTACATTGAGCCGGATTTAATGTCTTTGATGCATAGTAAATCACATGGCTCTCCTTGTCGGATTTCTGTCCCAGTACTGCTCCGATTGCCCAATCGGAGGCATCGCACATTATTTCGAAGGGTTTATTCCAATCCGGCGGCTGCATCACCGGAGCTGTTGTAAGTTTGTCTTTTAGGAGGGTAAAGGCCTCCTTACACTTGTCATCGAAATCGAAGTTGATTTCTTTTTGCAGTAGCCTTGTCAATGGTTGAGCTATTTTTGCGAAATCTTTAATAAAGCGCCGATAAAAACCAGCGTGCCCTAGAAATCCGCGAACCTCCTTTGGTGTAGTCGGGTACGGCAACTTGGCTATGGACTCAACTTTGGCTTTATCAACTTCGATTCCTCTTTTTGAAACGATGTGACCGAGCACGATCCCCTCGGTCACCATGAAATGGCATTTCTCATAGTTCAACACCAAATTCTTTTCTACGCACCGGGCTAGGACCTTGTCTAGATTCTTCAAGCACGCAGTGTAAGAGTCACCGTAAATAGTGAAGTCGTCCATGAAGACTTCTATGCAATTCTCGATAAGGTCCGAGAATATACTCATCATGCACCTCTGAAAGGTACTCGGTGCGTTACACAACCCAAACGGCATTCGGCGGTAGGCAAACGTTCCATATGGACATGTAAACGTTGTCTTGTCTTGATCTTCATCTTGAACATGGATTTGGAAATAGCCGCTATATCCGTCTAGAAAACTGAAATAGACTTTCCCCGCAAGTCTCTCAAGCATTTGATCTATGAACGGAAGTGGGAAATGATCTTTGCGCGTAGCCGAATTCAACTTTCGGTAATCAATGCACATGCGCCATCCCGTAACTAAGCGTACCGGAACCAATTCGTTCTTTTCGTTTTCCACCACTTGGAATCCGGACTTCTTCGGCACAACATGCACGGGGCTCACCCACTTGCTGTCTGATATGGGATAAATTATACCCATTGACAACAACTTTAAAACTTCCTTTAGTACGACCTCCCACATATTCGGATTGAGCTTCCTTTGTTGATCGCGGAAGGGCTTGCTGTCAGGTTCCATCAAGATTGAATGCTCGCATACATCGAAACTTATATCGGTAATGTCGGCTAAAGTCCAGCCTATAGCCTTCTTATGCTTCTTCAAAACTTCAAGCAATGCCGTTTCTTGATTGTCATCAAGCTCCTTGTTGATGATGACGGGCAGCGTCTCATTCTCTCCCAGATATGCATACTTTAGATGTGTAGGGAGCTGTTTAAGTTCCAGCTTTGGAGCTTTGACGATCGATGGCAACAGTTTCTCAGAAGTGTCTCGGTTGGGCAACTGAGACACATTGCTGACAGTTTCTAGCTTTGGGGCTGCATACAGACTAAGATGCTCTCTCTGATCTCCTCGTCTTGCATATCTTGGACATCTGCTTCGGTCAGCCCTTGAGTCAAGGTAACTTCCATTTTATCCTGCATCACATACGTCTCAAGATATTCTTGGACAATAGCATCAATGGAGTCAGTAGAAAAAGCATTCTCATTCTCATGATCATATGGTTTCTTTAGTGCTTCAGTTATCTTATGAACATAAGTTTCATTATGATATGCCACACTAATTGAACCCTCATCCACATTAATTATGGCTTTTCTTGTCTTTAAAAATGGTCTACCTAATAACACTCCCTTGAGTTCCTTCAACTTGCCTATCATTCGTATCAATTACATAAAAATCAGCAGGATAGACAAAGTTATTGATTCTGACTAAGATGTTCTCAAGTAAACCAATCGGAGCAATGCATGACCTATCTGCTAATTGGATAATTACTTTAGTGGGTATTAACTCAGCTCCTACCAATTGATTATACACAGATAAGGGCATAACATTTATAGACGCTCCTAGATCACACATAGCTTGTTTAATCATGACATCACCCATCAAACATGGAAGTGTAAACATACCTGGGTCGGCACATTTGGCAGGAAGCATCTTCTGTATAATTGTCGACACTGTGTGATCGAACAGGACTTTCCCGGACTTGAAAACTTTTCCGGCTATGAAATCCTTTACAAATTTCCCGAACTTGGGAATCTTTACAGCTTCAAGGAAAGGGATATTGATCTCTAATTTTTCGAACAACTTCATGTAATCCATGCTTTCCTTGTTCGGCGTTCTTTTTCTTTCCAAAGCTTCCGGAAATGGTGGTGGGAGTATCTGCTCAGACTCCGATTGCCCAATCGGGACAGTTTCCTCTTCTCGTTACGGTTCGAAGCATCTTCAAGCATGCGGCTCTTCCGAACAGTAGGGTTGTGCAGGCTGTTCTGCGGCCTTCTTCTTTTCTGCCGGCTTTTCTGGGTGTCTCGCTTGCACAACTGGGCCATGCAGTTCTTTTCCTCCACGCAGTGTGATTTGGTTACAGTTATGGGCATTTGGATTTTGTTGTGGCTGAGCTGGAAGCTGTCCTTGAGAATTCTTTATCTCCTGCATAGTAGAATTCAACTTACTCATTTGCTTGGCCAACTGATCCATTGTAGCTTGTTGATCCTTCTTTGTCTGATTGATCTCCCGCTGCATTTGCTGTTGGAATGCAGTAGTATCCTTCTGCGAAGAAACCATTTCAGCCAAAAGCTTTTCTAATGGAGTCTGGTGCTCCGGTTGGGCAACTGGAGCACTCTGCTGCTGGAACTGCCTTTGATGTGGAGGCCTATACGCCTGCTGGTAGCCATTCTGATTAGGGGCCTGGTAAGGTTGCTGAAAATTTTGTTGATGCTGATATTTGCTTTGCCGAAATTGTTGTTGAGGCGGATTCCTTGGTTGAAATTGTTCCTCCGGTTGCCTCCATCGAAGGTTCGGATGAACCCCTTGCTGTCCGCTCCAATTTCCAGCTGCGTTTACTTCTTCTCCTGGACATTGTAGTGAGCTATGTCCTTTTTCTCCACACGCTCCGCATGCGTGATCTGCATTTGATTGGCTTGAAGCGGGAGCGTTCTACTTGAGTATCAAGTCGAGCTTGTCTTGTAATAGGCTGAATTTTGCCTCCACTTTATTATCAATCTCATCCAAGTAGTCAGAATGAGACCAATTTACAGCTCTCCTTGTTGGTCTCGGCCCCTTGTATTGTGAGGTGGATTCCGCAAGTCCTTCGATTATATTCCTTGCATCTTCGTAGAGGCTTGTATGGAAATTCCCCCTTAGACCGATATCAACCATGGCTTTGGCTTCGTCTGTCATTCCTTGATAAAAAATCTGTAGAAGCTCCACATCCGAGTAGCCATGGTTCGGACAACTATCGACGAGTCGTCCAAATCTCTCCTAGTATGCGCCAAAGGTCTCATCGAGTTCTTGAGCAATCCCGAAAATCTGCTTCTTTAATGCATTTATCTTTGATTGCGGGAAATACTTCTTTAGGAAGACCGTACGCATCTGGGCCCACGTCATGATCGTGTTCGGCTTTAGACTAGAGAACCACGCTTGTGCTCCGTCTTGAAGAGTGAATGGAAAGGCCTTGAGCTTGAAAGCGTCCGGGGTTGCCCACTTCGGTGCAGATTACACACTTGGTTGAACGACGCCAAAAAGGAATTTGGATTCTCGTTCGTCCTTCCATAAAACTTTGGCATGGCAGCGACCATGTTCAGCTTGACATCTATTTGTTCTGTAGTAATGATTTGGATTGGTCCCGGTAGGTCCGCTCCCATGTCAAGCGATCCGGTATTCATCCTCAAGGGTGGTGGATCATGCACTTCGTCCTCCATCTCTTCCTCCTCTGATTCTGAGCTTGTTACTGGAGTGTTGTGGAGTGTTTTGTCGAACATAACAGTCTCTGGTTCTGAGTCGCTGATCGGATCAATGACGGATGTTTTGTCTCCTGGTTGGGCAGTTAAGACGTCTCGCGCCCCCCGGACGGAATTTGTTGCTTTTGCGGCTTTGTCTCCTTCCTATTTCTTTTAGCTGCTTTCTCGATCTCAGGATCGAATATCAGATTAGGCTTGGAAGACCTGCTCATGCACCATTAAAAAGCACGAAAGATTAGTAGAAAAATCAAAGAAACTAGTTAACACCGTTCCCCGGCAACGGCGCCAATTTGGTGATCGCTGTATTGCACCAAATAATCCTGCAAAATTCAGAGAATTACTTCAGTATAGTTCACAGGTATCGAACACAGGGAACGGACAACTAGACACTTTATTTTTCCTGGGGTTTTGGTTAGCGACCACGCAAGATTTGGGATTCCTATTAAACTAAGAACTTGTAAAATTAAAATCAAGAATAAAAACAGAAAACGAGAAATAAACTGTATTAACCGGGCAACCGAAAGGCGGGTCCAATGAGAATATTCATGCACTCGTTTATTCCAATCCTCGGCACTAAATATGAATTAATCTCAAGAATCTACTAGTTATAGACCACCGTAACTTAAACTGTGTGATCCTCACTCCCACTTACTTATTCGGTAACCGCCATGTTGGGCATAGAAACGGCTACTTCTCTAACCTAGCTACAACCTACGTTGTTGGGCAATCAATAGATTTACTAGCTAGACAGCTTTATCGAACTAAGGGAGCCTAGTATAGGAGCCTACTCGTATGTTGGGCATCTCATAGTCTCCTATCGGTTTAATCCAATTACTCTTACGAATAATTTCGCTACTCACCTAGCCTTGTTCCACGAGAAACGATGGAAGTACTAAGTTAGCTACGGATCGCATAACCTAGGGTGATCAAGCCTAAATCACTAGCCGATTAATTAATTGGGAATTATCCCGAAACCCTATTGATTAATTATGAGCACCTAAGCCTCATGTACTGTTCACGTGTGCATTCACATTCTGCCGGACCCTAAAAAGTTTAGCTACTCATGCTGATGATTCGGTTGTACAACTGGGACAGTTTCCAGAACAGAAACATAAAAACGAGTAACCCTAAATCTAGCATGCACGAATTCTAAATTTAAACTTATTAAGATGCGAAATAGCAGAAAATAACAACTTGCGAAATTTAACTAAAATCTTAAATTGAAATAACAAGAGGTTCGAATTTGAAATTACTAAGTTCCTAGAAAAAATGATTAAATGCAAAATGAAATAAAACTAGAATTTAAGCTACGGAGTTTAAAGAACATGAAAGACGGAAATTTAAAGCGCTGTTTTTCTTCTAAGCTATCTTTGCGGAAATACGGGTTCGAGATGGTTCGGAGATGATTCGGAGATGGTCTTCGGCTTGGGCAGTTCGGCGGCGAGATGGTGCGGCGGCTGTCGGCGGTTGGGATCGGAAGGGAGCAATGGCCGGAATGTGAGCTCGGGATATTGGGACGTGTTCGAATGGCTGTTTCCTGTGTATAAGGCGTATGATTTTCGTCCCTCAACATCTCTTAATATACTCCTCCTTTTCTTCCTCTCCAAGGTAGGTTAAATCAGGATAAGGAAAAGATTTGGCTGGATAAGGAAACAAGATCTTTCCTTAACCACCAAAAGATATTTTCTTGATCTTTCCCTATCCTAATAACCGTGCCTTAATTCGCGACTTTCCGCACCTTTTCTTCACCAAAACGCGCCAATTAATATCCTCTTCATCATGCCACTTCAGCACCGAAACCCTGCATAATACGCCACTGCAAGTGCACCGGTTGGCCAATTGACGCACTTTTCGGCCTGAAATCACTAAGTACGAAAACGACTCATCACAACTCTAAGGCTATACTACTCTAAAGGCTATACAAGAGGATACGGAACACTGAACATTGGGACTGCTTCAGTTCCAAGAGTAACATATGTTGAAGGACTTCAACATAATCTCCTCTTTGTCAGTCAATTCTGTGATAATCTAAATAGAGTTATCTTTGACGCTGGTTTCTGTGATGTTGTTGATAAATCTACAGGGAAAACGGTGTTATCAGGTTCGCGGAAGAAAAACATCTATGTTGCAAATTAGAATACCGCAGAACCCGAGGCCTGCTTACTTGCTCAGACAAAATCCAGAGATAAAACAGGATGGCTGTGGCACAATAGACTCAATCACCTGAATTTCAAGACAATGAACAAGCCAGCCAAGAACTCTAAAGTCAGAGGACTGCCCAATTAAGCTTTTATCAAAGACATAAATTGTGAAGCATGCTTGAAGGGAAAGCAGACAAAGAAAAACAATCCACCTATTCCGTCACCTTCCACTGATGGAATCCTTCAACTGCTACACATGGACTTGTTTGGGTCATTTTCTCCAGTGACTATAAGAGGCAAGAAGTATGCCCTCGTCGTTATTGACGATTACTCGAGATATACGTGGGTCATCTTCATAGCCAACAAATCTGATGTCAAGACTGAGCTACCAATACTGCTGAAGAAACTCAGTGTGGAGAAAGACATCAAGACTCAGAGAATTCGCTCAGACAGAGGAACATAATTTCTCAACTCAGTAGTTAAAGAGTACTGCGATAAGGAGGGAATTCAGCATGAGACTTCAGCAGCTCGCACCCCTCAGTAGAACGGACTTGCTGAACGAAAGAACAGAATAGTAAAAGAAGCAGCAAGAACGCTCCTAGCAGACTCTGGACTACCATCAAAGTTCTGGGCTGATGCTACTGACACCGCCTGTTACCCTCAAAATCGCTCACTACTTACACAGCAGCACACTCAGACGCCATACGAACTGTGGAAATGGAGAATTCCTTCTATTTCTCATTTCCATATTTTTGGTTGGCCTTGCTTTATCCACAATAATGGGAAGGATCAGTTGAAGGTCTTTGATAGCAAATCTAATCAAGGAGTATTCATAGGATACTCTCGAGTCAGTAAAGCCTTCAGGGTCTTTAACTACCGGACTCTTTTTGTGGAGGAAAGCCTTCATGTTATTTTTTATAAGTTTGTTACTGAGTACAGGAAACCAAAGAAGACAAATCCTGAAGATGTCAGCAACAAGCTACAGGATCTCACACTAAACGATGTAGCCGAAAAGATCCAGCATTGTTGGGATGATGAGTCAGACGATGAAGAAATTCAGACCCATCCCATAAGCACTGTAGCTGACCTGGTTGATTCTACTGAACAAAATCAACATCAGGTAACAATGGTCGATGAGGAAGCCCTAGTGGTAACTGAGACCTCTACTGAGAATATAAACTCAGGGGGAAGGACTAATGTTCCTAAGCTAAATGCCCCTGAACTTGGAAACTCAGTAGATCCTAACCTTCTTACTGAATTGCTTCAGTCACAGAATAGTACTACAGAAATGCCTGACACTCATGTTGACTCTACAGAAGTAATCTCAGAAGAAGAAGCCAAACTCAGATGTTCGTGGCTAGACGCTCACTCTTCTGATTTAATCATTGGAGATCCATCAGCAGCAGTAAGGACAAGATCCAGATTAAGCCAAGGAGAAAGTGCTATCTACTCATGCTTCTTGTCTACTGAAGAACTGTTGGGTGATGATTCAATCCTCAGCATGATCATACTTGTGGGAAATGACTCTATCTTCTATACTGAATCACGCTCAGTAGCCTCGTGCTCTGAACTGTTGAGAAGATTTGAAGATCCCAAAACCCTATCTGATTGGTGAACCATTCCTTTGTATTCGTATTTCTCTGAGGTTTCAGACTCAGTAGACACTCTACTCTGGTCAAAGGCGCTCAGTAGCTCATCAGCCTCAGCACCAGTGTAGAAGACTCAGTGAATACTGGACTCGGCGAGAGCAAGATATGCGAGAGAGTCGGTTGAACCTGGACTCGCGGGAGTAGTTCATTGGACTCAGAGCTGATCATCAGTAGACTTATCTCAGCAGTCTATCTACTGAATACAAGGTCAGACTCAGCAACGGCAGATAGTCTTCAGGACTGTCACAATCTTTTAAAAGACAATCAGCATTGTCATGTACGAGGAAGAGAGAAGTCAGCTTCAGTCTGTCTCGAAGTCTGTGCTGTCTCAACCACTCCATCCACCTCGACGAATGACAAGCATACACGTATCTTCTCACCTGCTAAAGCTGCAGTCAACCTTTTACCTAAAAAGGTGGGAAAGTACCCTGTTACCTACACCAAAAGAGCCGTTGGCTACCAAAAAGAGAGAGAGAGAAGAAGATCGTCTCCAACGGATCTATTTTCAATCTCTGCTCTATAAATAGAGGGATCATTTAAGATTTGAAGAGAATGCGCGCACCTAGAACACGAGAGAGCATTCAAACGAGCGAAATTAACGATTAAGTCTTCCGCAAGAATCAACCGATTTATCTCCGACATAAGCTTCTAGTATCCAAGCGACTGACACGAACCTATAGCTAAACCCTCAGCTGTTCGTCGCTCTAGATAGCTGCATTCTCGTTCCTTATCCCTCTAACCCTAAGCTCACTTGCTATATCCATAGCTTAGACGAAGGAGTTCACATTTGAACCCAATCCTTATTGTATAAGGACTCCTTCACTGTTGGAGAAGTTTGTCAAACACTTTAAGTTTGATAGTGTTGTAAGCGAGACTTGGATCGATATAAAAACCAAGACGCGGCTTTGCCCGGTGTGCAAGCCGACCGAGACTAACTCGGGATAATAAATAGCCTCCTGATCATTCGGGACAGTGGACGTAGGATTTGAGCGATATCCGAACCACTTTAAAAATCCCTGTGTCTCTTCTTGCTTTCTTAAGCTGTTTCATTGATTTTACTATTCATACCGAACATCATATTTAAAATCAATCAAGCTGCCTCAAAGATACCGAACTTTTAAATCTACTGAACCGAGACTTAAAACGTTTTCTCACAAAAACCGATCCGGGCCTACACTATTCCGCGCACCGAACTCTCTTCGTAGATACCGAATTCGACCTAGTTAGTTAGCGAGATCTCGGCCGAGTCGAGTACTCTTAGCCTTTAACTCGATTCTGAAACGGTTATGCAGTCTGGCCCGAACTGTCTCAGTCAGACACCATCCTGAATAGGACTGTTCAAGTTCGAAGTTGAGAAATCGAATCAGGTGTATTCACCCCCCCCCCTCTACACCTGACCTTACACTCGGGACCAACAATTGGTATCAGAGCAGGAGTTTTTTGACTCTTGTTATCTTTGAGACTGGTCTATTCGAACGGATCCGAGGGAAAACGTTTTCACTGCATATCACTCTACATTCATATCATTATTCTTCATGGCTGATATGTCAGGTATAAGGATGGTACCTATGTTCTCGGTGGAGAACTACGGAGTATGGCGAGTCAGAATGGAAGCACATCTGACATCCCTCCATGACAGTATGACTGAAGTGCTTGAAGATGGACCTATCGTTCCCATGATCGATAGTGTCGTAACTCGGAGACCAAGCTCAAGGAGGAGGAATGGTGGCCGGGAAGAAGATCCCCAAAGACAGAAGTCTCTTCACTCCTGAAGAGAAGAAGCTTCACAATCTAGATCGAGTCGCCAGGAATGCTATACTGACCACCCTTAGTGATTCTTATCTTGGCAGGGTTCAGGAATGTAAGACTGCAAAAGAACTCGGGGACGCTCTTGCGCTACTGAGTCGAGGGACTCAGAAGATTAAAGCCAACAAATTAGCGCTGGAACTCCAAAAGTTGGAAAGCTTGTCTCTCATGCCTAGTGACAAAATCGAAGATCTGAACGTCAGATTTACCAATCTGATGAACTCTATCAATGGGCTGGGAAAGACATTCAACAACCGAGAGATGAATCTGAAGATTCTGAGGGCACTGCCGGATGGACACTGGACACCTTTTGCCACTCTATTGCAACATTCTGACTTAGATGCTGTGTCTCTTGACCATATCTTTTCAGAATTACAGGCAGAGGAGTTTGAGTTCGACAGACCTCAAAGAAAGCAGAGAGCTGAAGCTGACATAAAAATCGACCATGCTTTCAAAGCATCGGTCAAGACAAAGCATCTCCAAAGAACGAGCAAAACGACGAGTAAGACTGAACCTTCACTCAATGATCTACAGGAAGGAAGTCTCGCTCAGAAGTATGCGCTGCTCGTTGTAAAGTATTAGAAGGAGAAGGAGCGACGCAGAAAAGTGACTAAAGCCTATCGGGAAACGAAAGGTAAGTCAAATTATATGTCGAAACACACTCCTGACTCACAATCTTCTGAATGCAGAAAGAAAGATGACTCAGAACCATCAAAGAATAGCGAAAGCAAAGAAGAAAGAGTCATCGCTTGTTACAACTGCAAGAAGCCGGGACATTATCAGTATGATTGTCCTGAGCTCAGTAGTGCTGAACGCGCAGCACGTAAGGCAAGGAGAGAGAAATTCGCCCAGAAAAGACAATCCTATATAGCTGGCGAAATCTTAGACGACTCATAAGAGGTCGACTCCTTTATGGATTCATCGGATGATAATGCAGCTTTCATAGCCTTAGAGCTTGAAGCTGAAGAATCAGCTGAAAAGTGCATGATGCAGGCGAAGAGGATGAGGTAAATTCTCATGAACCACTTAACTCCTCTTCACACTGCACACACGACACTATTTCAGGTGGAGATGAGAATTTAGACGTCGCGACCACATACGAAGAACTGCTCGACGAACAAATTCAGATGAGTCTGCAGCTCAGCAAGACTCTTCAGGAGTTGGATACCCTGAAAGTAGAGAATCAGAGACTTTCTCGGGAGAGTCGGGTTGCTGCGAGGCCGAAGGACTTGTGTTGAGACTCGGGGGAGGAGATAAACTCTCCGATGGCCAAGTCTCAAGCATCAAGAAGATCGGATTTCAGTTTTGACCAATGACTTGACTCAGAAAGATACTGAACTGAGTCTGCTGAAGCAAGAAATGTCAGGACTTCAGACCGAGCACGACACACTGAAGAAGAGTGATGATGTTTGGAGGAGCCTGATGACTGAGAGGTACATGGGTGCTGAGAAGAAATTAGAAGCTATGCTAGCAAACAATAAGCCAAAGCACTGCAAGGAAGGACTTGGATTCGGCCGGGGGAGCTTCCTCATCCGCCCCGATACACTCAGAAGTACGGCTTGCTGATAGGTTTGTTCAAGGGGAGACTATGAACGCAAATATAATGAACCCCCTAGCAAAGAACAAACAGAAGATGAAAGCACCTCATCCCACACATCAGCATTCTGACAAGAAGATCAGTGTCAAGAAACCCCAGTTCAGTCAAGGGGGAACCAGCAAATCAAAATTGGCAGATCAGTATGGACCTCCAAAGCTGACACATCCAGCTCAGTATGGGTCATACTATTATGAACCTATAGTCATCAGAGGCTCCAAAGGTCAGAAGAAAAAGAAAGCCACACAGAAGGCTAAGGTCAGCAGTCCACCAACTCAGAAGATCAGGACTCCTGAACCTCAGAAGCCTCAGAAGTCAGTTGTGACCAGTCCAGTGGTCAGATATGTTGACTCCAGTGGAAAAAAAATGTCTGAAACCACCAGGGTTGTTAGACAGATTTGGGTTACTAAAACTAACATCTAAGGACCCAAAATCAAAAATAAAGGGTACACGAATATAATTACGTCTTGCGAGTGCGTAAAGACCCATGGTATGTGGACAGCGGATGCTCAAGACACATGACATACCAAAGAAGTCTACTCAAGAATTATATCACTGAACAAGGACCCAGAATTGAGTTTGGAGACAATGCAAAAGGCTATACCGAGAGGATATGGAACACTCGGCATTGAGACCGCCAACGTTCCAAGAGTATCATATGTTGAAGGACTTCAAAGCATAATCTTCTCTCTGTTAGTCAATTTTGTGATAACTCAAATAGAGTGATATTTGACGCCGGTTTTACGTGATGTTATTGATAAATCCACGGGGAAAACAAGTGTTATCGGGTTCGCGCGAAAGAACATATATGTGGTGGATCGGAACTCGTTGAACACGAAGCTTGCTTATTGGCGAAGAATGACAACCGCACGGGGTGGCTATGGCACGAAGACTCGGCCATCTCAACTTTAAGACGCTCAACAAGCTTGCAAGAAACACTCTAGCAAGGGGACCGCCGAATGAAGTATTCAAAGCAAAGACACTCGGTGTAAAGCATGTCCGAAGGGAAAGCAAACAAGGAATCAAAATCCTCCGGTTCCATCGCCTTCCACGGATGGAATTCTTCACCTGCTACATATGGATTTGTTCGGTCCAGTCTCCCCGGTGACGATCGGAGGCGAGAAAATATGCATTAGTGGTCATAGATGACTACTCGCGCTACACATGGGTCATATTCATTGCCAACAAGTCGACGTCAAAACAGAGTTACCAACGCTTCGAAAAAGCTCGGTGTCGAGAAGAACACCAAGATCGAGAAAAATACGTTCGGCATGCAGGAACCGAGTTCCTTAATTCCATGGTAAAGGAGTTACGCAGCGAAGGAATAGAGCATGAGACTTCACCGCACGCACACCTCGGCGAGAATGGAGTTGCTTGAACGAAAGAACGAGAACTCTAAAAGAGGCAAAGCAAGGACTCTACTCGCGGACTCAGGACTCCCAACCAAATTCTAGGCGGAAGCTACCGATCCGCATGTTATACTCGGAATAGATCTCTACCGACAAAGCAAGCATAAGCGGACACCATATGAACTATGGAACGGCGGGGAAGCCCTCTCTATCTTATTTCCATATTTTTGGTTGTTCATGCTTTATCCACAATAATGGGAAAGATCAGTGAAGACTTTTGATAGCAAGTCGGATCGGGGAGTACTCTTATGATACTCTCGGGTCAAGCAAAGCTTTTGAGTATTCAACCATCGGACTCTTTGCGTAGAGGAAAGCCCTCATGTTGTTTTTAACGAGTTTGCTACCGAAGACGGGAGCAATAACTCAAATTCCGAATCCGAGGACATCGGTAAGCGGCTACGGGATCTAAGCTTAAAAGACAAATGCGAAAAGATCCGGCTATGTTGGGATGATGATTCGGACGAAGAAACCGAAGACAAATCTGCGAATCTCAACCAGTGAGCAAGTAGGCGAGCAGATTGATTCTCCCGAGCAGAATCAATCCCGGGTAACTCAGGTCGATGAGGAAACCGTAGAGGTAATGCGAGACCACTACCGAGAATAACAACTCGGGGGGGAACATCTAGTAATGTTCCTGAGCTGAATGCCCCCGAACTCGGTGACTCGGTAGATCATACTCTTATCACCGAAATTCTTCAATCTCATAATAGTATAAGCGAAATGCCTAACTCACCTACTATACGTGTTGAACAAATTTCGGATGAAGAGTTAAAACATCGTAGATCGTGGCTAGATGCTCACACCGCTCGATCTTATAATTGGAGATCCTTCAAAGCACATGTCAAGACAAGATCCAGTTCCGTCAAGGAGAAAGCGCATTATTTTCCCTGCTTCTTCTCTCTCGAAGAGCCTCGGAATATTGAGGATGCACTTAAAGATGCTTGACTGGATTATTGCTATGCGGGAAGAGCTGAATCAGTTCACGAGAAATGAAGTATGGAAGCTTGTAGACAGACCCCGGCATCAACATGTCATTGGAACCAAATGGGTCTTCAAAAACAAGCGAGATGAAAACAACGTTATAGTAAGGAACAAAGCAAGACTCGTGGCTAAAGGCTACTTGTCAAGCCGAAGGGATAGATTTCGATGAGACGTTCGCTCCGGTTGCAAGATTGGAGGCAATCGGACTATTCCCGGCCTACGCAACACATCAACGATTCGAGTTTATCAAATGGATGTGAAGTCTGCGTTCACGAACGGCGTGCTGAAAGAAGAAGTCTATGTGGAACAACCGCCCGGCTTTCAGCAGGGACATCAAGTATATAGACTCAGGAAGGCTCTATACGGGTTAAAACAAGCACCCAGGGCTTGGTACGATACCCTGTCCGAGTTTCTTCTTCGAAAGGTTTTCGAGAAAGGCACGATGAGCCGCACTCTATTCGAAGCATTCGACCGGAAGAAGACTTATTACTTGTGCGAGATCTACGTGGATGACATTATATTTGGATCAAAGAATGTCATCATGTGTCGGCAATTTGAAAAGATGATGAAGGATAAGTTCGAGATGTCGATGATGGGTGAAATGAACTACTTCCTTGGTTTTCAAGTCAAGCAATCCGAAAAGGGAACGTTCATCAACCAAGGTAAATACACTCGAGACCTCATCAAAAGATTCGGCTGCACATCCGGCAAATCAATCAAGATCCCGATGAACACGAATATGAAGATAGATCTTGATAAAGAGGGAGTATCGGTAGACCAAACCGAATACCGTGCTATAATTGGTTCTTTATTATATCTAACAGCTACTCGTCCTGACATAACTTATGCTGTAGGTGTCTGTGCTCGATTTCAGGCGAATCCCAAGCAGAGTCATATGGACTCAGCAAAGAAGATTCTCCGCTATCTACGAGGAACACCGACATGGGTTTGTGGTATCCGGTGATGATAATATTGAACTAACTGGTTATTCTCGATGCCGACTATGCGGGATGTAGAATAGACCGAAAATCAACTTCGGGGAACATGTCGGTTCCTTGGCAGCAAGCCGATCTCATGGTTTTCAAAGAAACAAGCACTCGGTGGCCACGTCGACTACCGAAGCCGAATACATGGCTGCTTGGAAGTTGTTGCGCCTGCATCCTTTGGCCGAGACAAGCAGTGAGAGACTATGACGTCATTCGGAATGAAGTGCCGATTTTCTGCGGCAGATACCGGTGCTATTGCAATCACTCGGAACCCCGTACTTCACATGAGATGCAAGCACGTGGACATCGGACATCACTTCATTCGTGACCATGTCGAGAAAAAGGATATCGGGATGGAGAAGATCCATACCGACAAGCAACGGGCTGATATATCGACCAAGCCTCTAGGCGAATCCGACATCCGGAGAACTTTCGGTAGAGCTAGGTCTGTTGGACCCTACCGACCCCGGTCGATGAGAGGTTTCGGGAGAGAGATATTTCGGTAGGTGGGGAATGTTCACTCTCGCATCGATACATTCGATGACGTAGAGACTAACCATCTACACGAGGTATCGGTGACTACTATGTTCGGTGACGGGTTTGCGTATCTCTACTCGGTAGAAATTTAATACAACAAGTACCTTGCATTTATGGCAAAGATTCAAAGCATGACATTAATATCTTTTGGTTTGTCTTTATTATTAACGGCTCACATTTAATGCACGACATTCCATACATAAGCTTGCTTGAACTCGCACGCATTTAATGCATGTCTTTTCACGATTACTACTTAAGCTATTTTACAACTGGCTTTGACTTAGGCGCCTTTTGTGATCATTGCCTATTTTTAACTTCTAATCTTAACCGTCCATATCATAAAGCAAGTTTACATTCAGCCTTCGATCGAAAACCGTTCACCTTCATAGTTGATATATATATTCGATCATATCTTTGAAACCGCCATTAGCATACTTCATAACTTGCAAATTCCGAAAAATCCGAGATCTGTATTCGCAATCCTTACTTGCAACTTCACTCTCAATCTTATCTCGAATTTTATCTATTGGTATGCTTATATCTGTTAATGTATTTGTTATATGTTTCAGTATCGCATTGTACAGCACTATTCTATCCAAGAAACGGATGCGATTCATTTCTTGTAACGGTATAATGGCGGAAACCAATATCTCTATGATATCTCCGGCGGATATGCGAGAACATTACGGAGAAGGATCGCGTGTGGTTTGAACCCACCATGGATTTCTATTCATGCGATCCGGAGTACATGGACGATATATTCTCGGCTCCGCGCGAGTCGGGCGGGGAGAAATTTCTGTCTAGGAGGCCTTCGTTCTTCCTCCCGAGACAAGGTTGCGGAGCTGTACTTGAATTCGGGACGCAGTGTCCGGAGACATAGTGGCGAGATTTGTTGCCCATTCTATCCAAAACGCCACTACGGAGTGAAGCGAGATGTCCATCAAGGATGTTTTGAAGCGGAGTTTTGATCCGCCCTCCGAAGGGACCCGAAGATCGGGTACGAGAGACGACCGAGTTGATGAATATCTTACCGTCTTACGTGGAAAGCCCACTACTTTCGTAGCTGCTTTTCCGAAGAACGACATGTTGCCTCGGTTCGGGGCACTTGCTTATATAATGATGCAGCCTCCGACAAGCCAAGCGTGGTCGTTTGACCGGTGTCGAGGCCTAAGATTCAAATGATGATGGCCATATACGGCCGAGCCCGGATAAATTGGACGGAGTTCTTTCTCCGAGAATTCTTGGCTCGAGCCGCTAAGTTCGACAAGGCATCGAACATGCCGAGCGCAAAGGGCAAATTGTCGTGTGGACTCAAACCGTCCATCATGATCGAAGATTTATGTGGATTCGAGCCTATCACCTACGGTGACAAGGAGTACTTCAATGTGAAGAAGGTCGGATTTCACAACAAGACAGCAGCGCTTCAGCAGATAGGGTCAGGACCCTCAGCGGTCTCTCCGCAATCAAAGTCTCAGCAGGCTACGCCTACAAAGAAAAGAACCCCTCCCGCTAAAACTCCTAAGGCACCAGCAAAGAAACTGAAGAAAGCCGTTGAGGTGCCAGCTACTGAGGAGGGTCCAGAAGTGCCTGCTGATCAGGCTCCTGAGAAGACTACTCAGCCCATGCAGCTGGTTGATGAGTCCGAGTCTTCTTAGAAGACTCAGTCAGTGGAGAAGATCGTTTCCACTGAAAGGGACCAAGGGGATGCTTCTGAAGCTCAGAACTCAGATATTCAGAGCCTAGACAGCCCCCTTTCTGTCCCTCCACTCAGCTCAGTCCCTCCAACTGAAGAGTAGACTTCACACATAGACTTGGAGTCTGAGACAGCATCTGAAGGCGAATCAATCGGGATGGAAGCTTCAATGATCTTATCTCGAGCCTCCCGTGAGATCCTTCAACAGATTCCAGAGCTTGCTGACCATTCAGATTTGCTCGTCCTAGCCAAGTCAGCAAGGCTCCATATGATCCTACGCTTTCAGGAGTGGCCTCAGCTTCAACGCCTTGTTCTACACTACTCCTGTCAGCAGCTACACTTGGAAGAACTAGATTGCGTGAGGAAATAGGCTATTCAGAGCCTGAGAACCTCAACACGCTGGAGAATCTAAGGGCATCCATGCTTGCAATTATTGCTGATCGACGCCAAGCAGCTGGCTCGCCGCCCTCAGATGGGTCGACCACGACGGTCGAGACCCCCACCTGATGATTCGAGCCCCGGAAAGCCCGATGAGGGACATCCACAGGACAAGGATACCCATACTGAAGCAGCACCACCTCTCAGTATCCTTGGTCCTGAGAAGTCCAAGGCTGGTGCTTCGTCCTCAGCAGAGCCCGCTCAGCTCTTGCGGCAGTCGACTTTCGAAGCAGCGCCCAGCCAGACCGCAAAGAGATCTCGATCAGTGGCAAAAGCCTTAACTGCCCAAGGGATCAAAAATCGAGATCTTGCGAAGGCTAT
This sequence comes from Lavandula angustifolia, assembly GCA_028984105.1. Taxonomy (NCBI): domain Eukaryota; kingdom Viridiplantae; phylum Streptophyta; class Magnoliopsida; order Lamiales; family Lamiaceae; genus Lavandula; species Lavandula angustifolia. Next base: position 8,792,018 of record CM054805.1, read on the forward strand.
CCATAGGACATGGAAGCGCATCGCTCAAGCCACGACTAAAGAACTTTAGGGGCTGAAGTCTTGTCTCTTCATCGGCCGCCCCGGATGTTTCCGCGCTTATTTCGAAGCGTTGGCTCGGCAAGCAAGTCAAATTCGAAGCTCGGCTCAAGATATTTCGGGAGAGCCAAGCCAAGCTACTTGATGAATTTTTGGCTTCTAAACCGGCTCATACCGACGCTATCACCGAACAATCCGAGGCCACTGAACAAAGACTTGAGAATATCCAAGCGGCCTTGGAAGACAAGATCACCGAGAAGCCGAAAGACTTCAAGGAAGCAGTGACCTCTCTCACAAGCGATACAAGGAAGACCTTACCGTGGAGAGGAACGAGTTGCATGAGGCTCGACTAAGCTCCACCATCGTCTTGATGAGCTGTCAACCTCCTACAAAAGTCCGAAGAAGTCGGGCCCTAGTCCCTACCCCGGTGCTCATTGATGATGCAAAAAGGGGGAAAGTGAAGGAAAAAAGGGAAGGAAAGAAGAGTACCGAGAAGGCCGACTCCCACCAAAAGTCCAAAATCAAAGGGGGAAGCTATACCTGAAGTCATCCCACACTCAAACTCGGTCTCGGAAGGGTGAGGCCCGGGGTGTTTTGGGCTGCGAGCACTGCGAAACCGGCCCAAGTGGCTCGGGACCCCAGCGAGACTACTCGGGCAACCCGGACTCCCAAAGACATTATTAAGGAGGTTCGCTGAGTACGCCGAACAAGCGGTGGAGGACTCGAGAAGAAGAAGAGGCTCCTCTTCCACCACCGGTTCAAGAAGGCAAGGGCAAACGAAGCTTAAAATTCCAACCCCTCCAAAGCAAAGCGATTAAGGTACATATCTGGCGAGGAGGAAGCCCAAATAGCTGCGGATGAGAGGCGGCGGAGAAATTGCGAGAGGCCGAAGCGGCTAACAAGCCAAAGTCTAAGCTCGCCAAAGGAAAGACTAAAGCCCCATCCGAGAGGAGGAAAGAGAACCGCTAGGCTTGCCTCCAAGAAAGCTCATCATAACGAGATGAAGAGGACGAGAGAAAAAGAAAAGGAGCAAAGAAGAGAAGAGTGCGAAAGGCGGGGTACATCCAAATCTAGATCTAGTACCCCCCTGAATCGAACAAGCTCCTCGAAGCCTCAAGAGCAAGATGCGAAATTGAAGATATCTTTGCTCGGATGGATAGATATCTCTACAAAGGAGAGGAAGCTAGACGGATAGAGGCCGCCGACGAGAGGATACATTTGGCGGACCTTGAGGCACTCGGGAAGCGTCTGAACAAGAGGCCGGGCCGAGAGTTCATTCGAAAGCCGACATTCCTTATCGATACGAAGGTTCGGGAAGCCAAACGATCGAAAACACATAGATGGCCGAGATCGGACGAATGGATGCCTATTCGGTTCAATCGAGAGATGGGAATCGGCCAAGATAGAGTTTATCAAGAGAAATTATTTACGGCGATTCCGGCTCGAAATGTCTAAGGCCGATGCCTATGTCGAGTGGATGACCATTACCGAACCCGATCTTTACCCATATATGCACGGAGCAAGAATCGAAGGGGTAGTAGTCGGCGTTCTCGAAGCAAGGATCATTCCTCCACCCGTAAGACAAGACGACTCAGTACATCTCGGAATGATTGAACAAGAAGTGAAGAATGCTGCGTTGAACAGAGGACTAGAACAAGATGATCCAGCAGACTTCGCCGAATACCTGAAGCTGAGGAAGAACACGTTCAGAATGTATGGAGTCCCATTGCCTGAAGATAAATCCCAAGGTTTCATGAATAGGATTCAGCAGTTTAAGGGTTCTCCCTCTTAGTTCTCCCTTTAGCTTAGCAAGATTTGTAATGTACTGAACTATTTATTATATATATACAAATCTTCTTTTGGCTCTGACAACTACTTGTTGTCTAAATAGCCGTGTTTGCTTTATGCTTTAACACTCAGAATCACTGAAGTGACTACTGACACACACACACTTTGTTTATTTGTCAGTTTTTGCTCGGTTAGATCTCTGATAGACTAGACTTTCGGAGAGTTATTATTTCTCTTAGGGGGAAATTGTTGCATGGGGGAAATTATTGTAAAGGGGGAAATTGTTCTGCCCTGTCTCCCTCAGTAGTCTAGCACTTACCGGACAACTCCACCGATCCTACTTGTAATATTTGTAAGGAGCTCGTTTCTGAGTAAGTTAGTGTTTAGCATAGTTGATAGGACATAGATGATAGGTTTTGGCATCATCAAATAGGGGGAAATTGTTGGGTGATGATTCAATCCTCAGCATGATCATACTTGTGGGAAATGACTCTATCTTCTATACTGAATCACGCTCAGTAGCCTCGTGCTACGAACCGTTGAGAAGATTTGAAGATCCCAAAACCCTATCTGATTGGTGAACCATTCCTTTGTATTCGTATTTCTCTGAGGTTTCAGACTCAGTAGACACTCTGCTCTGGTCAAAGGCGCTCAGTAGCTCATCAGCCTCAGCACCAGTGTAGAAGACTTAGTGAATACTGGACTCAGCAGGAGCAAGATATACGAGAGAGTCGGTTGAACTGGACTCGGCGGAGTAGTTCACTTGGACTCGGAGCCGATCATCGGTAGACTTATCTCGGCCAGTCTATCTACCGAATACAAGGTCGGACTCAAGCAACGGCAGATAGTCTTCGGGGACTGTCGAGAATCTTTTGAAAGATAATCGGCATTGTCATGTACGAGGAAGAGAGAAGTCGGCTTCGGTCCCGTCTCGAAGTTTATCTTTGTCTCAACCACTCCATCCACCTCGATGAATGACAAGCATACACGTATCTTCTCACCTGCTAAAGCTGCAGTCAACCTTTTACCTAAAAAGGTGGGAAAGTACACTGTTACCTACACCAAAAGAGCCGTTGGCTACCAAAAAGAGAGAGAGAGAAGAAGATCGTCTCCAACGGATCTATTTTCAATCTCTGCTCTATAAATAGAGGGATCATTTAAGATTTGAAGAGAATGCGCGCACCTAGAACACGAGAGAGCATTCAAACGAGCGAAATTAACGATTAAGTCTTCCGCAAGAATCAACCGATTTATCTCCGTGAAAGACTACATCCGACTCAAAAGGAACCAAGCTGAACCGACATAAGCTTCTAGTATCCAAGCGACTGACACGAACCTATAGCTAAACCCTCAGCTGTTCGTCGCTCTAGATAGCTGCATTCTCGTTCCTTATCCATCTAACCCTAAGCTCACTTGCTATATCCATAGCTTAGACGAAGGAGTTCACATTTGAACCCAATCCTTATTGTATAAGGACTCCTTCACTGTTGGAGAAGTTTGTCAAACACTTTAAGTTTGATAGTGTTGTAAACCGAGACTTGGATCGATATAAAAACCAAGACGCGGCTTTGCCCAGTGTGCAAGCTGACTGAGACTAACTCAGGATAATAAATAGCCTCCTGATCATTCGGGACAGTGGACGTAGGATTTGAGCGATATTCGAACCACTTTAAAAATCCTGTGTCTCTTACTGCTTTCTTAACTGTTGCATTGATTTTACTATTCATACTGAACATCATATTTAAAATCAATCAAGCTGTCTCAAAGCTATCGAACTTTTAAATCTACCGAACCGAGACTTAAAACGTTTTCTCACAAAAACCGATTTGGGCCTACACTATTCCGCGCACCGAACTCTTATCGTAGATACGAATTCGACCTAGTCGGTTAGCGGATCTCGGGCGAGTCGGTACTCTTAGCCTTTAACTCGATTCGGAAACGGTTATGCAGTCTGCCGAACTCGTCTCGATCGGACACCATCCTGAATAGGACTGTTCAAGTTCGAAGTTGAGAAATCGAATCAGGTGTATTCACCCCCCCCCCTCTACACCTGACCTTACACTCGGGACCAACAAGAACCTCAGACTATAGAGGATGCTCTCAACGATGCTGACTGGATCATTGCCATGCAAGAGGACCTGAACTAGTTTGTTCGTAACGAAGTTTGGGAGCTTGTTGACAGACCTACACATCAGCACGTGATCGGCACAAAGTGGGTCTTCAAAAACAAGCGAGATGAAAAAAACGTCATCGTCAGAAATAAGGCTCGACTTGTTGCCAAGGGATACAGCCAAGCAGAACGAATAGACTTTGACGAAACATTCGCCCCAATGCCCAGATTGGAAGCTATTTGTTTGTTCCTAGCTTATGCAACGCATCAAAGATTTAAAGTATATCAAATGGATGTAAAGTTAGCTTTTCTGAACGGTGTACTGAAGGAAGAAGTCTACGTGGAACAACCGCCTGGCTTTCAGCAGGGACATCAGGTGTACAGACTTCGGAAAGCTCTGTATGGGTTAAAACAAGCACCCAGGGCTTGGTACGATACCTTATCAGACTTTCTGCTTCAGAAAGGTTTTCAGAAGGGGACAGTAGATCGCACCCTATTCAACATCAAGTCAGGTGATGACATTCTACTGGTGCTGATCTACGTGGACGACATCATTTTCGATTGCAGGAACGTGACTATATGTCAACAATTCGAGAAAATGATGAAGGAGAAGTTCGAGATGTCCATGATGGGGGAGATGAACTATTTCATTGGATATCAAGTAAAGTAATCAACTGAAGGAATATTCATCAACCAAGCTAAATACACTCGAGACCTCCTAAAAAGATTTGGCTGAGACTCAAGCAAGCTAGTCAAGATCCCCATGAACACAAATTTTAAAATCGATCTAGACAAAGAGGGAGCTTCTGTTAACTCTACTGATTATAGAGCTATTATTGGTTCTTTACTATATTTAACAAGTAGACCTGACATAACTTAGGTTGTAGGTGTATGTGCAAGATTTCAGGCGAATCCCAAGCGAAGTCGGCTGGACTCAGCAAAGAAGATTCTGCGATACTTGAAGGGAACACCTGACGCAGGGTTATGGTATCCTGCTGATGATAATCTAATTCTAGCGAGTTATTCTGATGTTGATTATGCAGGATGCAGGATAGATCGAAAGTCAACTTTCGGAACATGTCAGTTCCTAGGCAGCAAGCTGATATCATGGTTGTCAAAGAAACAGCATTCAGTGGCAACGTCCACTACTGAAGTTGAGTATATGGCTGCTGGAAGTTGTTGTGCCCAGATCCTTTGGCTTCGACAACAACTGCGAGATTATGGAATTACTCAAGATGAAGTTCCCATATACTGCGACTCCACCAGTGCGATTGCAATTGCTCATAATCCAGTTCTTCATACGAGATGCAAGCACGTGGACATTCGACACCACTTCATCATAGACCATGTCGAAAAGAAGGACATCAGGATGGAGAAGATCCATACTGACAGCTGAGAACAGATTCAGAGAATTATCAGTCGAGCTAGGTCTACTGGATCCTGCTGACTCAAGTCAGTGAGAGAAGTCAGTACGACAGGTCAAAAGTCAGACTCAGTACTTAGATTCAGTCGGGTGAATCATACAGTACACAGTATGGGGGAACATGGTATCATCAGTACCACGAAGATCCACCTGAGTCATTATGGTAACAAGTTGATCGTAAAAGTTCAGCTGAAGAGGTTTGCGTAGTTAGATTCTTTAATATTCTCATAAGCATGCTCGCATTTAATAAGTCAGTCGTTTGCATTCAGTAGCATGACTTGCATTTATTTCCCGCCATAAATAATTAAGGTTTAAGTCAGTAGAGAACTGTTCTCATTTAAAATGCTTATCCTTTAATGCTACCTGCAACGCATTTAATGCATGACTTCTCACCTTACTCTATCTGCGCTTATATTACGTAGGTCTAGAATAGAGGCAGCTAAGTAATCATTTCTTTTATAACATCAGATCACAACCGTCACAGAAAAGCGAGATTTTATTACAACCGTTCGATCGAAAAAACCTTGATATTCAAATCTTATAAGATCTTACCTTTTCACTCTAATCCCATCTTTTTGCCATTCAAGCACTCAGAGCTTTTTCAAGCATTCAGTTTTTACTACATCATTCACTTTCTCAAACTGCTTATTTCCTTCAAAGCTCTGTGACTACAGTAATTTTTCTTAACTATCTGCAACTATTAATCTAGCTTACTCTATTTTCAAGTGCTAACGTGCTTTTTGCAGATATCTATGGAGATTGTTATGACCCCACACAACATCGAGGAAATCATCCATTCTAGGGTTCTCTTTGAACCCACGATGTTATTCCATCAGGTGGAGCATCCATTCTTAGAGCCCATCTTCTCAGCTCTTCAGGCGTTCGACCTGAAGCTTTTGGTGACGAAGCACCCCAGAGGTTATCTACCCCATCAAGTAGCAGAGTTCTATTACAACTGGAGTTCCGTGGAGGACACGGACGGGGAGGTGACGTTGATCGGCTATATGAGGGAAGTAGCCCCTCAAAAATGGGAATCCAACAGCACCGGCATCATCATCGCGGAGGCTTTGAAGTCCTCCTTTGATCTACCGAATTTCAAGATTTCTCCCGTGGACTACAAGGAGACAGAGCTCAATGCTTACGTCCACCGATTCTATGGAAGGGATGATATCTTGTTCAAATCCGCCCTGCCGAAGAACCAACTCCTTCCGGAGTGCAGAGGCCTCGCCTACGTCGTTATCCACATATTGACGAGAGCCGCCTGTTCTTTCGACCAACTGTCCAAGCCTAGACTCCAACTGGTGATGACAATAGTTGATGGAGTCCAGGTGAACTGGACACAATTCTTTCTGGCCGAGTTGAAGGCTCAGGGGCAGAAGTTTGCAGCCACTGAGTCAGGAGAGAGAAGACTGATCAGTATGGGCAAACTGTTGTACGGGACCAAGGTGTCTGTACTGATCGAATATTAGGTGACGAATCATGCATCATTCGCAGATTCTAAGTACTTCGATCACAAACTTATTAAATTCAAGACCAGAGCAGCGGCTGAGAAGTCTATTGGACGTGGGGCATGTTGGGATTTTGTATACTGTAAGCAAATTTTATGCTTGTATACAATGTGTTTTGTCCCTACCACTATTTTATTCTCCTATCTGATAAATAAATATATTTGCACATGTAATCCTTTATCTTGTACAAAAGTTAGATTTGTGTAGTGTGTCGGGTATCACAGAAGACAACACAAATTGGTTGAACTGACAAGATATAAACAGTTATCACAGCTGAGACAACTTCAGGATAAGTTGTCGGTTTATGCTGCAGTTTAGATAAGAAGTGGCTTGTCTTAGCTGCTTGTCTTTACTGGTACACTGAAGGTGGTGTATTAACGGATCATAGTGAGATGTGTTCCCCTAACTGACCTTAGTGGAGAATCAAGATCTTAGTGACTTAGCTGGTCTTAAGCTTTGTAAGACTTCAGCTGAGTGCATTTGGCTATCTATCACTTTGACCAACTATGGTGAACGTCATCGCGACCGGATCTACATATCTTGGGTGTTAGTACTTATTTGTGGCTCAGGCTGGTTGTCTGTATCTTGAAGCCGTATCCTAGTAAAATGGGTTGATAATATCCCCTGAGGAACTCGAAAGGATTAGCACACTAAACCCAGTCGGTTGATTAAGTTCAGGTGTGTTAATAAAGTCGAGTGGTACTACTCAGGAATATAAGATGTTAATTAATTAACGGATATTTCTATCTTAAATACGGAGATCGATTAAGTCTAAAATACAAGCCCTTGCTCAATTTGGGATAAAGGGGTAAGTCAGCACGGATTCTCTAGTGGAATGAACATGTGTTTATTAATTATTTTTACTCTGGGCTGAGCATAGATAATTAATTAATTTGAGGCCCAACTTTATTTCTTGTATTAGATCACTAATCTGGCCCAATTAGTTGCCTAGTTATTTATTGTCTATCAGAAATCATTATTAATGGATTAATGTATTTTTACATTATTTAATAATGTTATTTATCTGAAATTAATTGGTTGGGCCAATTAATTGATAAATATTAGTAGCCCAGTGGATTAATTAATTATATTATGGGCTAATTATGTGGAAGCCCATTTGAAATATAATTAAATTAATGAGCTACAAATATATTAATATTATATTGGCTTTTGAAGCCTATATATATTAGTATTCTATTCAGAAACAGAACACATATATTCACAAATTTTGAGACGCGTGCGTGAGTACGTAGAGATACAAAATCTTAATTTTCTTCAGTTCTCTGACCACCCAGAGGAAGAAAAAGGCCGGGACACAGATCAGAAGATCTGACACATGAGCAACAATCAATGCCTCGACAACATATGAAGGAGGAAGGTATTGTTTCTAACATCAATTTTCCTTTAATTGGTACCCGAGCCTGGTTTAGGCTCTGATTGTTGCTATTAGGTGTATGATTAGGGTTCAATTCCGTCGTTATCGGGTTAATTTTCATGTTTGGGGCGGCCTGCGAGCCACTGTTTTGACCCTGTTGTAACGTTTTTCTCGTGAGAAATTCCACGAGTAGATCATAGGACCTATAGGTTATGTGATTGTACTATTTTATACTGTAATTGGTCTGGGATGCACAAAAATCGAGGCACAACGGCGCAGAAGGACGGAAAAGGGTGAAACCCTAGTTTCGGGCAGAACACGACCGTCATCTTATAGAAGTGCGTGGGGGTGCGTGCCAATTTATTTTTCCGATCCGTTCGGATTTTGTTTTGTTTTTTCGTTAGCTTCATCTGGATAGGTCGCAGGACCCCTTCCAATTTCTGGTTTGTCCGGAATAGCGTCGGAAAGGAGAAGTGGTCGTGCTGTTCAGAAAAGCCCCAAATTAAGCGAAAACCCTAATTCGGCTAGGGCTCCACCGCATCTTGCGGCGGCGATTCCTGACGAGTCCGGAGTCTGATTTCCGATCGGCTTGAACCGATGGATTCCTTGTCACACAAGCTTCGTGTTGAAATGTTGTATGGGATCATCCGATCCCGGATACGATCGGAATCGACGTCTGAAGTTTGCTGCTCACAACGAATTTTTCCGGCGAATCATTTCAGAATTGAGGGAAATTGATGGACGATTTTGGCCAGAATCCATTCATGGCGGCCTCAAATCATCCAAGGATCATTACCCATGAATCAATTGAACAAATCGCGGCTCAGAATGGCATCAATTTTGAACGGCGAAGGTCGCCGACATGGAGCTGCGTAATTGCGCAAGTCCAGGTCGTAACGTCGGCGATTGGCGGTTGTTCTTCACAGCCCAAACATCTGAGAGACGTCTGGAAGGGGTGGGGACGACCGACGAGGCGGCGGGAGGCGGCGGCTGCCACAGCGCAGCGACAGGCGCAGAAAAGCGCGGCTGCGTGCGCTCCCAGCTCGTTTTCCGGCGACGGTGCTGGCCGACGAGGGGCGGCAAGGCCGCAGACGACCCCCTCTGTGGACGGTGGGCTGCGGCGGTGGCGTGATCTTGATGAAGAACACGATGCTGACCAGGCAGACATGTGTCTGCCACGTGGCAGACCCCCTGATGACGTGGCAACGATAGTTTTCGATGCAGTTATCGATGCAATTTTCAAATTCGAAGATTTTGAAGATCGAAGAGCTGTATTTTGATCGGGCTATGTAATAGTTAGGAATTACGTGTTTTAAAGCCCGATAACGACGTTTTAAATTTCCTATTTGCGCATTTATTTATTATCATGCTTTAGCATGCGATAATGTGATTAATTGCGCTTAGAAAAGCATGTGAATATGATTTACGTCGTATTAAAGCATGTTTTATTTTTCGCGAGCACTTTTTATTATGTGCGCTTAGAAATTGCATGCTTTAGGAATTATGTGGATATGTATGATTCAAAACAAACCTTTTGAATAAAAAAACTAAGCAATTTTTAAATTAAATGTTTAATTAGATTCCATTAATTTGGATATTAAACACTTAATCGGACCTCCATTAATTGGACTCTATACGAAAGTAGTAAGATTGTGTGAGTAAACCTCCACCTGCGTGGCTTGCTTGCATTTTTGAGCTACCAGTTTTGTGAGATGAGTTTTCCAAAACAATATTTGATTATTATTGAGTAGTGGGAGCGAAACCGTAAACGTCCACTTGTGTGGCTTGCGTGCCTAGTAAACACGAGTACTCTAGAAGATAATAATTAAATAGGATGGCTAATTAGATCAAATTGAATGCGGCATAGTTCGAGTAAGTATGTCAATTTCGAGAATTTGATTCTATTTTGGTCAAATTAATGGTTAATGCTTAGATGTCACCGCAGGTACAATTCACTTGCCTCGAAGTCCCTTCCCGCGTTTTAATAGTGACATGGTCCAGAATATCGAACTATTAATTCCATTCGTCTGAAGAACCTAGACGTGGATTGGAATTAAAGAGCTAGGTAAATAGCTTGGTTTAGGGTTACGCTAGTAAACGTCCACCTACATGGCTTGCTAGTGGAATTCCTAGAGCTGTTCGAGGTTTTTAATATCAATGTTCTTACAAAAGGTTACAATGCTTATTAGTTACGAATTATGTGCAAATATTAATTTCATACATGCTTTTAAATTACATTTTTCAGATATGTCTGTTCGAAAATTTTTTGAGTTCCTAAACAGTCTCACTAACCAAACCCTAACGGGTTTAACAATTTTAAATAATTTCATAGAGTGGAAGAGATATCTTACCTTCCCAATAAATGCTCTGCAAAGGTCCTATAAGAACTTCTGTTTTAGGGCCGCTATGTCTAAGAACGAGTTTACTATGAGTATGTTACTCAAATCTTTTGTAGCGGTCAAAGAGGTTATAGAAAAGGGCAAGAGTGCTCAAGTCTTGAATATCCCTAGTAGTTCAAGGAATCCTCCGAAAGGCGGAAACCAGAAAAAGAGCAGAAAGGGTGGACATTTCAAGAAGAGCAGTGGGAGTAAGAAGACGGTCCTTACTGGCGACATGAGAATGTCAAAGAGAAAGGAAGGTTCCTCTTGTAACTGAAAGTGTTCTGGTTTCCTCTTCTACCCACGAATGGGTAGTGGATTCAGGGGCAACTGATCATGTTTGTTACACCTTGCAAGGTTTCTTGCAGAAAAGGCAATTGAGCAATGGCGATGTGGTAGTCTCAATGGGCAATGGATCGAAAGTTCCTGCAATTACCATTGGAGATTTACATCTATCTTTTGATTGTTCTATTTTAGTACTTAATGATGTTTAATATGTGCCTGAGTTTAGGTGAAACATTATTTCTGTGTCAAAACTCTGCATCATGGATGGTTATAAATCAAGTTTTGATAGTGAAGTTTCTATCATGAAAGACGATGATTTTATCTGTGGTGGACCATTAAACGGATCTTTATATACTACTACTTGTAAACCGCGTAATTCTGTTAATATTGCTTCCTCATCATCAAATCCTAAGAAGAGGAAAAAGTCTTCTATGGTAAACCAAACTTATCTGTGACACTTAAGACTAGGTCGCATCAATCTTAACAGGACTCAAAGGTTGGTGGAATATGGATCATTGGAGTCTCTCCATGTCGAACCATTTCCAACTTGCGAATCCTGTTTGGAAGGAAAGATGATGACTAGGCCTTTCAAGGTAAAGGGTTATAAAGCCACAGAAGTATTAAGTTTGATACATTCGAACTTGTGTGGGTCAATGTCTACAAAAGCTCGTGGAAGGTATGAGTACTTCATCACATTTACTGACAATTACTCGAGGTATGGATATGTTTACCTTCATCGCCACAAGTCGGATTGCTTTGAAACCTTTAAGGAATTCAAGGCAGAAGTGGAGAAGAAGCTAGGTAAAGAAATCAAAACACTACGATCTGAAACGAAGGGTGGATACTTTTATGATCCTAAAGAATAGAAGATCGTTGTTAGCCCTAACGCTTGGTTCTTAGAAGAGGATTACATTAGTAACCATAAATCTCGAGTCGACATCATCCTTGAGGAATTACAAGGTGGTCGAGTTCCAGTTGTGCAAGATAGTACTCCACGAGTAAGTGTACAATCTGTTAACACAGCGCCTGACACTGTTCGAAGTAGTGGGAGGGTGATATTTACACCTGATCGGTATATGTTCACTGGGGAGACGTTTGATCATCTCCCGACAGATGAACAAGACACCGTGGATCCCAGGACTTACAATGAAGTAGTGGGAGATGTAGATGCAGATTCCTAGCGAATCGTCTTGGACTCATAATTTAAGTCCATAATTGATATGGATGTATACGAGATCACTGAACTACCTGAGGGCTGCAAGGCTATTGGTAGTAAGTGGGTATACAAGAGAAAGAGAGGACCGAATGGAGAGATCGTGGCATTTAAGGCCAGGCTAGTGGCGAAGGGTTTTTACCCAGAAAGAAGGTATCGATTACAAAGAGACCTTCTGGCCTGTAGCAATGATCAAGTCCATTTAGATTCTCCTTGCCATAGCAGCTCACATGAACCTAGAGATCTGGCAAATGTATGTCAAAACCGCATTCACAAACGGTCACCTTGAAAGAGGTAAGGACATCTACATGAAACAACCTGATGGTTATGTGAAGGAGGGCGAAGAGCATCTAGTTTGGAAGCTTAAGAAGTCTATTCATGGACTTAAGCAAGCTTTTCGGATATGGCACCAGCATTTTCGACGAGGTAGTCAAATCCTATGGATTTGTATCGTTTCCTAACTAGGTGTGTGTACTGTATTTGTGTTAACGGATCAGTGGTGTGTCTTGCATTTTAGTAGATGACATCCTTCTCATTGGCAACAATGTTGAAGTGTTATCAGACGTAAAGACGTGGTTATCCGAGCAGTTTCAAATGAATGACTTAGGTGAAGCTGCTTACATCCTTGGGATCAAGGTTATCCGAGATCGCCTAAAAAGGATGTTAAGCTTGTCACAAGTGTCCTACATTGACACTGTTATTGCTCGTTTTAGCATGCAAAAAGCCAAGAGAGGTTCATTACCTTTCAGACATGGCATTTTTCTATCCAAGAATCAGTGCCCTAAAATGCCTGAAAGATAGAAAGTATGAGGCTAGTACCATATGCTTCCGATGTCGGTAGCCCCATGTATGCGATGCTTTGTACGAGAGCAGATATCTTATATGCCGTAGGCATGGTCTCAAGATATCAGTCTAACCCTGGAAAGGAACACCGGACTGCGGTCAAGCATATTCTCAAGACTTTTAATGGACTAGTGATTATAGGCTTGTTTACCAGTCAAACAGTCTAGTGTCTTTAGGTTATACAGAATCGGATTTCCAGGCTGACAGAGACGAGAAGAAGTCTACCTCGGGTTATGTGTTTACCTTGGGAGGTGGAGCCATTTCATGGAAGAGTGCAAAGCAGAAATGCATTGCGGACTCAACCATGGAAGCAGAGTGTGTGGCTGCTTCAGAAGCTTCGAAAGAGGCAGTTTGGCTCAAGAATTTCCTCCTGGATCTTGATATTGTTCAGAATTTTCCTAAGGCGATCATGATTTATTGTGATAATGCGGGTGCAGTGACAAATTCTAAGGAACCTATATCTCACAAGGCGTCTAAACACATAGACAGGAAGTACCACATTATACGAGTATTCGTAAATCGAGGTGACGTGGGGATTGACAAAATTGGAACTGAAGTCAACCTAGCTAATCCTTTCACAAAGACCTTATCACTCCCGGCTTACGAAAAGCATGTTCGTAGCTTAGGAGTGGTAGAGATGCCCCCCACTTAGGACTACATAAACTTTTGTATAAGTGGGAGAAGATGCAGTGATAGATAGAATAGATAGCTGAGATATAGCTGAGTACTAGTTTGTACCTAGATAGCTGAGATATAGCTGAGTACCAGTTTGTACTTTGAACTGACACATTGTATACTAAAAATTTACTTTAGTACAAGTGGGAGAATTGTTGGGATTTTGTATACTGGAAGCAAATTTTATGCTTGTATACAAAGTGTTTTGTCTCTACCACTATTTTATTCTCCTATCTGATAAATAAATATATTTCCACATGTAATCCTTTATCTTGTACAAAAGTTAGATTTGTGTAGTGTGTCGAGTATCACAGAAGACAACACAAATTGGTTGAACTGACAAGATATAAACAGTTATCACAGCTGAGACAACTTCAGGATAAGTTGTCGGTTTAAGCTGCAGTTTAGATAAGAAGTGGCTTGTGTTTACTGGTATACTGAAGGTGGTGTATTGACGGATCACAGTGAGATGTGTTCTCCTAACTGACCTTAGTGGAGAATCAAGATCTCGATGACTTAGCTGGTCTTAAGCTTGGTAAGACTTCAGCTGAGTGCATTTGGCTATCTTTCACTTTGACCTACTATGGTGAACGCCATTGCGACCGGATCTACGTATCTTGGGTGTTAGTAGTTATTTGTGGCTCAGGCTGGTTGTCTATGTCTTGCAGCCGTATCCTAGTAAAATGGGTTGATAATATCCCCTAAGGAACTCGAAAGGATTAGCACACTAAACCCGGCCGATTGATTAAGTTCAGGTGTCTTAATAAGGTCGAGTGGTACTACTCAGTAATATAAGATATTAATTAATTTAAGCTGTCAGTGAGCTTAAATTATAATTAATTAATGGATATTTCTATCTTAAATACGGAGATCGATTAAGTCTAAAATACAAGCCCTTGCTCAATTTGGGATAAAAGGGTAAGTCAGCACGGATTCTCTAGTGGAATGAACCTATGTTTATTAATTAATCTTAATTTTCTTCAGTTCTCTGACCACCCAGAGGAAGAAAAAGGCCGGGACACAGATCAGAAGATCTGACACAGGAGCAACAATCATAGCCGCGACAACATACGAAGGAGGAAGGTATCATTTCTAACATCAATTTTCCTTCAGGGCAACTGAGCTCAAGAGATCATCTACTGATCTGCCTCCACGGGCCGATCAACCGAAGCGGAAGAAGTTCTCCAAGGCTGGAGCTTCTAAGGCCCCCGCTAAGCCTGCTTCCCCTCCACCACCTCAGGAGGAGCTACTGGACTCTGATACCGGCATTGAGGGTGCCACGCTGAAAGACAAGGTACAGCGGGTCAGCACGGAGGAGACTCAGTCGGGGGAAGTTGAGGAACCGGCTGGTGAGGTCTCCTCCGAACAGTCGTCGACAGTGCAAATGACTCGTCTCCGTGCTACAAGAGAAGTCGCCGCACAAATTCCTGAGATCTCTTCTCATCAGGACTTGGTCGACATAGCGATCAGGGCAAGCACTCAGAGGTTTCTGAGGTTCCTATAATAGGACATTCTTGCAGAGCTCATCCAACAACACTCTGCATTGTCCCTATTGGCAGAGGAATAAAGTCTGCAGTCAGCGATTGGGTTTGGGGAACCCGCTGACATCGCTTCCTTCAAGGACCTACGCTCAGCCATGTTATATCTTCTGGAGCTGACGTCCTCCCCGCATACTGTAGGAGCCCGTCGCCGCCTTCTCATCATCATGATGATAATGATGATGAACAGGCAGCACCCAAGGATGCAGAACAGGGAGATTCTGCTGAGGGAAAGTCTCCCACTGAGAAGGGCGAGTCACCACTACCACCTCCTGAATCAGGTGCCGTCCTAGTTACTTCAACCAGTAGGAAGCAACAACTCGCAGCCTTAGAGCAAAGGCTCGGAACCTCATCCTATCAGATCAAACCCATCGGTTTCGTGTCCTCAAAGTCTGTCAACCGCGCAATCAGAAATCAAGGAGACAAAAATCGTCTCCTGGCTAAGGACGTCCACCTGAAATGGGCACAGTATACAAAGGCGCAGATAGAGAAGGTTGATGGACTTGCGAGCGCAGTCAAGAAGGTCTCGGACGCTCCTACTCTTAACATACAGGAGATCGTCGAGGCTGCGCTAGCAGCTCAAAAGGCAGACTTGGCTGCTCAGTATCAGCAGCTACTAGAAGCCCAGCAGAAGAAGTTTGCTGAGTAGCTGACTGCGAGCTTAGCCACAGTCCAGACCACCATGGATGAACGCAACAGGATGGCCACCTCTAGTGTGCAAAAGGCCTTAGAGACTCAGGCGGCCGCCCTAAAGCTTATCTAGGCAGGGATGACTGCCTCTCACGACACATCGCTTCTGAAACAGAGAAACGAAGCAGAGGCTCACATCCGCCAAATCCGCAAGGATCAGGAGGAGGATTGGGTCCATTATTGCGAGGTCGTCGGAGATTTCAACACCACCACCACTTCCATTAAGACTGTTATTTTCGATCTTCAGAAGGAAGTAGCAGCTATCAGGACCCTTTTGACCCCGGCTGCTGATGATGCCAAAAAGGGGGAAGAAATGGAAGGAAGAGCTCAGGTGGGTGTGCAGTCAAAAGAGAGGGAAGTCCTCAAGGGGGAAAGTTCAACAGCGCAGGCCGGAACTAGCTCCGTTCCCCCTCCCCAAATTCAAATTCCTCAAATCCCTCAAGTCCAAACTACTCAGCTGCCCGAGCCAATTGGAGGATCATGTGAAGGATCCTCACCTCAGGCGCAACACATAAAGGAGGTCGCTCAGTTCGTCGACCAGGAGGATGAGCCCCTGCCACCTCAAAGGCCCGGGAAGGAGAAAGCTACTTAATCTACTCCACCTCCTTCCCCGACGCCTTAGTTCAAAACTCGAGCGGTACCGGAGGAACATGACAAGCGAGTGGCTCAGCAGCTCCAGGATCAGTTGGATCATGAGCTGAGGATGGAAGAGGAGGCTCAAAAGAAGAAGAAGAAGAAGAAGAAGAAGAAGAAGAAGAAGGTACCAAGTGTCAGGATGTGTAAGAGTACGGCCAAGAAAATTTTGGATGAACAGAAGAAGAAGGCTCAGCAATCTGTTGATGAGCCTGCTGACTCAGACACTGAAAACCTGCCGCTTGTTCACGGGCTAAAGAAAATCTCTACTCTTACGCCTGAGCAAGAGGCAGAAGACAAGGCAACCTGGGAGGCTACGTAGCAAGGGCTGAATCTCAGGAGAGGAGATAAGAGAGCTACAGCCTTAAGGGAGAAGAAGAGGTTGGAGGACTTGACCAAAATCATAGATCTTACTGACAGAATCGCCAGGGAACCAATTCTCAACAAGAGCAAGCAAGTTCCGAGGACATCTAAGTTCTTACGGCGAGGTGCTAAGAAGGCCTATCTCAAGAAGACTCCGCACCGCCGCGTAGACAGATGGATCCCCTGGAATTTGAATGAGGAGTGGGAGGAGCTGAAGATTGATTTCATTAAGGCATACTATGTGTGGTAGTGCTATCCTGCTGAGGTGTCGCCGGCTAATCTCTTCGACGAGTTCATCTATCAGTACGATGCGAACTTTAGAGCACAAATCAAGCTACTTCTATTTAAGGAGAAGCTGTCACTCACTGCCCCTGCCTACCGCTAGCTGACTCCTCCCATGACTACTCGAGGAGTTACTTGCACGAAGGAGATCGAGGACGAGGTCGAGACTGTTGCGCATCACAATGACTTAGATCCTTTACAGCCAAGCGATCTCGATGACATTCAAACCCTCAGAGCTAGAGTATATAAATCTTATGGGTTGGAGCCTCCTGCTGCTAAGTCTGCCGAGTTTAAAGCCAAGATCAAGAAGTTCAGGCGTTAGCAGTAGCTGATCTTTCTTTTGTTGTATAGCAGCTTAGACTGATGCAACCTCATTTCTCATATATAATATCAGTTCTTTGCTTGGATAGACAACTACTCATTGTCTTATGGTTATGTTTATTTTATATATTACAACTGATCACTGAAGTGATCTGACACACACACGCGTAACCTATATTTCTCTGATATGCCTATCTTTTATCTGCTGATTACCCTGTTTTAACTGCTCAGTTTTACTGAAGTCTTTTGGGTCAGTAGTTTAGTACTTAGTGGTTTTGGCATCATCAATTAGGGGGAAATTGTTGGGTTATGAGTCAATGGTTGATTTTAATCAACACTTAGAGGATACTTTGTTTTATTTATTAGTAGTTCTTGTAATAAGGACTTGTCTATTTATCGGTAATAGGGAAGATCTTAGTAATTTATTGTTATGGAATTGAAGATCCCAAAACCTGTCTTGTACCCTTAGTGTAGTATCTTTCGGACTAGATGATGTAATAGGCTAGACTGTTCTTATTTTCATTATCTATTTTGTCTAAGTCCTGTAAGGGGTATTTGTTGGTCTGAACTTCAGTAGGAAGTTACACTCCAGAACCCCACGTCATCAATTGTAAGAGCTCGTGTTTTCAGAGTC
This sequence comes from Lavandula angustifolia, assembly GCA_028984105.1. Taxonomy (NCBI): domain Eukaryota; kingdom Viridiplantae; phylum Streptophyta; class Magnoliopsida; order Lamiales; family Lamiaceae; genus Lavandula; species Lavandula angustifolia. Next base: position 8,810,113 of record CM054805.1, read on the forward strand.
ATCAACTGACTACACATCAGTAGAAGAATTCTCATCAGCTGACCCCCCAGTAGAAGAACACAGGACAGAGCTCAGTACCTTCTCATTCATCAGCTGACAACACTCAGTAGAAGATCCTTTATCTGCCGACTCAAACGAAAAAGACATTGATCGTGTCCGATCTACTTTATCCAATAGGAAACGACCCGACCTTTTAATATATTTCTCTAAAGTCAGCAGAAGATCATACGAGGATAAGTGAGAGTCAACTCAGATGAAGACTGATGTCTGACAAGTCCCACCTACCACAAACCTCGACCAATGAGAAGCGGCCTAAGCCTTACCTGCTCTGACCAACTAAAGCTGCTCTCATGCACAGTGACCAACTACTCTGCGACACTATTTCGAACATATGGCCGTTTTCCTTGGACGTTTGTGACACGTGGCATCCTCCCCTCCAACGGACAAATGCCTGGGTCACAACCATAAATAGAGAAGCTTTTCCGAGCTCAACGCACGGGATATCAAAAGGGATTACACGCTCAAGCATTCAAAACACTCTAGTGCTTTCACGAAGATCCAGCGAAGAACTTGCTTATTAGAATAGTTTTAGTTCTTCTCTCTAGAGTTTTTCTTTAGATCCTTCTTCTCTATCTAAGCTCCATTGTTATATCCATAGCTTAGAACCTTCGAAGGAGTTCACTTTTAGTGACTGTTCTTATTGTAAGAACTCCTTCATAGTTGGAGAACATCCCCTCCCCTTCAAACTTCGGTTTAGATTGTAAAGTCGCTAAGGACTATAACTTAGAAGGGTATGTCCAGTTCATCAGTCACAACCAACAACTCAGTTGTCCTTCGCGTTTGAGAAAAGAAACTTGTACTCAGGTGTATTCACACCCCCCCCCCCGACTTAAATGGAGCGTGAGAGTTTACCTCATCCTCTTCTCCTGCAATAAGATACTTTTCAGCATCTTCTTCAAGCTCTATGGCCATGAATGTCGCTTCATCGTGTGATGAATCCATGAAGGAGTCGACTTCATCTAAGTCGTCTGAGAGTTCATCGGCAATATATGCTTGACGCTTCTTGATGAACTTCTCCCTTCGAGATTTGCGTGCTGCTCTCTCAGCAGTACTGAGCTGAGGACAATATAGCTCAGGACCGTCTTCTGCTTCTTGGTCGGCATTTTCTCAGCTGTTTTGGGAGGTGACCTCTTCTTAGAAGGCTTAGAGGTCTTCTAGAAGCTTTTCTTGGGCTCAGTAGGCCCTGAGCCGATCTGCTGAAGGGCTGCTGCCCTGCTCTAGAACCTCACCTTTTTCGGGTTGAAGTACCCTTTGTTTGCATATACGGCATGGTCAGCTCCACAAAGATCTTCAATCATTACCGATAGCTTCATCCCGTATAGGAGCTTCCCTTTGACAGCTAGGCAGTTAGTGGAATGATCGAATTTAGCTGCCTGGGTCATGAACTCCTTCAAGAAGAATTCAGTCCAGTTTATCTTAGCATGGTCATAGATGGCCTCATCATCTGAATCTTCAGCCTTGACACTTGGTCGAATGACCCAGCCTGACTCGTTAGAATCTGCATGACGATGTAGGCTAATGCTCTGTACTTTGGGAGCATGGCATTCTTCGGGAAGGCGGCTCTAAAGGTGGTAGGCTTCCCGCAGAATATCTCCAGATATTCGTCCATAATATCGTCTTTGTAGCCAACGGTGCTGAATCCGGTGTTCAGAAGCTGAAAGCTCCACTGAAGATCTTCTCTTATGTACATCTGCTTTATCTCCGATACAGCACGAGCGGGGTCAGCGACATGATGAATAACGAAACGGCCTCTGATGTCGCCGTTAACAGACTCAGAATTCAGATACAGCTCTGAGATCTGACGCGGAAGGAAGTATGAATGCTTCCTTGAGAGGAAGGCTTCTAGCCTGGACGCCCTCAGCGCGTCGAAGATGTCCTCCATGAAATCCAACTCGCACGCGTCGAATTCCATAATCGGCTCACACCATACGCGGTCCTTCTCGAGGATTTCTTGCATATCGGCTGGAACAACAACGTCCCTTTCTGCCATGATTATAATCTGCAAAAGAAAGTATCAGTATTGAAAGAAGAATATTATCAAGAAACATATACGATACTGAATAAGTATGAAAATTTACCAAAGTATTTTCTGAGAGATTGTAAGAGATGTTTGCAAAGCGATGAATGTTTTTCTCATAAAAATTTTAGGGTACAAGTTGCAGAGTAAAATGGCAGTTTCTAACTTTGAACGTGTTTTATATATGATCAAGAAGATGAACAGTTATTAATCTACGGTTCAATTTAAATCTGCTTTATGAGATAGAAGGCTAGGATTTAATGTTATAAAATAGGCTATGATCAACTTAGCCGCCTAAGTCAAATTACAGTTGTATATAGCCAAAGAAGTAACTTGATTAGACATGCATTTAATGCAATGCAGAGTTCAACATACTTTACATAGAATATCATGTATTAAATGTAAACCGTTATATTAAATGATATTTTCTAAGGCATTGAATACAAAGCTGAGTCTGAATCATTAATGCACGAAATATTTCATTGGCTACTGAGTAGAGATACACAAACCTGTCAGCTGAACATCGTAGTCAGCTGATACCTCATGTAGATTGTTGTTGAGTCTCTATGTACTGAATAAGTTCAGTACTGAGATTGAACATTCCCCATTGCTGAATGCTCCTCTCCTGAATCCACTTACTGACTGGAGTTAGTAGGGTCCAACAGACCTAGCTCTACTGAAAGTTCTCTGAATCTGGCTTCAGCTAGAGGCTTGGCCAGAATATCTGCCCTTTGATGGTCAGTATGGATCTTCCCCATCCTGATATCCTTCTTTTCGACATGATCACGAATGAAGTGGTGTCTGATGTGCACGTGCTTGCATCTAGTATGAAGTACAGGGTTCTGAGTGATTGCAATTGCGCTGGAGGTGTCACAGAAGATCGGCACTTCATTGTGAATGACGTCATAGTCGCGTAGCTGCTGTCTCAGCCAAAGGATTTGGGTGCAGAAACTTCCGATAGCCATGTATTCAGCTTCAGTAGTTGACGTCGCTACTGAATGATGTTTCTTTGAAAACCATCAAAATCGGCTTACTGCCAAGGAACTGACAAGTTCCAGAAGTTGACTTTCGGTCAATCCTACATCCTGCATAGTTAGCATCAGAATAACCAATTAGTTCAATATTATCATCTGCTGGATACCATAAACCCATGTCAGGTATTCCTCTAAGATAGCGGAGAATCTTCTTTGTTGAGTCCATGTGACTCTGCTTAGGATTTGCCTAAAATGGAGTGCAGACACCTACAACATAAGTTATGTCAGGTCGAATAGCAGTTAGATATAATAATGAACCAATAATAGCACGAAATTCAGTATGGTCTATTGATACTCCCTCTTTATCAAGATCAATTTTCATATTCGTGTTCATCGGGATCTTGATTGGTTTGCCGGATGTGCAACCGAATTTCTTGATGAGGTATCGAGTGTATTTGCCTTGATTGATGAATGTTCCCTTCTCAGATTGTTTGACTTGAAAGCCGAGGTAATAATTTATCTCTCCCATCATTGACATCTCGAACTTATCCTTCATCATTTACTCAAATTGTTGACACATGATGACGTTCTTCGATCCGAATATTATGTTATCTACGTAGATCTGCACAAGTAAGATATCGTCTTCCAGTCGAATGCTGAATAATGTGCGGTCTCCTGTGCCCTTCTGGAAACCTTTCTGAAGAAGAAACTCGAACAGGGTATCGTACCAAGCCCTGGGTGCTTGTTTTAACCCATATAGAGTCTTTCTGAGTCTGTAGACCTGATGCCCCTGCTGAAAACCGGGAGGCTGTTCTACATAGACTTCTTCTTTCAGCACGCCGTTCAAGAATGCAGACTTCACATCCATTTGATAAACTCTGAATCCCTGATGTGTTGCGTAGGCTAGGAATAGTCTGATTGCCTCCAATCTTGCAACTGGAGCAAATGTTTCGTCGAAATCTATTCCTTCGGCTTGACAGTAGCATTTTGGCACGAGTCTCGCTTTGTTCCTTACTATAACGTTCTTTTCATCTCGCTTGTTCTTGAAGACTCTTTTAGTTCCAATCACATGCTGATGCCGGGGTCTGTCAACAAGCTCTCATACTTCATTTCTCGTGAACTGGTTCAGCTCCTCCTACATAGCTATGATCCGATCAGCATCCTTGAGTGCGTCCTCAACTGACTGAGGTTCTTTAGTAGATAAGAAGTAGGAATATAATGCGCTTTCTCCCTGACAGAATCTGGATCTTGTCTTTACACTAGCTGAAGGATCTCCAATAATCAAGTCAGAAGTGTGAGCGTCGAGCCACGATCGATGATGTTTCAACTCTTCATCTGAAATTTGTTCAGCACAGATAGTAGGTGAGTTAGGCATTTCGGTTGTACTATTCCGAGATTGAAGTAATTCAGTTACTAGATTTGGGTCTAGTGTTAGGGGCATTTAGCTCAGGAACTTCATTTGTTCCCCCTGAATTATTATCCTCAGTAGAGGTCTCAGTTACCACTTGGGTTTCTTCATCGACCTGAGTTACCTGGGATTGACTCTGTTCAGTAGAGTCAATCTGTTAAGCTACTTCTGTTGCTGGCTGAGATTCAGTTGTCTTATCATCTGTTTCCTCTTTTGAATCATCATCCCAGCACAGCTGGATCTTTTCAACTTTATCTTTTAGACTCAAATCCTGTAGTAGCTTACTGATGTCCTCATACTCTGATTTTGAGTTCCTGCTCCTGTCTTCAGTAGCAAACTCATTAAAATCAATATGAGGGCTTTCCTCCACGCAAAGGGTTCGGTAGTTAAAAACTCTGAAGGCTTTGCTGACCCGGGAGTATCCTAAGAAGACTCCCTGGTCTGACTTGCTATCAAAAGTCCTTAACTGGTCCTTCCCATTATTGTGGATAAAGCACGAACACCCAAAAATATGGAAATAAGATATGAAAGGCTTCCTTCCGTTCCATAGTTCATATAATGTCTTCCTATGCTGCTTAGTCAGTAGAGATCTGTTCTGAGTGTAACATGCACTGTCAGTTGTTTCTGCCCAGAATTTGGTTGGGAGTCCTGAGTCTGCGAGCAGGGTTCTTGCTGCTTGTTTGAGTGTTCTATTCTTCCTTTCAGCAACCCCATTTTGTTGAGGCGTGCGCGCGGCAGACGTCTCATGCTCTATGCCTTCAGCTTTGCAGAACTCCTCCACCATCGAATTCAGGAACTCAGTTCCTCTGTCTGAATGTATCTTTGTAATATTGGTGTTCTTCTCGACACTGAGCTTTTTCAGAAGCGTAGGCAACTCTGTTTTGACGTCAGACTTGTTGGCAATAAATATAACCCATGTGTAGCGCTAGTAGTCATCAATGACCACTAAAGCATACTTTTTGCCTCTGATCATCACCGAAGAGACTGGACCGAATAAATCCATATGTAGCAGCAGAAGGATTCCTTCAGTGGAAGGCGATGGAACAGGTGGATTTTGCTTTTTTTTTTTTTTTTTTGCTTTCGCTTCAGACATACTTCACACTGAGTGTCTTTGCTGAATACTTCATTCAGCAGTACTCTGTCTAGAGCATTTCTAGCTAGCTTGTTGAGCGTCTTGAAGTTGAGATGGCTAAGTCTTTTGTGCCAGAGCCACCCTGTTCTGTTGTCGTTCTTCGCCAACAAACAAGCTTCAGGTTCAGCTGAGTTCCAGTCAGCTACGTAGATATTCTTTTTACGCGAACCTGATAACACTGTTTTCCCTGTAGATTTGTCAATGACATCACAGAAACCAGCGTAAAAAATCACTCTATTCGAGTTATCACAAAATTGACTAACAGAGAGAAGACTATGTTGAAGTCCTTCAACATATGATACTCTTGGAAGTGTGGCGGTTCCAATGCTGAGTGTTCCATAGCCTCTGGTATAGCCTTTTGCGTTATCTCCAAACTCGATTCTGGGTCCTGCTTCAGTAGTATAATTCTTCAGTAGATCCTTCTGGTATGTCATGTGTCTTGAGCATCCGTTGTCCACATACCAAGGGTCCTTGTGCACCTGCAAAACAGAATTATATTCAAGTACCCATTGTTTTTGATTTTGGGTCCTTAGATGTTAGTTTTGGAAACCCAAATCTGTCTCACGACTCTGGTGGTCTCATACAGTTTCTTTCCACTCTGATCAACATACTTGACCACTTGATTGGTCGATGCTGACTTCTGAGGCTTCACCGGTTCAGGAGTCCTGGTCTTTCTAATTGGTGGATTGCTAACCTTTGTCTTCTGAACGGCGTTCTTCTTCATTTTCTGACTTTTTGATCCTCTTCTGACTATAGGATCATAATAATATGACCCATACTGAGCTAGATGTGTCAGCTGTGGAGGTCCATACTGATCAGCCCATTTAACTTTGTTGGTTCCCCCTTGACTGAACTGGGGTGATTTTGAGGTAATCTTCTTGTCAGAATGTTGATAGCTGGGATGAGGTGCCTTCGTTTTTTTTTCTTGGCTAGAGGGTTCAGGATCTCAGTGTTGATAGTCTCCCCTTGAACAAATCTATCAGCTAGCCGGTTCTCTAAGCGTACAGGGGCAGATGAGGAGGCTCCATGACTGAATCCAAGTCCCTCCTTGCAGTGCTTAGGCTTGTTGCTGGCTAGCAATGCCTCAAGTTTCTTTTCAGCGCCCATATATCGCTCTGTCATCAGATTCCTCCCGACATCATCAATTTTCTTAAGCGTTTCATGCTCGGTCTGAAGTCCTGACAACTCTTGCTTCAGTAGACTCAGTTCAGTATCCTTCTGAGTCAAGTCTTTGGTCAGCACTGAGATCTGATCTTCTTGATGCTGAGACTTGGTCATCAGAGAGTTAATCTCCTCTCTGAGTCTCAACATAAGTCCTTCTGACTCAGTAGCAACCTGACTTTCCTGAGAAAGTCTCTGATTCCCCACTTTCAGGGTATCCAACTCCTGAAGAGTCTTACTGAGCTGCAGGCTCATCTGAATCTGCTCGTCTAACAATTCTTCGTAGGCGATCGAGACATCCAGATTCTCATCTGCACCTGAAATAGTGTCGTGTGTGCAGTGTGAAGAGGAGTTAAATGGAGCTTGAGAGTTTACCTCATCCTCTTCTCCTGTGATAAAACACTTTTCAGCATCTTCTTCAAGCTCTACGGCCATGAATGCCGCTTCATCGTCGGATGAATCCATGAAGGAGTCGACTTCATCTGAGTCGTCTGAGAGTTCACCGGCAATATATGCTTGACGCTTCTTGATGAACTTCTCCCTTCAGGCTTTACGTGCTGCTCTCTCAGCAGTACTGAGCTCAGGACAGTCATACTGATAGTATCCTGGTATCTTGTAATTGTAGCAGGTGGTGACTCTTTCTTCTTTGCTCTCGCTGTCTTTCGACTGAGCTGAGTCTTCCTGTTTCCTGCAATCAGAAGTATGCGATTCAGGAGTGCGCTTGGTTGTATATTCAGACTTACCATTGGAGTCTATGACGACTCTAGAGAGTTTTTTGCGCCTCTCCTTCTCCTTCTGATACTTCACGGCAAGCAGTGCATATTTCTTAGCTAGGTTTCCTTCTTGTAGGTCACTGAGTGAAGGTTCTGCCTTGCTAGACGCGGGAGCGCTGTGCTGACTGATGCTTTGAAAGCATGGTCGATTTGAGTGTCAGCTTCAGCTCGCTGCTTCCTTTGGGGTAGACCGAACTCGAACTCCTCAGCTTTTAATTCTAAGAAGATATGATCAGGAGAAACAATATCTAAGTCCGAATATCTCAGTAAAGTAGCAAATGGAGTCCAATGTCCGTCCGGCAGTGCTCTGAATATCTTGAGGTTCGTTTCTCGGTTGGAGAATGTCTTTCCCAGCCCGTTGATGGTGTTCATCAGATCCGTAAATCTGACGTTAAGATCTTCAATCGTGTCACCAGGCATGAGAGACAGTCTCTCCAGCTTCTGAAGTTCCAGCGCCAGTTTGTTCACTTTAATCTTCTAAGTCCCCCGACTCAATAGTGCTAGAGCATCCCAGAGTTCCTTCGCGGACTTACAGTCCTGAACTCTTCCGAGATAGGAATCGCTCAGGGTGGTCAGTATGGCATTTCTGGCAACCTGGTCTAAGTTGTGAAGCTTCTTCTCCTCAGGGGTGAAGAGACTTCTATCTTTGGGGATCTTCTTTCGGGTCACCATGCCTCCTCCTTGTGCTGGATCCTGGGTTTCGACACTATCAATCATTGGAACGATAGGTCCGTCCTCCAGTACCTCTGTCATGCTGTCGTGGAGGGAAGTCAGATGTGCCTCCATTCTGACTCGCTATACCCCGTATTTCTCTAGTGAGAAAATGGGTACCATCCTGATTCCTGACATATCAGACATTGAAAATTGTGATATGAATGAAGAATGATATGCAGTGAAAATGTTTTCTGGATCCGTTCAAGTAGACCAGTTTCAAAAAACAAGAGTCTTAGAGAACTCCCGCTCTGATACCAATTGTTGGTCCCGAGATAAATGTTCAGGTGTAGAGGGGGGGGTGAATACACCTGAAAACACTTTCTCAACTTAAAACGTGAACAGTCATTTTCAGGAAGATGTCGTACTGAACAGGTTCAGTAGACCAAATAAGCTGTTCTGAATCGCGTGGCAGAGTGACTGACTTCACTGAGGCCTGCTAGCTGACTTAAGTCAGAATTCAGTACCGTTCAGCTGAAGTTCAGTAGGGTGCTATGTAGGCCCAAGTTCAGTTGAGTTAGAAAACGTTTTTAAGAAAACTGTTTCAGTATATTAGTGCAATCTTTTAAGCTTTGCTGAAACACAGTTGAATGATTTTAAAAGATATTTTCAGAATGAACAGTAATCAATGCAACAGTAAAAACAGAGCACACAGTACACAAGCAATTTTAAAGTGGTTCGGATCCAACAATCCTACGTCCACTGTCCTGAAAATATCAGGAGGCTATTTTATTATACTGAGTTAGTCTCAGTAGGTTTGTGCACTGGACAAACACTAATCTTGATATTTATATTGAGCAAGTCTCAGTTTACAAAGTATCAAACTTAAGTGTTTGACAAACTCTCCAACTATGAAGGAGTCATTTACAATAAGGATTAGTTCTAGGATGAACTCCTTCGTTCTAAGCTATAGATATGGTCTGCTAAGCTTAGGTTAGAGGGAAGGGAACGGGAAAGTGGCTTCTAGAGCGACGAACGGTTAAGTATAAACTCTAGGTTCGTATTTAGTCGCTTGGATACTAGAGGCTTATGATCTGATTCAGGTCGGTTCCCTTTGAGCAAGTATGTCGCCTTTCGCTGGGAATAACTCTTTGAAGTTCTTGCGGAAAGCTTAAGTCGATTCTGAGTTGCTCGTAAATGCTCGTGTGTTCTTCATTTTCTAGGTGAGCTTCAATTTGAAATCTTCCCTCTATTTATAGAGCAGAGACATGGATAGATCCGTTGGAGACGACGATCCATGTGTCTCTCTCTTTTGGGTAGCTAACGGCTCTTTCAAAGTATGGTGACAGAGTCCTTTACCTCCATTTCTGGAAAGTTGTTGACTTGCAGCTTTAATCAGAAAGTGGACAGCTGGCTGCTTGTCATTGGTCGAGGCTGAAGAAAGTATGTGAGACAAACAGACTTCAAGGTAGCTCTGAAGCTGACTTCTCTGTACCTAGTATGACTCTGCTGATTTGACTTATGAGATTTCCTAACAGTCAGAAGACTGACTGGCCGTTGTTGAGTCTGATATATGTTCAGTAGCATACTCCTGCTGAGTTCAGCTCTATTGAAGATCAACTCTGAGTTCAGTGAACTACTCCTGCTGAGTTTAGTTCCACTGGCTCCTTTCAGTATACTGCTCTTGCTGAGTCCAGTACTACTGAGTCTTCTTCTTATGGCACTGAGGCTGATAGTCTGCTGAAGAACCAGCGGACAGAACTGAACGCCTGAACCATGTCGAAGGGTGTCTACTGAGTCTGAATCTCTTAGAGACAGAACCAACAAATACAACTGAATGGTTCATCAATCAAAGTAGGGTTTGGAGATCTTCAAATCTACTGAGCACTAGGCTACTGAATCATCTCCCAACAGGATGCAATGTATGATTTGAAATTAGATTAGATTAATTAAATCTATATGTAATTTACAAAGACTAAAATTACAATATAAATTGAATTGAGTAGAAATGAGATTCGAATTTGGAAATATAATTTGAATTAGGTTGAAATCTAATTGTGTGATTTGTCACACTATGAAATTTTGATTTATATTCACTAATGTTATTTTCAAAAATATTATTTTAAAATTGAAATTATAACATATGGTTTAGTATAAATTGGACTATTTATATCTATATCTGGTAAAAAATAATATTAAAATTGCAATTTAATATCCAATTGGATTGGGAATGTTTCAATTGGATTGAAAATAGAAATTCAATTTAAATTGAACATAAATTGAGTTGATTGAAATTGAATTATATTAATTTATATTGATTGGATTGTATTTCTATAGATGTATGTATATGTATTTATATTTGTATTAATAAAAATAGTAATACTAGATTCACCCCTAAATTAAATAAAAATTGCAATTAAATTCTATTGATTGAAATTGAATTGGAATTGATTTGGAATTAATAAACAGAATAATATATTTACGGCTAAATTTCATAAAAGTTAAATTGAGTTAAAATTAGAATATTTAATTTTTATATAGATAATAATAGATTATTTTGAATAATTTAAAAAGAAATCATTTATTGAAGAGTTTAAAAGAAATTTAGTGTAAATATTTTGGAAAAAATAATTAGATTGAAATGCAATTAGATTTGAAATTGAATTTTTAATGTAGATGTGGATCATTGAAAATAAAAGAATAAAGCATTTGCCCCTCAAACGCGAAAGTCATCTTTAGGTGTGTGTGTGTGGGGGGGGGGGTTAATACACCTGAATACAGATTCTTTTTAAAACGCGAAAGTCAATTTTAGCTGAGTGTGCTACTGAACTGAGTCAAACAGCCAGACATACTTTCAGATCGCGTGGGCAGAGATTTCTTCTACTGAGTTCAACTCTACTGACTTATGTCAGTTGACGCTGGGTACTTGTATTATTTATACTGAGCAAGTCTCAATGATCTGTTCACAGAACAGATACAAACTTGTTTGTTTATACTGAGCAAGTCTCAATGATTTGTTCACAGGACAGATATCTACTTATAGTCGTACTGACTTTACAGGATTTTCAAACTTGAAGGTTTGAGCTTCTCCAACTATGAGGAAGTTCTTACAATAAGAACGTTTCACAAAATGTGAACTCCCTCGAGATTTCTAAGCTAAGGATATTACAGTTTAGCTCGCTTAGATAAGAGAAGGGGAACAAGTATTCTCTAGAGAGAAGAGCTAAAGAAGATTGTAATTCTAAGTTCAAGTTCTTCGCTGGATATGCAGTGAGCTTGCTAGAGATTGTTTGAGCGTTGAAAGCTTTGGTTCCCTCGTGTCTTTCTGCATGAAGACTCTCCTCTATTTATAGTGTTCGATTTGTGAATAGATCCGTTGGAGAGGGTCTAGCCATGTGTCGAAACGACAAGGAAAATGGCTACTTTAATTTGAACGTTGATGAGTAGGTGCATTGTAGAGATACGCCTATTTTTCAGTCTAGGAGCAGCTTTTGTCAGAGCAGGTAAGGCGTTGTCGGCTCCTTATTGGTTGAGGTAGAGTGTTAGGTGAGGTTTGTGAAACATCAAGGTTGACTCCCTCTGAATCCTCGAACCTTCAACTGAAGTGTCTTCCTACTGACATTCTTCTGAGCGTTCAGTACGTGGCGCACGAATTCCTTCACATATTCCGTTGGTGGTTGGCTGACCAACTGACTTCTTCGATATTGAGTCCAGCAGCTGAGTGCAAGGTCTTCTACTGAACTTCGCAGCTACTGAACTCTAGTCTACTGAGTTCCTAATTTGCTGAACTTAAACTAAGCTATTACATAATCGAAGGTTCATCATTCAGCTAGGGGTTTTGGGATCTTCAAATCTATAAAATATTGTTCTACTGAATCTCATCCCAACAAAATTGATTTGGAATTGAAAGATTCGCTTTTTATATATATAAGATTTAGTAGAAAATAACAATTAATTTTTTGTCAAAACCTTCCATGATCAATCCCTTGCTTCTTCCTCCGCTAACTCAAGGATAAACATATTAACGGTTCCATCATCAATTATTTTATAGTATTCCTTTTAAAAAAGATAACATAAAATAAATAAAGGGTTTAAAAATATAATATATCAAAAAAAAATCTTTAACTTTGCCATGTACATGATATTCTTCAATTCTTAATATGGTTCTGATTTTAGACTTTTAGTAGGATTTAAGGTGTTTACACTACAGTTAAACCTCTTTCAAGTAATATACTTGGACAAGAAAAAAAAATTCATTTAGCGAAGTTATTCATTTATCGATAAATCAATATTTATTACTTTAAAGAGAAATTTACGATATAAAACAAATTAAATGTGTGTGTATTAAACTTAATTTTTTTAATAACTTAGTTCGTGTAAACATTATAAAATAAAAAAAAATTAGTATTTTCTTTAGTAAAATCATGTAAAAAATGTAAATTGAATATGCACCAAATGTAAAACAAGTCAAATTATTCAATTTTTTAAAAATTGAATAGTTTTATAAAAGAACAAAGCTCATATAAATAAAAAAATGAAAAGTTAATTTTTTGCTTATATTAAAATTATCCTAAAAGTATATTTCGGCCTTGCAAGATTCGTTCAGGAGAAAATGATCTATTGAAATCGAAATCATTAAATTAGATAAATATATCACATTAGGTAATGTCATCACTAATTTATGCTACAAAAATGGTATGTATGTTCAAGTTCTTTTAACTATCGAGAATGATGCAACAATGAAATTATTGATGAATGAAGAAATTATTGAAACACTTATGAACGATAATGATGATGAAGAGGATGGTCCTAAATGAAATGCTACATTTATTCCAATTGTATTATTAAAAGTTTATTTCAAGCAATAACCACCTTAAATAATTATTTGCTAAAATACGAACAAAATTTTTAGAAGTTATCTATACTTTGCAAAAAGTTAAGGATGATAATTTCGGTTTAGGTGGAAAGAAAAAACAATAACTATGAAGCATATATATACTCATAACAAATGATTATTGTACTGTTGTAGTATTATAATTATCTATATAAATTTTCTGAAATCAGTAACTATTACTTTATATTTTGTTGGGATCTTAAGGATTTAAACTTTTTTTATTAGTTAATGTATTTAGCGAAATTATTACTTTAGTACCTGGCCCAAGTCGGGACCGGAAGAAATTATTATCTAAGCGATATTATTACTTTATTGAATATTACTTCAATAATGTTTAATTGTACTTACAGTGTTTCTTATTTACTTTTGTTTAAAATGAAATAAAAAACTTATTTTAAAGTAAAAACACGAATTTTTTAACATCCCTATTTAAAAAAATTATTGCGCAAAGAATTCAATGAACAACAGCACAAAGTCACATACATAAACAAATTTATATCTTCATATTACAAATTTATATTACATTACAACCGGCCAAATCTCCTTATAAATTTATAACATCTTCAGTAGGTTCTTATTTAAGCAGAGCAATAATCTGGTCAGAAACTAGAACGAGTTTTCACGGTGGTACCGGGCTGGCGCATAGGCAGCATGGCGGACTATTAGGTTGGCAGCAGAAACATGGGCCGCATTTTTTTAACTTACCACCGAATTGGTCGGCTACCTTCTTGGCGGTGAGCGGGCCACGTAAGGGAGTAAAATGCCCATATTTGGATAGTCGATCCACCACGACAAGCATATAAGAAAACCCTTACGAAACCGGCAATCCCTTGATAAAATCCATCGAGATATCCTCCCAAACCTGCTCCGGAATTGGCAACAATTGAAGCAGACCAGCGGGAGATTAAGTGTCGTACTTAGACTTTTGACACACCAAGCAATTATTCACATATTCCCAAACCCTTCGATACATTCCAAACCAACAAATACTCATAGCCAAACGACGGTAAGTCCAAAATGTTCCTGCATGTCCCCCACCGACGTATCATGTAATTCGTGTGATAGCTTGGGAATTCAGGCAGAAGTCCGCGGAAGAACAATTCTACCCTTATGAAGAGCCTTCCCTAAACTAAGGCAAACCCGGGACGACTGGACGGATCACCCTGTAGATCATCAATGAGCTTCTGAAACTCCACGTCGCTCCCCTGCTCCTCTAACACACTCGATAGCCCTTCCCAAACGGCCCCACTCAGCGCCTTAAAGTCCCCTTCCCTCTCGAACTGGCACGATAAGGCATCTGCTGCCGCGTTGGTTTTCCCATCTTTGTAAACAATCTCAAAATCGTATCCTAATAGTTTTGCGACCCACGATTGTTGCGCTGGCATAACAATATTCTGATTAAGCAAATGCTTCAAGCTATGGTGATCGATACGCACAGTGAATCGACGTCCAACGAGATAGGGCCGTCAATGTTCGATCGACAAAACATTCTCTCTCATAAGTTGACTTCAACATGGTGGCAGCGCTTAAAGCCTTACTGAAATAGGCGATTGGTCGCCCCTCCTGCATTAAAACTGCGCCTATGCCTGTACCGAAAGCATCGCATTCTACCACAAAAGCCAATTCAAAATTTGGCATCGCAAGGACCGGCGCCGAAGTTAGCGCCCCTTGAAGCTGTTCAAACGCCTGCTGAGCCTCGGATGTCCACACAAACTAGGCCAGGGCCTCTTTTTTCAACAACTGAGTTAGAGGTCTCGCAATCAACCCATAATCCTTCACAAATCTATGATAATAACCCTGAGCCCCAAAAATCCTCGTACCGCTTATGAGAAATTGGAATTGGCCATTCCATCACTGCCTTGATCTTCGCGGGATCCATCCGCACGCCGTCGACCGAGATCAAATGGCCTAAATACTCCACTTGAGAACAACCAAGTGCACACTTTTTAGGATTCACCGTATACTTGTTGTCGCGCAGGCGAGATAAAACCGCGAATAGATGTCGACGATGCTCATACCAATTCTTGCTATACACTAAAATATCATCAAAAAACACGCGGACAAACTTTTGCAAATACTCCCGAAAGAAATCATTCATAGCCGATTGGAAAGTAGCTAGAGCATTCGTCAATCCAAAAGGCATGACAAGAAACTCATAGTGCCAACTATGAGTGCGAAAAGCTATTTTCGGGATATCGGCATCAAATTCCCGAATTTGATGATAACCAGCACGTAGATAAATTTTGGAGAAAACCGTTGCTCCTACTAACTCATCCAAATTCTCATGGATTATAGGGATTTGATATTTATCGGGTACAGTTATCTTATTCAGCTCGCGATAATCAACACAAAATCGCCAACTCTCATCTTCTTTTTAACGAGTAGAACCGTACTCAAAAAGGGCTCGAGCTCAGACGTATGATCTCGGCCACCATCATGTCTGCCACCATCTTCTCAATCTCATCTTTTTGCGAATGATTGTACCGGTAGGGACGAACATAAATCGGGCCCTTCCCATCAACCAATGGGATCTTATGATCAACTCCTCGGGAGGGGGGAAGACTAACCGGTTCCCCAAAAACCTCCGCAAACTGTTGCACCACTTCACGGACCTTTGCCGACTCCAATCCCTCCTCAGATACCTTCAAATAACCCATTGCATCAACTATCAATGCGGCCAAGGATGCCTCCTCCAATTTAAACATAGTCGACAACGATGCATTTCATCCGCTATTCGTTCCTGCCCAGTACAACTTCACTAGCTTCCCTTTACTTTCATAAATCAGAATCTCATCCTCCCAATGAATCCGAGTCCACCCCAAGGTAGCTAACGCATATCCCAAAACGACATCCACACCCCCTAACGAGACACAAAACAATCAGCCGAAATAGCCGTCGTGCCAAGAGACAATTGTACCCCCTGGCATAAGCCAATCACATCAGCCTTATGCCCATCGCCAAGGCGAACATGCAACTTCCTCTGAGAATCCTTTGGCAACTGCAACGAGGTTGCCATTTGGATAGAAACAAAATTATGGGAAGCTCACTCTCTATCAAAAGAGTTATTGGTTTACCATGCAAGCAGCCACATATGCGGAGAGATCGAGGGCCCGATATACCCACTGAAGAACATAGAGAAAGCTCCCCAAACTCCCCTTTTTCCTGTCCTACTTAGCTCCTTCTTCTTCCCCCACAACTTGCACCTCTTCGAGGTCTAAAGTCGCCTCATCATCATTGACCAACAAAACACGGAGAGAACCCTTCACACATTGGTGGTGTATTTGGTGGTAAGCTGTCCTACAACGAAAACACAAACCCTTTTTACGTAGATCCTCTCACTCTGAATCCGACATGCGTAGAAAAGGGGCATGGGTCGGTGCTCCGGGTTCACCGCGCATTGCCGCGGCTGGACGCTCTCCTCCCGACTATGCCAAGGCTGCCAAAGTCAGCCGGTTCACTCCCGCCCCCGACTTCGGTACAATTACTTGTCGGCGGTAAGAATAAGTATGGCTACGACCCTCTCCTCTCATATTCTGGCATGTTTCCTCCACAATTCGGGCATTGCGCATAGCCGCGGCTAAAGTGGTCAGCCCTTGCACCTTAACTTCCTCGCGAATGTGACTCTTCAACCCGAGAATAAAGAGTCTGATTATATCCGCCTTAGGAAGAGATTTGGCTTGATTAGCAAGTTGTGTAAATTGATCCATATAATCCATGACCGTGGATTGTTGGCAAATTGCAGTCAATTTTTCAATCACGCCGCCAACGCACTTATCGTCAAATCTGCTTAATATCTCCTGCGTGAATTCCTGTCATGTGAATCTGGGAATTTCATCGTGAAACATAGTATACCAGTGTAATGTCAGGCCTTCCATAGCCACCATAACTTGCTTAAATCTTTTACTCTCCGGGCATGGATGCAACTCATAATGTTGATTGACCCGCGAAATCCACCCAAAAGGATCCGTCCCATTGAACGGTGGCAATTCCGGTGTGGGCATTGCCGACGGACTTATTCCCCTCCAATGAGGATTCTTCCCCCGTGGTCTGCTCTGTTTTCGGCTGAATCTGGACCTTAACCGCCATCACTTCGACCAATTTCACCAAAGCATCAAGTTGGGTATCCAGTTTGTCAAAACGGAGGCGCATCTGCACCCCATCCTCCGTCAACGCATCTAGCGAGCTCTCCAAAGTCGTCACATGTGCGTCCATGGTGTTCGATCGTGTGTCCGGCATCGTATTCCCCGAGTGATCCGGCAGGTCGGACCAATGATAAAGGATGAATATGAAGCACAGTCACACGCCAATAAGCAAGAGAATTATCGCCCCCAAAACCCTAGTGTTTCGATAAAAATAATAATAAGGAGTTGAATGGGTATAAATACTCATGCACCAATATGGAAAATCCCTAGCCCACTAAATAATAATAATAAGGAAAAAATAATGGAAATTATAAACTAATTATTATAAATCTCATGCAATGTCTTCTTCAAGCTTGACGTGACCTCCGCACGTAAACCTTCAATGGACGAGCTCCGTCCACGTTATCCACCACCGGGCCAGCCCCCTCCTCTCGTATCATATCAGGTTCGCTCTTCTGGTACCAATCGGCCCTACCCTAACTATAGATGGTGAACTATCAAAACAAAAATCATTCAAAAAATTGATCATACACCTACAAAAAGAAAAACTTTTGAGTTGATACTCTCACATATACCTACAAAAAGAAAAAGGAAAGAATTTGTGTGTTATCTTTTGAAGATCTATCTATCTATTTTATCCATACATTTTAAGCCTTTTTTGTTAGTGTAGTTTTAACGAATTCAGTCATTTGATCGGAAATTGATTCTTCGGAACTATCTATCATTTAGAGGTATTTCTAGATATCAAAGCACTAAATATATATGTATCGATAAACACCAGGTACAGAGTTGCATTTATTTCAATGCTTAATAATGGGCTTAATATAATCAAACACTGGAAAAGGAAAATATATTGATTCTCAAGGAAAATTCTTTGATAAGGAATGGTACAATTAACTGCAAAGCAGAGCCTGCAATGACAGGAATTATTCAAAAGTCTCAACTAGAAAGGAAAACCAAAGGGGGAGCTTCAAACAGAGAAATGCCCTCTTCATGCAACAGAAGCCATGTGAACAATCAGATCGATAACTCGGGAGCTGCAATGACAAACCATTTATAAATCAACAATCATCCCAACTACAAAGATTTAGAAAGCTTGAATCAATTTCAGAGTGATTTTACATACCTGTATCCCCATTCGTTGTCATACCACGAGACGAGCTTCACGAAGTTCTTGCTTAATGCAATCCCAGCCTTGGCATCAAATATGCTTGACCTGCATAACACATACGATAGCAGGCTATATGTTTAGCACTACTATACAAATAACATAACAAAACTCCCACAGTAAAAAGGAAGAAATTGTCTACCTGCTATCGCCCAAGAAATCAGTGGACACAACATCATCTTCAGTGTAACCCAAGATGCCCTTGAGCTTGTTCTCCGACTCCTCCCTGAGAATAACAAATGAGTATTGGATAAGATAAAATTATGAACAGAAATGCACACAGTTGATACAACTCACTTGATGGCAGCTTTGATCTCCTCATAAGTTGCCTCCTTCTCTAGACGGACGGTAAGGTCGACCACCGAGACATCAACCGTGGGAACTCGGAATGCCATCCCAGTTAACTTTCCATTTAGAGATGGAAGCACTTTCCCAACAGCCTGTATCAGAATTCATCAAATGTAATTTCCAATATACTACCAACACCAGTGAAAAACTGGGACAGTGGAATGAAATACCTTGGCAGCTCCTGTGCTGCTGGGGATAATGTTGAATGAGGCAGCTCTTCCACCTCTCCAGTCCTTGCTTGATGGGCCATCAACAGTTTTTTGGGTGGCTATAAATACATTAGATCAACAACCGTCAGAAGAAGAAGAGATACATACATAGATTTTAAACCTAACCTAATAATGAGGAGAAGCACATACCGGTCATGGCGTGTACAGTGGTCATAAGACCTTCCACAATGCCAAACCTGTCATTAATGACCTTGGCCAATGGAGCAAGGCAATTGGTTGTGCAGCTGGCATTTGAGACAATGTTCAGCTCAGGCGTGTATTCCTTCTCGTTGACACCCACAACAAACATGGGAGCATCTTTGCTAGGGGCAGAGATGACAACCTTCTTGGCTCCACCCTAAATCCAATAATGCACAGGACAAGAGAAGCAAACAGCAAACAAAGCCAAATAAGTAATCGCTACATCATAGTCATTAACTGTCTACTGAAATGGCCGATTCTCCATAAAACATCTTGAAACCACACACAGATTAAAAAAGTAATACTAAAAAAGAGCAACCCTCAAATGAGCAGCGGCCTTGTCCTTGTCAGTGAAGACTCCGGTAGACTCAACAACAAACTCAGCACCAGCTTCAGCCCATGGAATCTCCTCAGGGTTCCTGAAATTCAACAACCATAAATAAACAATTTAATTTCCAACATCTTTCACAAATGGAGATACACATTCCACAACAAACTAATACCTGAATCCAAAGACTCTGACCGGTTTCTCACCAAAGAGAAGGTTTTTCTCGTCCTTAACCTTCACATCGCCATGCTTCCACTGGCCGTGCACGGTGTCATACTTGAACATGTATGTCTGCGAATTTGTTTTTACCAAACCATTAACCACAAACCCACCCAACAGGCCAACAGATCTACAATATACAACTCTTTTTTTCAAACTTTACCATGTAGTCGGTGGTAATGAATGGGTCATTAACAGCAACAAGTTCCACATCGTCCCTCTGCAAGGCAACCCTCGCAACCAAACGACCGATCCTACCGAACCCTGTTCCAGCAACATCTCAACAAGATCAGAGATCTGATATGATAATGAACAGATCAGAACAATGCAGAATAAAATAAATGTCTGACAAAAAAATAACAAATTGAGGATTTAACACAAAATAGAAATCAGATCTACAAAAATACCATTGATCCCGATCTTGATCTTGCCCATTTCTTTAAGAGTGAAACGAAAACTTTGAAGTTAGTTGGTGAAGCTGTAGATGGGGAGGAAGGCTTAATGAGTAGTGAAGAGGAGTGACTAAGAGGGGATATTTAAAGGAGTCTTAAAACCGTGAGATCCTCTCGCCCAAAAAATGGTGTCCCACCCACCAATCACGCCCGTCACGCGTGTGTATTGGTGGACCACCTTTTTTAAAATCAAATATTAATTTAATTAAATGAGGCCACCAATTCACGCGTGTCGGGGCGTGATTGATGTGTCACCGAGTGTTCTTCTCATTTTGGAACAGAAGATCCGTTTTGATCTTAAAACCGATTATTTGAAACTTGTGGATTTACAAGAGCGGTTTTATTTTTCTTGGGGAAAAAGAAACAATCAGAAACAAATAGAAAAGTATAAAATGAATTGTGCTTCGATAGAACTTATGAGTTACGACTAATGAGCAGCATTGGACTTCTTACTGGGTTTTACTAATTTCTTTGCAATATTTTTGGGATTTCATAATAGATAAATACTGCATGTGATAAATACTACTCAGTTCCTCTCGTTCCAAAATTCTTATCTAGTACTTTTAAATCATTCTAAAGTTATTATCAACTTTTTTAAAAGTAAATTACTATAAAATTTTTTTTTTTTAGGAAACACAATTTTACAAAACTTTATGCATAACTAATAATGCTCTTTAAAATCTGTAATGAAAAAAAAATGTACAAAATTTTGAGAAGGACGGAGTATCTCTTTGAGATATTTTACTTTAAAGCATGTTTGTCAGCCACTTTATGTGTTAATTCTGTTTTCTTTTGCTTTGTCTTAAGACTTTGTTTTTGGTACTTTTTCAACTCATTTGTGATATTATTCAATTTTATCGAAGAAAAAAGCGATAATACTAGAAATAATGGAAGCATTGACCAAACATGCATTATAACGTGGTCCATCAATTTCTAGTAGTAACAGTACAAAATCATTTTAAAGTAGGCCGTGATTTAATTTATTTTCTGAATATACAATTCTTAAAGTATATTAAATACAATAACATTAGATAATAGAAAGTCTTCCCTAATAATAAAAATATCTACTATATTTAACATTAACAGAGGTAACAATTCAAAGTTTAATAATGAATGAGTTGAAGACTGTTATTATAAATATTATGGAAATGGAAGATGCTCCAACTCAAGTTTCTTGAATTTTCACAAATATTATTATCATTTTACTAGTTGAATCTATCTCAAATAAAGTCTTGCTTTATTAAAACTGCTACTGTCTACATTAGGATCATACCAAATATATTATTACAATGATTGCAAGCTAATTTCAGTATATATTTATGTATAATGCATCCATCTAATTTATTTCTATTTTTATGCATAATATTAGAAATATAACGGATATAATGTAAAAAAATATAAGAAATATATTATATAAAGTTCCTAGTTAGATTCTTCTGTGAATTATATCATATACAATATATTATATAATTGAATCAATTTGATGAAATATACTATTTTTTATTATGATCCTAAACTAGAAAAGCTAGTGACCTTATATTTTCTACTTGAGAACATATTATTGTAGATCCATTATATAAGATGTACCCTGAACAAAATTTAATCATATATAATTGCTTTTAAATTATATAACAAAACTACATTAATAAATAATTACATAACAAATATATTAGTGAGATTTGAAGTGGCTTTTATAATTTGATTTAGCTAAAATTAAATAATTTACGAGATGATTTGATTTAGCTAAAATTAAATATTTAAAGTCAACTAGAAATTTATACTGCCCATTCTGGTAGGCATGACATTTGACGTCATAGCTACGGTGTAACATGTGTCCAAAATAGAAATCCAAGAAGAAATTTGAAAAAAGATATAAGTTCTGGAAAATTAAAGAAAGGTCGGATCTCTCCCCCTTTCCCGACTTTTAGTAATCACCATTGCTCGAGATACTTTTTTAGATTTCATTCCATGTCTACCATACTAGGGCAGATTAGTGTGCACCTGTTGGAGGTGCAATCAAATTAAAATAATTTTGATTTTAACTGAATTTGGATCTGCGGCCCCTGATTTAAGTAAAAAAAAAAAAAAAAATAATAATAATAATAATAATAATAATAATAATAATAATAATAAAACTCTACTTGCACTCTGCCTCTGCTCTTCATTTTTTGCTTCTCCCCTTCGCCTCTCCACCTCTGCTCTCTGTGCTTCCGCTCCGCTCTCAACCTCCGCACTCTTATATAAGCAACAAATTGAGAAGGAAAGAAACGAATCGCAACGGGGTGGGTGATATTGAAGGTAATGGGTTCAAATTCGTTCTTCTGTTCTAAAATCGAATTTGAGATTGCAGGTGGCTTTATTCTGTCTAGATTCTGATTTTAAGCATTGCAATTTTAGCAGAAGCAACAAATTGAGAAGGAAAGAAACGAATCGCAACGGGGTGGATGATATTGAAGGTAATGGATTCAAATCTGTTATTCTGTTCTAGAATCGAATTTGAAATTGCAATTGGCTTTATTCTGTCTGGATTCTAATTTTAGCATTGTAATTTTAGGAGAAGCAATTGTTTGTATAATTTTACATCTTTTGCTTGTAGAACTGGTGATTAATTGTACACGCCTTTTGTTTTCAATGTCTAGTATCCTAATGTATATTTCAAATTTGAAGATTTTTTGGAAATGAGAAACAGAATTCACTCGTAGTGTTGTGAAACTGCTTCCATAAACTTTTGTTCATTGCAATCGACACATTTATTCATTACAAATGACACTCGAAATGTGACACTCTCCTCCGAGACAATCGACACTTTTGTTTATTACCATTGATAATTTGAGTAACATTTCTGGTTATTGGATTAAAGTGGTTAAATCACTTTGTTGGCTAAATCACTGAACGATGGTTTCGTATGTTTTTTAGATTAAAGTGACACATTCTTTAATTATAACTGACACTTCACTTCAGTGTGATTGACACTTTGAGATAAATGACATTTTTCTTCGTTGCAATTGACACATTTATTCATTACAAATGACACTATATGAGAATGTGACACTCTCCTCCGAGACAATTCATATTTTTGTTTATTATAATTGACCCTTTGAGCAACATTTTATGTTTGTTATGCTAATCATATTTTTGTTGACTAAATCACTAATCGGTAGTTTCGTGTGATTATTGGATAAAAGTTACACGTTTCTTAATTATGATTAACACTTTACATTAGTGTGATTCACATTCAGACATAAATTAGACATTTGTTCACAACAAATGACAGTTTTTCCTAAATATATGGAACTTTTCTTAAAATTAAATGACATTTTTGTTCGAGATAAAAGACACTTCTGTTCTAAACAAATGACACTTTCATGAATGATAGTAAGATAACGTTCGAAATGAAAACGACAATTTTTATTCGAAACAAATGATACTCAACATATGACACTTTTGCTCATAACAAATAACACTATTATTCATAAAAAATTACACGTCCGTCCTTAATGAAAATTGGAATAAATAAAATAAAAATAAAAACTAATTTTTTTTAATAAAAGTAAAATTAAAAACAAATTAAAAAGTACAATACTTTTAGAAAAATAAATAAATAAATAAAAACCTCTTGGTTGAGAGAAGAATACCTTACCGCTAGGCTAGGAGCCATTAGTGTAATAATGTTAGCACAAATATATATTATATCTTAGAAAGCGGGATTGTACTGTAAGGAAGGTTGGGTAATTGGGTCGCGAATTAGAACATTTCAGATCCTGGTACACATGCAACAATTGCACACTAGTTATTGTGATCATACTAATATCAAATTATTCTTTTCATAGAAAATAAATTAAAATAGGTTTATACACAGATGAATACCACTTCTACCAATAGAAATATATAGGAAGTAAGTTTAAGATCGATCTATTTATTCATGAGAAAAGAACAAAAACATATTATATATTCACGTGTAAATAGGTAAAACTAGTGATCGCTGTTTTCGCACCAAATAAAATTCTTGCACACTCAGAATCTTATAATTAGTATAGAACATGTTGAACTCAGGGAATAGTAGAAATCAACTATATCTATCCTCTTGATCAAGTTTTGGTGATGCCACCACGCATAAATTTTTGGTTTACTACCTAGGCAAAGAAAATTAAATAGCATAAAAGTAAATTGAGAGAAAACAAGTAGAGAAAGGTGGACTCGGCTTCAGGTAACTCGTATGAGATAACTACTTCGATCATTGATGCATAGATTTAATTTATTCCTAGGATCAACCAGTTATAGGATACACTGTTGGACACATACATACCCCAATTCCTACTTACTTAGTCTGTAATGACTTGTTAAACAAATTTTCACTACTCCATAACCTAACAACAACCTAGCTTGTTTAACAATCCCAAATTTAATGTTTAGACATCATTACGAGGAAGGAACCCGATTTTAATCTCTACCGTTGTTGGTTAAGCTGACATATATGATTAACCTCCTTTATTCGACTACCGTTACAATAGCTTTGTCACCTTGTTGAACAATCTGGCACTAATCTTCATAACCTAAATTGATCAGGTTTAAGTTAATCTAATTAAATCTTTCTACCTCGAATTAAGTCGAAACCCTAGTCTTTAATTACTACGTTCAATTAGATCTCTCAAATGTTGTATCTCATTCTCGTCACCCTTGTTGAAGCCCTAAAAACATTAGCTACGCATGATTAACTTGGACAAGCGGAAAGAGTAACGAACATGATCCGAACATTAATTAAACTGTGAAAGTATGAAAGCATGCAACATAAATTAAAGTGCGAAAACTTAAAGAGAAAGTATTGAAACCATGAACAGAACAAAATCTTGTATTAAAACTGGAAGTCTGAAACGGAAAACTAAATTCTTCTAAAGCTAAAAATTAAAGTCGAAAGATAGTAAAAACTAAAAACTAAAGAAAGCGAATAAAAGTGTTTGATTTCTAGAGTTGAATCTAAAAACTAAACTATGGGACTAAGATCGAAAGTGGCTGGAGAAACGAAACTAAAACTCATGAAGAGAAGCATGTTGGGATGAGATTAAGTTTAATACACATTTAAAAAAAAGATATTTTTATTCAAAACAATTGACATTTTTTCGTTACAATTCACACATTTATTTATTGCAAGACACTTTGAGTAACATTTCTTGTTATTGTAATGTTCATATTTTATTGACTAACTCATTGAACGGTGGTTTCATACGATTATTGAATTAAAGTGACACGTCGCTTAAATATAATTGACACTTGACTTCACTGTGATTAACACTCTGAGATAAATGACACTTATGGTTTCGTATGATTACTGGATTAAAGCAACACATTCCTTAATTATAACTGACACTTTACTTCACTGTAATTGACACTCTGAGATAAATGAAACTTTTGTTCGTTGCAATTGACACATTATGAGAATGTGACACTCTCCTTCGGGACAATTGATACTTTGGGTAACAGTTTTGGTTAATATGCTTGATAGTTTATTGTGTAATTATGAGATTAAAGTGGCACGTTCCTTAATTCTGATTGACACTTTACTTCAGTGTGATTGACACTTTGAGATAAATGATATTTTTGTTCATTATAATTGACATTTTTTTCATAAACAAATGTCATTTTTTTCAAAAATAATTGATACTTAATAAATGATAGAAATGACACTTTATTTCAAATACAAATGACACTTTTGTATGTTATGATTGGCACTTCGAGATAAATAATAATTTTGTTTGTTGTAATTGACAAATTTATTCATTATAAATGACACTTGGAATGTGACACTTTTGTTTCAAGCAAATGACGCTTTTGTCAATGATGATAAAATGGTGTCCCACATGAAAATGACACTTTTTTTTTCTGAAATAAATGATACTCGACAAATGACAATTTTGTTCAGAACAAATGAAACATTTAATCAATACAAATGACACACTTTCCGTTATAAAAAGAATGGAAAAAAATTTAAAAATAAAAAATTTTGTTTAGAACAAATGACACTTTTGTTCACAATGAATGACACGTTCGTCCTTACAATAAGGGGAAAAAAATAAAGAAAAAAATGAAAAAAAATTGAATGATGATGTCGTGCTTACATCAACAGGTTAAACACTGATCAAAGCGGGTTAAAATTAGGTAATTGGATCATGTTGCATATGAAACATGATAAACACAACTTTTTGCCTTTATATAAATAATAAACAACTATTTCCTCTAAACCACCCATATTATTAACTAGACAAATTTATTGCAAGTACAATCATGTTATGCAGAGCAAAACATTGCTCTCTATTCGAAATATTGTTCAACGAAAAAAATGTAGGGACCGGGATTATTGTAAAGAAACAAAGAATGAGTAGAAAAGGTTGTGTATTTCCCGTTTTTCCTCACCACAAGTAGAAACCAACCCAAATAAATACAAGAAGGATCCTAATTCTATCCCCAACACACAATAATGATGTACATAAATATCTACACAAAATAAGGAATAAATTCCCCTTAATATCGTTTCCAAATATTGCTAATTGCATATTATCCGCTAATTGCATATTATTAGGCCCGTAACACCCCCCCCCCCTCAAGTGGGAGCGTATAGGTCACAAACGCCCAACTTGCTTAGTAATGTATCAAATTGACGTTTTCCCAAAGCTTTCGTGAAGATATCCGCTAATTGCGTTGTAGTAGGAACATAGGACGGAATTATTAAACCATCGTTCACAATGTCTTGAACAAAGTGACAATCTGCTTCAATGTGCTTTCGTACGTTCATGAAACACGGGATTTCGAGCAATGTGTAATGCCGATTGGCTATCACAATAAAGTGTCATGCTCGAGGAATGAATTACTCCTAATTCGGATAGAAGTTGTTTGAGCCAATTTAATTCACAAACCACAATGGCCATGGCCCGATATTCGGCCTCAGCAGAAGAACGAGAGATATTACGTTGTTTCTTAGTCTTCCAGGATATTGGTGAGTCACCAAGTGTAACAAACCACCCGGTTAGAGAACGTCGAGTGAGTGGACAACTACCCCAATCTGAATCACACCATTCAACAAGATTAAGAGTAGAAGCGCGTCGAAGGAAAATTCCTTGACTCGGATTGTGCTTAAGATATTGTACCACACGCATGGTTGCACCCCAATGCTCCTCACGTCGTTGGCGCATGAATTGTGACAACACATGTACCGAGTATGCAAGATCGGGCCTAGTCACGGACAAGTAAATTAGTTGTCCAACAAGCCGACGATAAGATGTCGGATCTTCAAGATAGGCACCGGTCGCAAGTGCAAGATTGTGGTTCTGTTTCAACAGAAACCCTGCTGGTTTTGCACCTAATAAACCCGTTTTCGAGATAATCTCAGGGGCATATTTTCGTTGAAATAAGGAAAAACCATCACGTGTCCTTGCAACCTCCAATCCCAAGAAATATTTAAGAACACCAAAGTCTTTCATGTGAAAACAACGTCCCAAATAGCCCTTAAATGCCAAGAGTTCGCCCGCATTATTACCATCAATAATCATATCATCGACGTAAACTAAGAGAACGATTTGTACGTCCCCCTTCCGAAAAACAAATAAAGAAGAATTGGAACAGGATGGATTGAATCCATAAGCCTTCAACGTAGTAGATAACTTGGCAAAACAACACCGCGGTGCTTACTTGAGCCCGTACAAGGATTCTTTGAGACGACATACTTGAGACGGTTCAGAGGTATAAAATCCCGGTGGCACCTTCATGTATACTTCTTCATATAAATATCCATGAAGAAAAGCATTTTGTGTTGGGATTTTGTATACTGGAAGCAAATTTTATGCTTGTATACAATGTGTTTTGTCCTTACCACTATCTTATTCTCCTATCTGATAAATATATATATATATTTGCACATGTTATCATTTATCTTGTATAAAAGTTAGATTTGTGTGGTGTGTCGGGTAACACAGAAGACAACACAAATTGGTTTAATTGACAAGATATAAACAGTTATCACAACTGAGACAACTTCAGGATAAGTTGTCGGTTTAAGCTGCAGTTTAGATAAGAAGTGGCTTGTCTTAACTACTTGTCATTACTGGTACACTGAAGGTGGTGTATTGATGGATCACAGTGAGATGTGTTCTCCTAACTGACCTTAGTGGAGAATCAAGATCTCGGTGACTTAGCTGGTCTTAAGCTTGGTAAGACTTCAGCTGAGTGCATTTGACTATCTATCACTTTGACCTACTATGGTGAATGTCATCGCGACCGGATCTACGTATCTTAGGTGTTAGTAGTTATTTGTGGCTCTGGCTGGTTGTCTGTATCTTGCAACCGTATCCTAGTAAAATGGGTTGATAATATCCCCTGAGGAACTCGAAAGGATTATCACACTAAACCCCGCCGATTGATTAAGTTCAAGTGTGTTAATAAGGTCGAGTGGTACTACTCAGGAATATAAGATGTTAATTAATTTAAGCTGTCAGTGAGCTTAATTAATTAACGAATATTTCTATCTTAAATATGGAGATCGATTAAGTCTAAAATACAAGCCCTTGCTCAATTTGGGATAAAGGGGTAAGTCAGCACGAATTCTATAGTGGAATGAATCTGTGTTTATTAATTAATTTTACTCTGGGCTGAGCATAGATAATTAATTAATTTGAGGCCCAACTTTATTTCTTGTATTAGATACCTGATCTGGCCCAATTAGTTGCCTAGTGATTTAGTGATCTGGCCCAATTAGTTGCCCAGTCATTTATTGTCTCTCAGAAATCATTATTAATGGATTAATGTATTTTTACATTATTTAATAATATTATTTATCTGGAATTAATTGGTTGGGTCAATTAATTGATAAATATTAGTAGCCCAGTGGATTAATTAATTATATTATGGGCTACTTATATGGAAGCCCATTAGAAATATAATTAAATTAATGGGCTACATATATATTAATATTATATTGGCTTTTGAAGCCTATATATATTAGTATTTTGTTCAGAAATAGAATACACACATACACAAAATATACACGGTATGCGTTACTTTTGTGGAGAGACAAAATGTTAATATCTCCAGTTCTCTGACCACCCAGAGGGAGAAAAAGACCGGGACACAGATCAGAAGATCTGACACACGAGCAACAATCAGAGCTGCAACAACATACGAAGGAGGAAGGTATGGTTTCTAACCTCAATTATCCTTCAATTGGTATCAGAGTCTGGTTTAGGCTCTGATTTTTGCTTTTAGGTGTATGATTAGGGTTCAATTCCGTCGTTATTGGGTTAATTTTCGTGTTCGGGGCGGCCTGCGAGCCACTATTTTGACCCCGTTGTAACATTTTTTCTCGTGAGAAAATCCACGAGTAGTTGATAGGACCAATGTGTTATGTAATTGTACTTTTATTGTACTATAATTGGTCCGGGAGGCATAAAAATCGAGGCATGACGACGCAGAAAGACGGAAGAGGCAAAACCCTAGAAACTAGTAGAACACGACCGCTGACTTGCGACGGCGCGTGGGGGCATGTGGGGGCAGAACACAACCGCCGACTTCTGATTCGTTCGGAGAGTTTTGTTCGTTGTTTCGTTAGCTTCGTCTGGATAGGTCGCACGACCCATTCCGATTTCTGGTTTGTCCGGAATTGCGTCGGAAATGAGAAGTGGTCGTGCGGTCCAGAAAAGCCCCAAATTGGGCGAAAACCCTAATTTGGCTAGGGTTCCGCCGCATCTTGCGGCAGCAATTCCTGGCGGGTTCGGCGTCCGATTGACGATCGGCTTGAACCGCTGGAATCCTCGTCTTACGAGCTTCACCTCGATAGTTCGTAAGGGATCATCCGATCCCGGATGCAATCAGAATTGACGTCTGAAGTTGGCTGCTTGTTATGAATTCGTTCTGGCGAATCGTTTGAAATTCGAGAAATTGAGGAACTAATCTCGGCCGGAATCCGTTACACGGTGGTCGTGAGTGTTCCAATTACGTTTCCCCTCTATCAATTGATCGAATCGCGGATCGGAAAGGGTGAATTAGATTGGCGGCGCGGCGACGGCGGGAGGCGTGTTTTTTGCGCTTTTGCAGATCGCGGAGGCAGCTCTAGGCGGCCGTTTTCACGGTCCAAGATATCTGGAGGGGATGAGGCCGTCGTGGACGGCTGAACGTGGAGGCGGGAGGCGACGCGAGCCGCGCGCAGGCGGAGGCGCAGACACGCGCTGCTGCGGCTCCAGCGCCAAACAGCGGGCTTGCTGGTGGAGGATGCCGGTGGTTCCTGGCTCGCCGTGGCCGGGCGACCACCACCACGTCGGCCGCCGGCCGAGAATCGGCCTATAGCGGCGGCGCAAGCTAAACCAGCGGGCGGCGGTTTTTTTGTGTTGTTGAAGATGATGCTGACGTGGCGCGCCACGTCAGCCTTTGCTGACCAGGCGTACACGTGTCTGCCACGTGATAGACCCCCTGATGATGTGCCGACGACAATTTTCGATGCAGTTTTCAAATTCAAAGATTTTGAAGATCGAAGAGCAGTATTTTGATCGAGCTATGTAATAGTTAGGAATTACGTGTTTTAAAGCCCGATAACGAAGTTTTAAATTTTCTATTTGCGCATTTATTTTTTATTATGCTTTAGCATGCGATTATGTGATTAATTGCGCTTAGAAAAGCATGTAAATAAGATTTACGTCGTATTAAAGCATGTTTTATTTTTTCGCGAGCACGTTTTATTATGTGTGCTTAGAAATTGTATGCTTTAGGAATTATGTGGATATGCATGATTCAAAACGAACCTTTTGAAGAAAAAGACTAAGCAAATAATAAATTAAATATTTAATTGGATTCCATTTAAATTGAAAATTAAATATTTAACCGGACCTCCATTAATTGGACCGTACACAAAAGTGGAACAATTATATGAGTAAACGTCCACCTGAGTGGCTTGCTTGTATTTTTGAACCACGAGTTTTGTGAGATGAGTTTTCTAATGTAATATTTAATTATTATTGAGTAGTGGGAGCGAAGCTGTAAACGTCTACCTGAGTGGCTCGCGTGTCTAGTAAACACGAGTACTCTAGCAGATAATAATTAAATAAGATGGCTAATTAAATCAAATTGAAAGCGGTATGGTTCGCGTAAGTATGCCAATTTTGAGAATTTGATGTTAATTCGGTCAAATTAATGGTCAAAGCTAAGATGTCACCGCGAGTACAACTTCCTGAGAAGTCCCTTCCCGCGTTTTAATATTAATAGTGACATGGTCCAGAGATATCGGATTATTAATTTCATTCGTCTTAAGAACCTAGGCGTGGATTGGAATTAAAGAGCTAGGTATATAGCTTGGTCTAGGGGTACACGAGTAAACGTCCACATGAGTGGCTTGTGAGTGTGATCTCGAGGGCTATTTGAGTATTTAACATCATTGGTTTTTCAAAAGGTTACAATGATGGTTAATTACGAATTATGTGCAAATATTAACTTTATACATGCTTTTTAAATTATATTTTTCAGATATGTCTGTTTGAAATTTTTCGAGTTCCTAAACAGTCTCACCAACCAAACCCTAATGGGTTTAACAATTTTTAAATAATTTCATAGAGTGGAAGAGATATCTTACCGCTCCCAATAAAAGCTCTGCAAAGGTCCTATAAGAATTTCTGTTTTAGGACCGCAATGTCTAAGAACGAGTTTACTATGAGTATGTTACTCAAATCTTTGGTAGCGGTCAAAGAGGTTATAGGAAAGGGGAAGAGTGCGCAAGTCTTGAATATCCCTAGTAGTTAAAGGAATCCTCCGAAAGGTGGAAACCAGAAAAAGAGCAGAAAGGGTGGACATTTCAAGAAGAGCAGTGGGAGTAAGAAGACAGTCCTTACTGGCGACATGAGAATGTCAAAGAGAAAGGAAGGTTCTTCAAGAGTGGTAAGAAAGGACACTGGAATAATTAAAATCCAGATGTCAAGGCAAAACAGAAAGAGACGCGAGTCGCTCTTGTAACTGAAACTGTTCTGGTTTCCTCTTCTTCGGGGGCAACTGATCATGTTTGTTACACATTGCAAGGTTTCTTGAAGAAAAGGCAGTTAAGCAATAGCAAGGTGGTAGTCTCAATGGGCAATGGATTGAAAGTTCCTGCAATAGTCATTAGAGATTTAAATCTATCTTTTGATAGTTCTGTTTTAGTATTTAAAGAAGTTTAATATGTGCCTGAGTTTAGGCGGAATATTATTTCTATTTCAAAACTCTGCACTATGGATGGTTATAAATCAAGTTTTGATAGTGAAGTTTCTGTCATGAAAGACGATGATTTTATCTGTGGTGGACCATTAAACGGATCTTTATATACTATTACTTGTAAACCGCGTAGTTCTGTTAATATTGCTTCCTCATCATCAAATCCTAAGAAGAGGAAAGATTCTTCTAAGGTAAACCAAACTTATCTGTGGCACTTAAGACTAGGTCACATCAATCTTAATAGGACTCAAAGGTTGGTGGTATAAGGATCATTGGAGTCTCTCCAAGTTGAACCATTTCCAACTTGCGAAACCTGTTTGGAAGGAAAGATGATGACTAGGCCTTTCAAGGTAAAGGGTTATAAAGCCACAGTAGTATTAAGTTTGATACATTCTGACTTGTGTGGGTCTACGTCTACACAAGCTCGTGGAGGGTATGAGTAATTCGTCACATTTACTAACGATTACTCGAGGTATTGATACTTTACCTTCATCGCCACAAGTCGGATTGCTTTGAAACCTTTAAGGAATTCAAGGCAAAAGTGGAGAAGAAGCTAGGTAAAGAAATCAAAACACTACGATCTGATCGTGGTAGGGAATGCCTATCCAACGAGTTCAAGGACTACTTGACAGAATGTGGGATTACATCCCGGTACCGACAAAGACGGCACGCCTCGGCGAGAATGGTGTGTCAGAGAGAAGGAACCAAAGTCTCTTAGAGATGGTTCGGTCGATGATGAGTTATGCAACTTTGCCAGTTTCCTTTTGGGGATATGCCCTAGAGACTGCAGCATACTTGCTGAACCGTGTGCATTCCAAGTTGGTACAAAAGATCCCTTTCGAGTTGTGGAGCGGGCACAAACCCAGTATGCACCACTTAAGGATTTGGGGTTATCCTGCTTATGTGCTAAATAGGCAGGCCGACAAATTGGAATCACGTTCAGAAGTGATGTTGTTCATAGGGTATCCAAAGGAAACGAGGGGTGGATACTTTTATGATCCTAAAGAACAGAAGATCGTTGTTAGCCCTAACGCTCGGTTCTTAGAAGAGGATTATATTAGTAACCATAAATCTCAAGTCGACATCATCCTTGAGGAATTACAAGGTGGTCGAGTTCCACTTGAATAGCCAGTTGTGCAAGATAGTACTCCACGAGTAACTGCACAATCTGTTAACACAACGTCTGACACTGTTCGACATAGTGGGAGGGTGATATTTACACCTGATCGGTATATGTTCGCTAGGGAGACGTTTGATCATCTCCCGGCAGATGAACAAGATACCGTAGATCCCTGGACTTACAACGAAGCAGTGGGAGATGTAGATGCAGATTCCTAGCGAATCGTCATAGACTCAGAATTTAAGTCCATAATTGATATGGATGTATACGAGATCACTGAACTACCAGAGAGCTGCAAGGCTATTGGTAGTAAGTGGGTATACAAGAGAAAGAGAGAGTACCGAATGGAGAGATCATGGCGTTTAAGGCCAGGCTAGTGGCAAAGGGTTTTACCCAAAAAGAAGGTATCGATTACGAAGAGACCTTCTCGCCTATAGCAATGATCAAGTCCATTCGGATTCTCCTTGCCATAGCAGCTCACATGAACCTAGAGATCTGACAAATGTATGTCAAAACCGCATTCCTAAACGGTCACCTTAAAAAAGGTAGGGACATCTACATGACATAGCCAGATGGTTATGTGAAGGAGGGCGAAGAGCATATAGTTTGGAAGCTTAAGAAGTCTATTCATGGACTTAAGCAAGATTTCTGGTTATGGCACCAGCGTTTTCGACGAGGTAGTCAAATCCTATGGATTTGTATCCTGTCCTAACGAGGTGTGTGTACCGTATTTGTGTTAACGGATCAGTGGTGTTTCTTGCATTTTACGTAGATCACGTCCTTCTCATTGGCAACAATGTTGAAGTGTTATCAGACATAAAGACGTGGTTATCCGAGCAGTTTCAAATGAAGGACTTAGGTGAAGCTGCTTACATCCTTGGGATCAAGGTTATCCGAGATCGCCAGAAAAGGATGTTAAGCTTGTCACAAGTGTCCTACATTGACACTGTTATTGCTCGTTTTAGCATGCAAAAAGCCAAGAGAGGTTCATTACCTTTCAGACATGGCATTTTTCTATCCAAGAATCGGTACCCTAAAACGCCTGAAAAGATAGAAAGTATGAGGCTAATACCATATGCTTCCGCTGTCGGTAGCCTCATGTATGCGATGCTTTGTACGAGAGCAGATATCTTATATGCCGTAGGCATAGTCTTAAGATATCAGTCTAACCCTGGAAAGGAACACCGGACTGCGGTCAAGCATATTCTCAAGTACTTTAAACGGACTAGTGATTATAGGTTTGTTTACCAGTCAGACAGTCTAGTGTCTTTAGGTTATACAGAATCGGATTTCCAGGTTGACAGAGACGAGAAGAAGTCTACCTCGGATTATGTGTTTACCTTGGGAGGTGGAGCCATTTCATGGAGGAGTGCAAAGCAGAAATGCATTGCGGACTCAACCATGGAAGCAGAATATGTGGCTGCTTCAGAAGCCTCGAAATAGGCAGTTTGGCTCAAGAATTTCGTCCAAAATCTTGATATTGTTCAGAATTTGCCAAAGGCAATCACGATTTATTGTGATAATGCGGGTGTAGTGACAAATTATAAGGAACCTAGATCTCACAAGGCATTTAAACACATAGACAGGAAGTACCACATTATACGAGTATTCGTAAATCGAGGTGACGTGGTGATTGACAAAATTGGAACTGAAGTCAACCTAGCTAATCCTTTCACGAAGAGTTTACCACTCCCGGCTTACGAGAAGCATCTTCATGGCTTAGGGATGGTAAAGATGCCCCCCACTTAGGACTACATAAACTTTTGTATAAGTGGGAGAAGATGCAGTGATAGATAGGATAGATAGCTTAGATATAGCTGGGTACTAGTTTGTACCTAGATAGCTGAGATATAGTTGAGTATTAGTTTGTACGTAGAACTGACACATTGTATACTAAAAGTTTACTTTAGTATCAGTGGGAGAATTGTTGGGATTTTGTATACTGGAAGCAAATTTTATGCTTGTATACAATGTGTTTTCTCCCTACCACTATCTAATTCTCCTATCTGATAAATATATATATATATTTGCACATGTTATCCTTTATCTTGTATAAAAGTTAGATTTGTGTGGTATGTCGGGTATCACAGAAGCAACACAAATTGGTTGAACTGACAAGATATAAACAGTTATCATAGCTGAGACAACTTCAGGATAAGTTGTCGGTTTAAGCTGCAGTTTAGATAAGAAGTGGCTTGTCTTAGCTCGCTTGTCTTTCTTACCGGTACACCGAAGGTGGTGTATTGATGGATCACAGTGAGATGTGTTCTCCTAACTGACCTTAGTGGAGAATCAAGATCTCGGTGACTGAGCTGGTCTTAAGCTTGGTAAGACTTCAGCTGAGTGCATTTGGCTATCTATCACTTTGACCTACTATGGTGAACGTCATCGCGACTCGATCTACGTATCTTGGGTGTTAGTAGTTATTTGTGGCCTAGGCTGGTTATTTGTATCTTGCAGCCGTATTCTAGTAAAATGGGTTGATAATATACCCCCAGGAACTCGAAAGGATTATCACACTAAACCCGGCCGGTTGATTAAGTTCAAGTGTGTTAATAAGGTCGAGTGGTACTACTCAGGAATATAAGATGTTAATTAATTTAAGCTGTCAGTGAGCTTAATTAATTAACGGATATTTATATCTTAAATACGAAGATTGATTAAGTCTAAAATACAAGCCCTTGCTCAATTTGGGATAAAGGGGTAAGTCAGGACGGATTCTCTAGTGGAATGAATCTGTGTTTATTAATTAATTTTTTGCTCTAAGTTGAGTATAGATAATTAATTAATTTGAGGCCCAGCTTTGTTTCTTGTATTAGATCCCTGATATGGCCCAATTAGTTGCCTAGTGATTTATTGTCTCTCAGAAATCATTATTAATGGATTAATGTATTTTTACATTATTTAATAATGTTATTTATCTGGAATTAATAGACTGAGCCAATTAATTGAGAAATATTAGTAGCCTAGTGGATTAATTAATTATATTATGGGCTAATTATGTGGAAGCCCATTAGAAATATAATTAAATTAATGGGCTACAGATATATTAATATTATATTGGTTTTTGAAGCCTATATATATTAGTATTCTGTTCAGAAACATAATACACACATACACAAAATATACACGGTATGCGTTAGTTTTGTGGAGAGACAAAATCTTATTTTCTCCAGTTCTCTGACCACCCAGAGGGAGAAAAAGGTCGGGACACAGATCAGACGATCTTACACACAAGCAACAATCAAAGCTGCAACAACATACGAAGGAGGAAGGTATCGTTTCTAACCCCAATTATCCTTCATTTTGTACGTCCATTTGGTGCACTTCCCAATCCTTGGTAGCCGCAAGAGTTAGAAAAACACGTACAATCACCATTTTTGCTACAGGAGCGAATGTTTCGTTGTAATCTATCCTCTCCATTTGCCGGTTTCCAAAGATCACAAGTCGTGCCTTAAGTCTCTCTATACTCCCATCGGATTTATATTTTATCTTATAAATCCATTGACTACCCAACTCTTTCTTTCCGGATGGGAGTGTCATCATTTCCCACGTTTCATTATCTTCAAGTGCACGATTTCTTTTTGCATGGCTGCTCGCCAACCTGCATCTTGCACAACTTCTTTAAAATTTTAGGGCTTACGCCCTAACGTAATAGCCGCAATAAAAGATTTATGTTGCGTCGAGAAACGATCATAATGAAGAAACTGTGTGATAGGATATGGAGTACCTGAGGTCGGAGTTAGAGCGGTGGTAGGCGGAGATGGACTTATTTGCTTTATAGTGTTTGTGATAAAATCATGATACCGCGTGTTAGGAATTTTCTTTCTCTTTCCCCGTCCCAACTCCTCTGTTTCATTATTGATTACAGGACATGATTCTTCACCATTAGAAGAAGCATTGGCCACACTGAAAACATCAACTTCATCCAACCAATGCATTGACTCCACGTCATCATGTATGTTATGCATGTCATCTTTTGGCTCTTCATTAACTCCTTCATGCATGTGTGTTGTTGCATCATACTCATCCTCACTCCAACACCCCTCTAAAGGATCAGAAAGCATTTCCGAAGGCAAATCAGAAAATTGGGCTTGCGTTCCAAAAGAGAATTCACGCTCAAAAAACCGAACATCTCTCGACACAACAAATTCCTGCGATTCCAAATCAAACACACACCAACCTTTTTTTCCAAAAGGATACCCAATAAAGATGCATTTTCGATTTCGGCTAGCAAATTTGTCACCCTTGTGACGAGGATCATAAACATAACACAAACAACCAATGACCCTTATACTTTCGTAAGAAGGTGGTTTTTTAAACAAGAATTTATATGGTGTTTTACCCTTAAGAACAGTAGAGGGAGTTTGATTAATTAGGTAACAAGCGGCCAACACAAATTCTCCCCAAAAACGAAGAGGTAACCCTCATTGAAATCGGAGAGCACGAGCAACATTAAGAATATGACGATGTTTTCGTTCCACTCGCCCATTTTGTTGGGGCGTCCTTACACATGAAGTTTCAAAAAAAATCCCGTGTTCACGAAAATACGGATACAAACATTTAAATTCGGTCCCATTATCACTTCTGACCCTTTTAATATCACTCTCAAATTGTCGTTTCACCATTGCCACAAAATCACAAAACATATCGCAAACTTCTCTTTTGTTTCTCAACTAATAAACCCACACTCCACGAGAATAATCATCCATAAGAGTTAAAAAATAAGTAGCTCCATTAGAAGATGTGTGTTTGCAAGGACCCCATAAATCAATGTGGATAAGTTCAAAAATAGCATTTGCACGATTCAAACTAACAGAAAAACTAGAACGATGATGTTTCACCCTTTGACAAATACCACAAGCACGACTACTCTTCCTAACCGACCCACTCACATGCGGAAGAAGTCTTAACACCTTTTCTGAGGCATGACCCATACGTTGATGCCACAAATCCAATGAACCACCATTATCCACATTATGAAGGGCCACATGTGGTATGCCACGGAAGAAGTACAGTTTATCTCACGTTTCACCCACTCGAATCACCTTCCTCGTCAGCAGGTCCTGTATAACACAAAGATACTTAGCAAACTGCAACACACAACTTGTATCGTCAATTAATTATGTAACATAAATCAAGTTGCAGGATAAAGTCGGAACGCAGAGGACATTCTTGAGTATCAAACCCCCTGGTAACGTCACATCTCCTTTTCTATTGGCCTCAACTATAGTTCCATCTGGTAATTCTACGGAGCAAGAAGGAATTTTATGCTCATTAAATAGATAATTGGAATCACACACCACATGATTTTTTGCACTTGTGTCAATTATCCAACTATCCCTATCCTTCTTACCATGTAGACGATCTTGAATCTAACTTTTAGCAGTATTTAGAATTTCCAACAACTTCTGTAGTTGAGCAACAGTAATCCCAGCAATTCCCGCAGCGGTTTCGCCCCCTTCAATGTTCCTGCTATTGTCACTTGGAGTTGTTCTTGCAATGGTATTATTAGCATGAACACTGCCGGATCTACCACGGCCACTACGGCCTCCTCGTCCACTGCCACCTCGTCCGGATCCTCTACCCCCGCGTGGGCGATCACCCCACCACTCGAGAAATCCATGAAGTTGAAAACACGAGGGTTCATCATGTCCAGCTCTATTGCAATGATTGCAAAATTTCTCCGCGGCAGTACCCGAGTTGGACTTATGTCGTGCCTCAGTTTGCATTGCAAATGTCATCACTCCATCACGGGGTTCTTTCGTAGTCGAGTCCGAACCACGTAGACGCTCGGGTTGCACAATTTGTTGGTAGGCACGATCAACCGATTTCAAAGGATTCTGTCCAAGAAGATTATCTCGAGTCGCGGCGTACACTCCATCAAGTCCAAGAAGAAAATGTTGCAGTTGATCTTCAATCTTCAAGGTCTCCACCTGTTTTGCAATGTTACACTCACACTTGCCGCAATTACATGCCGGATTCTTCACGTAAGTGTGAAACTCTTCCCATATCTTCGACAACCAGCCAAAATACATGGAGACTGGTTCATTCGTGCCTTGTCGATATTTTCCGAGCGCGGTTTTCAACTGACAAATCCGCGTCCCATTAACGACGCAAAAACGAGCTTTAAGGTTATTCCACGATAATCGTGCATCATCGTACTCCCGAGTGTGGAGCGAATCGAAGTGGCAATGGTGTTCATCAACCACGACCCAACATGGATTGAACAACAATCCAGTCATCCTTTTTGTCTTCGGTGGTCGGCATCTCGATGGTGCCGTCAATGAAGCCAAATTTACGCTTGGCTCGGAGTGAGATGCGAATAGCGCGAGCCCACTCATCATAGTTTTCACCACGAAGTTGAATAGGGGTAATAATATTCCTGGGTCCATCACTAGAGCTGAGATAATAGGTCATATCGACCTTTTTAGAAGACGAGTTAGTGTCGTCCGCCATGATCCCACAAGGTAAATAAACAAGAAAGGGATCGAGCTCACGACTCTGATACAATGTAAAGAAATAAAGAATGAGAAGAAAAGGTTGTGTATTTCCCGTTTTTCCTCAGCGCAAGAAGAAACCAACCCAAATAAATACAAGAAGGATCCTAATTCTATCCCCAAAACACAATAATGATGTACATAAATATCTACACAAAATAAGGAATAAAATTCCCTTAATATCGTTTCCAAATATTGCTAATTGCATATTATAAGGCCCCTAATAATTATTCTTTTTTGTCACCCCTTTGTCGATTCCTGATTGGAAATATTGTTCCAATTCGAAAATATAATTCTGGTATATGATGTTCATGTTTTCGTAACATTTACAATTATTGGTATAAATTTAAAAGATGGACTACGTATAATGATGTAGGTGCAACAAGATTCATTTGGCAAAATGTTGACCCAATTAACCTACTTTTGATCCGCTTTTAACTATTATTTAAAAAAAAAACTACTACTCTTCAATTCTTTCTTCTCTCTCCCCGTATAATTAAGATAATGTGTGTGTCTGTATAAATAACTTATTACTTTGTGTTTCTGATCAGGCACACGTGCTTGCAAATACGTTTCTGCAGATGACACCAAATCGTCTTTGGACCAAATATTTGTAAAGTTAATTAGGTTTTATTTTTTACTTCCAAAGGTAAACTCTCGATTTAATTAAATACGGTCTTGAAATTTGGAATTAAGAAATTTTAGTTAGCCGGCAGGTAAATACGGGAGGATAAGTTGATCTCCGACGCGATCTCGACGTCTTCCCATTGAACCGCAATGACTGGATCAACAGATGGCAGATAGAAATTTAGATCTGGAGGTGTTAGTCATTGATTTTGCGGGTTTTGTGTGCTCTGAGCATAAAGCCATAGAGTTTTTCTTCGGACCTATATCAGTACGTACAAAGTGGATACAAAGGTTTGCTTCATCTATTGTGTCATTTATACATATTTGTGTTTGTTTCTAGGCTGGATTTCTTTGTTTTATGTGCTTTTTGCGGACATTTGCGGCAATATAAGATCAATATTAAGATTCATATTTTATTGTGTAATTACTAAAATAAAGTAAGGCGTTCCTTAATTATAATTGACACTTTACTTTCCTGTGATTGACACTCTAAGATAAATGACACTTCTGTTCCTTGCAATTGACACATTATGAGAATGTGACAATCTCCTTCGTGACAATTGACACTTTCGTTTATTACGATTGACACTTAAAGTAACATTTCTAGTTATAATGCTTCATATTTCATTGTGTAATTACTGGATTAAAGTGACACGTTCATTAATTATAATTGATAGTTTACTTCACTATTATTGACACTCTGAGATAAATAACACTTTTGTTCGCTGCAATTGACATATTATGATAATGTGACACTCTCCTTTGAGACAATTGACACTTTTGTTTATTACGATTGACACTTTGAGTAACAGTTCTGGTTATTATGCTTTCTATTTTATTGTGCGTATTGAATTAAACTAACACGTTTCTTAATTGTAATTGACACTTTACTTAACTGTGATTGACATTCTGAGATAAATGACACTTTTTTTTCATTACAATTGACACATTTATGAGAATGTGACACTCTCGTTCAAGACAATTGACACTTTCGTTTATTATGATTGACACTTTAGGTAACATGTCTAATGATTATGCTTCATATTTTATCGTGTGATTACTAGATTAAAGTGACATGTTCCTTAATTATAATTGACACGTTACTTCACTATAATTGACATTCTAAGATAAATGACACTTTTGTTCGTTGCAATTAACACATTATTAGAATGCGACACTCTCATTCGAGATAATTAACACTTTTGTTTATTATGATTGACACTTTGGGTAACTTTTTTGGTTTTTATGCTTCATATTTTATTGTGTGATTATTGGAGTAAAGTGACAAATTCCTTAATTTTGATTGACATTTTGTTTTAGTGTTATAGACACTTTGACACTTTGATAAATGTCAAGTTTCTTCACAACAATTGACACTTTTATTCATCACAAAAGACACTTATTCCCTTATAAAAATAATTGAAAAAAATAAAAAAATAAAAACTTTTGTTTAGAACAAATGATACTTTTGTTCGCAACGAATGACACGGTCGTCCTTACATAAGGGGAAAAAAATTAAAAATAAAAAATGAAAGTAAAATTAAAAAAGGATTAATAACGTCAGCATGATGTCATGCGAACGTCAGCGGGTTAATGTGGGTCAAAGCGTTTCAAAATTAGGTAATTGGATTAAGTTACATGTGCAACATGATGCACACAAGTTTTTACCTAAATTTAATATATGTAAGAAATCCGTAAATGATTCATGATTACATATCAACGAATAATGTTACATAAAATTGAATAACAGATCTATAAACGATTTCTTTACGAACCAAATTTAGAAAAATCCTTGTATAAATTGTGGTTTTACAATTTTTATACCTATATAAATTTGCAGACCGTTTCTTTTTGTTAGAGTACCGAATCTCCATTATAAATCAAACCCTCGGATAAAAAATTGAAGCCAGAAGTAAGATCGCACAGTTTGTGATAGTTATGTTTAGTACTACCTCCGTCCCGCTATTTCCAGCACATTTCATTTGAGCAGGGAAATTGAGAAAATAGATGATTAAGAATGAGATATGGGTAGATGATAAAGTAGGAGAGAGACGATGAGTGAGAGTAGATGATAAAGTAAGAGAGAGAAGATGATAAAATAAAAAAAATAGGAGAGATAAGAATGTAAATTATGAGAATAATGATAGTTATTTCCAAATTAGGAAGTGTGCCAGAAATAGCGGGACGTCTATTTCGGGAAAGTGTGTCAGAAATAGGGGGATGGAGGTAGTATATATTTGCACCATTTTGTTAAAAGTTTGGTACATTTTTCACCATAATATTTGTCAAGGGTATTTTTGCTCTTAATTCTTCAACATATCTCAATTTTTAACTATAGAAACATCCTACAACAATAATTTTAACAAAAAAAAACAGTTCCACATCAACAATGAGAACCGTCTTCCCTTCCAACGGCTATCACGGCTGTGTATGAGCGCGCGACGGCGACAGTTTCCCCAAATCAAACGGCCGTTCATTCATCTGACCGGGGCTGTCCGGCGTCCCCGCCGCGGCCTCACCAACAACCTCCACCCCCGCATACTGCTGCACCACCAAAACTGAATATGTTGCCGCGAAATCAGAAGAAGCCAAGAGATCACCTATCGCCCCTAGCTCTGGGCACTCGCTCCAGTCGGTCAGCCCCGCCGTAAGCGGCGAAGTCTGCCCGTGCTCCCTCCCTACAATGAACAAATCGTGTACTGTATCTATCGCCCTTATCACCGCCACCGTTTCTTCCCCATTATTCACAACTTTCTCCATGCACACAATCGAAGGATCGTTAGACGTCCTCGCTCTGAACTCATTCATATATTCCTCATCCATCTGCTTCTCTTTTCTGTCATCTGTTTCGATTGTCAACACCTCGCGGCCACTCTGACTTCGCTTTGAATCCCCCACCGTTTCCATCAAGCTCTCATCACCGGCGATGAAGTACAGCACGGTTAGATTTATCCCAGGATGCTCAAACATTCTCCACGCATAGGCTAATGCTTCTCTATCATCTGGCCCACCGAAGAACAACACAACTACTTGGTGGGCAGTTTGGTTAGCAGCCAGTCTTGTGGAACCTGTGAGTCCTCTATCCACGAGGATTCCAAGAGAGCAAGGTGCATTGACTAAAACATTCTGATTTATCGTCTGAAATGCCGAGTTCGTAGCTTCCATTCCTCCATCAACCGTTTGTTGTTTGTGGAAAGGGATGATGATAAACGCGACGCGTTTATCCTCAGCCACTTGGCATATATCTTCGTGCATGGTGGAGTAAGGGGAGATGGCGGTGAGGGGATTGATAGAGACGAATTCAGCATGCTGCTGGAAGTTCTCGAAGGCGTTGATGATATGATCCGATTGAGCTTGAGTCCGGTTCACAGCGGGGCGGCCGGATTTTCGGGCGGTGTGGACGATGAGCATGGCGGATGAGCGGCCGGTGAGTTCGACGAGGTGGAGGACGTAGGTGCAGATTGGAGATCTTTTGCTCGGACAAGAAGCTTCGAGAAGATTGATCATTGTTGGGACGTTTCTTGGAGTGTGAACATAAACGAGGGTTCGGAATTCTCCGTCTGGTTTAGTTCTTTGGATGGTTCTCCTCTTATATGGAGCAAATATTTTTGAAGGTCTGTAAATGTTTGTGACAATAGGTGTAATTAATGAAGTCATGATCACTGCTACTATTACCATAACCGCAAAAGCTTTATCGTCCAGAAACTATATTCATTCATAAAAAAGGCCATATTAGTATGAAGAAGAATATTAGAAACCGATCGATTTTATTTTCAATCAAAGCTTTTACAAATAAAAATTAAAATATACAAAGATATTTAATATACA
The DNA here is from genome assembly GCA_028984105.1 of Lavandula angustifolia. NCBI lineage: Eukaryota > Viridiplantae > Streptophyta > Magnoliopsida > Lamiales > Lamiaceae > Lavandula > Lavandula angustifolia. The sequence goes on from CM054805.1 coordinate 8,854,538, forward strand.
TTATACGACATTTTTGAATGGTATCACTACATATTTTAATAATATGAATTTATAAGATATATAATATTTAGGGATTTTAAAAAACAAATACTATCTTGTATGTGTACATATATTTTAAATTTAGAAGATTATTCAGTATCATGTATGTATATAGAAAATGTAATAACTATCATTAATATGTAAGCAATTAAAATTTTAACTTTAATGTAAAATATAAATATATTAGTAATTAAATAAAATTTTATTACTATGTAGATGTAAATTTGTTAAGACCATTGTAAAAAACATATAATATTATTTATTTCCTCTCTCCGTCTCTTACCAAACGTCTTGTATTCCTTTTCGGTGCGTATCCACACAAGCGTTCTGTATCCCATAAAGAAGATAAAATTCACGCACAAAAGTCACTTTTCTATTCACAACACTATCTATATCAACACACAAAAGTAAAAATCCTAAACTACCGCGCTAAAAAAACAGGAGGTGTGATATGGGACAGAAGGATTACAATATAAAGTTTTTCTCAATTATAATTACTTCCAAGTTGGCTCTATTTTTTGCAAAGAGCTTTATTGTGCATCAATTGACAAGAGTTGGTAGCTTTTTTTTTCTTTTTAGAGGGCGGATTCTTTGATAGTGAATAACAAATCTTACCGAATTCCTAATTTGTATTTGTGATAATTTGTAAAATACATATGCTTGTGACACGTAGCATAAGTCATAAAAAATACGTGAATTTTCTTTAATATTACTAATATTGTCAAATGTCTTTTTTATAGTCGAAATAAACGTAATTGGGGTTTTCTTTTTTTCATTAATTCGTTCTTGTTTTCTGTCATTATTGTAAATCGATTTATCAATCATTTTTTTTGTTAAGTTAAGAAAAAGTTCTGTATTTATTCTGGGAATATTAATCATAGATAAAAAGATATCTTTGTAGATTTTTTCAATGAAACTTTTTACAAAGGGATTTACAGATTAATCGAGCATTTCTTCTTTTTAATCTTTGCCATTTTTCGAATCTTTTAGCATTATAATTTTTTTTGTTAAGACTAAGATTATTTATTCTTGGAGTTACTTTTTTTTTTCTCTTTTGAAATTCTTTCTATTTGATTTCGAATTGTACTTGTTCTATCGGCGAGATCCTTTGTTTTTTTTGTTTCGTCAATGGAGAATTTGTCCAACTCGGAAATGGAATTTGTCTAAATGATTCATGAATTATCTCATTGCTTATCATGGAATCTAAATAATAGAATTGGATTTACTTTTGCAAGTTCTTTTATTATTTTTTTATAATAAGTCAGGTCAATTTAGATTTTTCTAAGGTGTTTTACTTTAGAACTTATTTTTTTTATTTTATTTGTTTGTCGCATAAAAAAACTTTTTGAAATCCTGGTAGAAAGAGATTTCCCTAAAGAAAACGCTTTTAATGCCGCCCAATAGCCTTTCCTTTTCAAAAAATTTTTACGAATACGCTTTTTTGATGCCGAAGTGCGATTTTTTGGAACTGCCATTTAAATATAAGAGATTCACAGTCAATAACATCTTCACCGTCGAGAGTAACGATCAGTCGAAGAACACCATGCATTGATGGGTGGTGAGGGCCCATATTGACTATCATAAGGTCGTTTCTTGTAGTTGGTGTAATCATAAGTTTTTCCCGAGTCAGTCTTCCATGCATTGCTGAAAGTAAAAAGAAGTTCATCCAATTTTAAAGGACTAAGCTCATCAAATGGTATCATGCTTCAAATTTACGATTACGAGTTTTTATTTCTCGAATATCCAACTCATCAATTAATTCTTTATAGCGTCCTCTATTTCTTTTTGACAAATAGGTTAGTAGTCGTTGACGTTTTCCCAAAATTTTTCGCAAACCTTTTTGAGATGAAAAGTCTTTTTTGTGCAATTCCAAATGTGAAGTAAGTCTCCTTATCTTAGTGGTAAAACTAAATACTTGAAATTCAAACCACACATGAGAGTTCAACCACCCTAGGCTAACCATAGGTGACAGGCTCCACAAAGTTGCTTCCAGTGGGATTTGAACCCAGGACCTATCGGTCCCGGGCCAACCCACCTTACCAACTTTGCCATCCAAGAGTTGGTACCTTTTGATCTCTACCAACATTGAGTACGATCATCTCAATGAGGCCTTTAGCATTCATTACTAGACCAAGCGTAAGACCTTCATAAAATGGGATTTTGTAGTAAAGAGAAACAACAAGTGTTCCTGCAACTTTGCCGGCGGAAGCAAGAACAATCACTACGGCTAGGATACCCCAAGTACCGAATCCTGCTATCGAAGCAACGTCGGTCTTGAGGCCGCTGATGGCGAAGAAAAGAGGCAACAGAAGCCCCGACACAAAGTCTTCCAGTTTCTCTATGAGTGTTATACCGAGAGGACCATTCGGGATTACTAGGCCGAAAACAAAAGCCCCAAAAACCGAATGTGTCCCGAGAGCATCTGTGATGAAACCCGAGATCATAACTCCAGTGAGGATAAGACATACGTAGAAATCACTCACGGATTCGCCGTCCGGAGATCTATTTAACATCCACGAGACGAGCGGTCGAACAACGCAAACACAGAAAACAACGAATGCCGCGATTGATAGTATCACCCAAAGTGAAGTCAAAGTTGTTGCCTCATTCTCCGCTAAGGCAATGGCAAAGGCAAGTAGAATCCAAGCACACATGTCATTTATGAGAGCCGATGACATGGCTATCCTTCCGATGTCCGTGTTCAGAAGCTTTATATCCGCGAGGACACGGGCAAGAACCGGAAAAGAAGTCACGAAAAGCGCAACTCCAAGGAAGAGTACGAATGTGCTTAGCTTTATATACTCTGATTTATCGTGCAGCACGCAAGCAAAAGACACACCTATAACGAAGGGGAGGATCATGCCTGCAATCGCAATCACAAATGCTTTCTTTCCTGTTCGTCTGATCACACTAATGTGAAAGAATGTATTTTCCCGTGAATCATTCTCTTCTCATTATCAGAATATATAACTAATGTTAGTTAGGGTTTTAACCCATAAGTAGGAACTAACTAACAACCTAACAAACTATGCACAATATATGTTACACACGTTACATATACTACATATACAATGGATAAGAATATTAATTCTATTACACCCCCTCAGTCGAAGCGGGAGAAGGAGCACGAATGCTTAGACTGTCCCGAAACTCTTCGAATAACAATCTGGGAAGTCCCTTCGTAAAGATATCAGCCAGTTGATGTCGAGAGGGGATATGATGGACACGTACTTGGCCACGAGTAACCTTCTCATGGACGAAATGAATGTCCATTTCAATATGCTTCGTCCGTTGATGGTTGACGGGATTACCGGACAAGTAAATGGCACTTACATTGTCACAATAAACCAAAGTGGCCTTTGAAGGAGGAGAACGCAGTTCCAATAAAAGGTTGCGAAGCCAACATGCTTCTGAGACAACGTTCGCCACTCCTCTATATTCGGCCTCAGCACTTGATCGGGATAGAGTCGGTTGACGTTTCGAAGACCAAGAGATGAGATTAAGGCCGAGAAAAACATAGTAACCGGAGGTTGAACGACGCGTGTCGGGACAACCACCCCAATCGGCATCGGTGTAAGAGACCAAGTTGTCCGTGGGAGACTTGAAGAGATGTAGTCCGTGGTTTATTGTTCCTTTAATATAACGGAGAATCCGCTTGAGAGCAAGGAAATGTGGCTCTCGAGGATCATGCATGTGCAAGCAAATTTGTTGAACGACATAAGAAATATCCGGACGAGTGAATGTCAAGTATTGCAGGGCGCCAACAAGACTGCGATAATGAGTGGCATTTTCGACCGGTGTACCGGAAGCATCCAGTTTAGTAGAGGTGTCGACGGGAGTGAGAGATGGTTTACAAGAAGACATACCAGTTTTCTCTAGTATTTCCATGGCATATTGTCGTTGCGAGAGAAATAAGCCATCACAAAAACGAGTGACGGCAACGCCAAGGAAGTAATGCAAGTCACCTAAATCTGTCATGGCAAACTCCAAGGACAATGAAGATATAATTGATGCACGCAACTTGTCCGAGGATGCAATAAGAATAATATCGTCAACATAGAGTAACAAATATGCCATATCCGATCCATTATGATAAATAAATAAGGAATGATCGGATATACTATGTTTGAAGCCGATTGTAGAGATATATGTTGCAAACCTGTTATACCAAGCGCGAGGTGCCTGTTTCAAGCCATATAAAGACTTTTGAAGCAAGCATACATGATCCGGGTAGTTAAAATTTCGAAAACCAATCGGTTGATGCATATAAACCGTCTCGTGTAGATTGCCATGCAAGAAAGCATTTATAACGTCAAGTTGTCGAATCGACCATGACTTGGATAGAGCAAGACTAAGAACTGTCCGGATAGTAGCCGGTTTAACCACGGGACTAAAAGTCTCTTGACAATCCACACCGACAAGCTGAGAACGTCCATCACAAACAAGGCGGGCCTTGTGGCGGGCAAAAGTACCATCAGAATTAAACTTATGGCCGGAAAACCCACATGCTATGAATTATATTTACATTAGATGGACGAGGAACCAAAACCCAAGTCTTATTTCGAATTAATGCAGCATATTCATCTTGCATGGCGTCGCGCCAGTTGGGATCGGACAGAGTAAGAGTTGGGTTTTTGGGTAAAGGAGATGGAGTAGATTGCGCAGAGAGATTAAAGAGACGGCGCGGTTTGGATATACCGCGCATGCTGCGAGTAATAACTTAACGAGGTGGATTAGGAGGGTTAGGGTTTGATGGTGGTGTCGGTGGAGATGGTGTTGAAACGGAGGAAGTGGGAGAGAACGAAGGTGTAGTGGTCGATGGAGGATCTACCATGGACGAGAGGATTGATGGCGGGAGACCATCGTCGAGGACAAGAGATTGAGATGTAGATGGCGTGGATGTGGCAAAAGGAAACGTCATTTCATCAAAGAGTACATGACGAGAAATAATTATTTTGCGGCTAGATAAATCATAGCACTTGTACCCACGATGATCGGAATGATACCCAAGAAACACACAAGGTGTAGAGCGAGGTTGTAATTTGTGGATGGTGGACGACGGATATAGGGGAAAACAAAGACAACCGAATACACGAAGATGAGAATAAGAAGGCTCGCGATGGTATAGAATTTTCGTTGGAGATGAAAAGGAAAGAGATTTATTGGGAAGAATATTAAGAAGATATGTGACCGTAGATAATGTATGATGCCAAAAAGAAAGAGGGAGTTTGGCATGAGCGAGAAGAGTTCGTATCATATTATTTATAGTGCGTATATGCCGTTCGGCTTTGCCATTTTGAGAAGATGTATGTGGACAAGAGAAGCGAAAAATCATCCCATTGGTGTCACTAAAGGAGAGAAATATATTGTTAGAGAATTCCCCCCCATTATCACATTGAAAAGTTTTTATATTGACACCAAATTGTGTTTGTACAAAGTTATGGAAGATTTTGAAACAAGAGAAAACATGCGATTTATGACCGATTGGAAAAGTCCATAGAAATTTCGAATAATCATCCAGAAAGAGAACATAATACTTGTGTCCAGAGGAACTTAAAACCGGAGAAGTCCATAAATCGCAATGTATAATATCAAATGGCATAAGAGTATGAGATGTAGAAGAAGCAAAAGGAAGGCGAACATGTTTGCCAAAAACACACGACTGACACACTAATGACCCTAACGAATTGAACGGAATTTCTTTATTCTTTTGAAGAAACTGAATAATAGGTGAACCAGGATGCCCCAAACGATCATGCCATAGGTTGTGCTTGGTGACGGATGCTAGAGACATAGGTGAGCGAGTAGGAAGACGGCGGAGTGCATGAATCGGATAAAGATCCCCAGAGATATTACACCTCATTATTTTGGTTTCCGTCGGAATATCCTTCACAGTAAAGCCGAAAGGATCAAACTCAATGGTAACTTGATTATCAGTAGAAAATCGGCGCACAGAAATAAGATTTTTAACAATATTCGGGACATGAAGAACATTGTTTAAAAGTAGAGGAGGATTAGGTGGAGGAAGATTACAGTGTCCGATCCCATGGACTGGAATTTCATTGCCATTACCTACAATAATGTTTTGAGAGACATTGTTATTGAAATAAGACGAGAGATTACCTCGATTCGCCGTCATATGAGACGACGCTCCCGTGTCCATGTACCAATTTTCATCCGGAGCATTGAGAGATAGGGTATGCATGGCCTCATTTATATCCGTAGGAGCAACAACCGATGGAGCAGTACTTGCTGCATACGCGTGGGATGGAGGTCGAGGGCCGAGGAGACCAGCAGCTTGATTCTGAGTCGGAGGCTGCGGACGAGGCCACGAGGATGTGGGATATGGACATGGTGGGGGCTGCCAATAGGACCACGGTGGATACTGGAACCAGGCCGGTGGTTGTGATGAATTGTAGGTATTCGACGGACGTAAACCACCAGCATTATTATAGGAGAAACTAGGCATGAAATGACATCCCCCCGAATTAGGGGTACCGCGGCCACGTCCACCGCGATTTCCTCGGCCACGTCCATTATTCCGGCCACGCTTATAGCTTGGATGAGGATTGATCGAGGCTGCATCTGAACGAGTATGAGAGCTCGTATTAGAAGTATCCTGCGAAGGCGACGGAGAGACATAGAGAGCGGATCCAGCAGCTTGAGCATTGGTGGAGGATTGTTTCGCCTTTCTCGTTTCTTCAAGAATTAGCCGAGATCGAGCCTCATAGAACGGAGGAAGAGGATCAGATTGTTGAATAAAAGTGGCAACACCATCATAATTGTCGTTTAAACCAGCAATGAGTTGAAGAACGAGGCGATGATTTGAAACCGGGGCGCCGACATTCGAAAGCTGATCTGAAATCATCTTTAGCTCTTGGCAATAATTAGAGACATTTGAGAAATCATCAAGACGAATATTAGAAAACTGATGTTCAAGATAAACGGCCCTCGAATTTTTATTATCTTGAAAAATATTCTGCAGTCGCTTCCAAGCAGTTTCGGCGGAAGAATCCGGTTCAAGAATAGTATGCAAGAGATCATTAGAGATCGTACCGTATATCCATTGTAGGACGATGGCATCGAGACGAGAGCGAAGATCTTTTTGGTCATCGGTTAATTCAGCAGCGGGAGCCGTAGGTGGAAGAATGTGATCGATGACTTTGTATGCGCGACAATGATTTTTAAATAATTCAGCCAAAGAGGAGTATTGATCTTTTTCCATCTCAAGAGTAATCGGGATAAAATTCTTAATGTTTGTGACAGCTAGGGCAGGGTGGAATTCTGATTTTGCTGCCATGGTAATTTTGAAGAGGAAGAATCGAAGAATCGGATTTTGAGAAGAGGAAGAATATAGATGATTATCAGATTTGCTCTGATACCATGAAAGAATGTATTTTCCCGTGAATCATTCTCTTCTCATTATCAGAATATATAACTAATGTTAGTTAGGGTTTTAACCCATAGGTAGGAACTAACTAACAACCTAACAAACTATGCACAATATATGTTACACACGTTACATATACTACATATACAATGGATAAGAATATTAATTCTATTATAATGTCCATCTCGACTCCGATTAAAAAAAGGAAGAAGAGAAGACCTACATTTGCCATCGTTTCAAGAACCATCACACTCCTTAGAGGAAATATTGTGTCTGCGAATTTCTTGCTTCTTCCTAACACTGATGGACCCAAGATTATACCACCCTGTCACCATGCATTAAAGAAATCGTCAACTAGAGGGTACTAACTAATCTTTCTAACTCGAAATTAATTAGTCTCAAGAAACTTGGGAAAAATGCAAAAACATTCATGTTCATTTTAAACTACATCAAAAAATCATGTCCGGTACTTCTAACAATGTTGCTTCAAAACTTTTGCAGTCGCCATACATGACATTTACATTCTCACAATTCTCTCACCGTGTTACTTAATCGATAAAATGACGCTGTTACCTTTTGTTAGAACTTAACCTGAAATTTGTCCCCCACAACTCACTGCCGAAAATTCCTAAATCTCTTATACATTTAAGGTTTTCGTGTTAAAAAAAGATAAAATATTTAGCCTCAAGTGTAATATCTAATCCTTATATCATAGCCTAATGACCTATTAGTGTCTTCGTGTCATTGTCTAAGAGTAATTTTGACATTATACATCAAAATAATACATGAAATCTAGCTTGTCTATTGGTTAAAAACGTCGATAGAGATTCTAGTACAACATTATTAACATATAGAGTTTTTGGTAATAAAACATATCATTATAGTTTGATCTAGCATGAAGGGAACATGAAGTATTTTTTTGCATGCCTTTTTCGCCTAGAAACCTTGTGACATATTATATTTTTAATGTAAGGAATAGCCAAAGTGAATGAAGAGGGAAACAAATTAACATAAGAAAACTGCAAATCTCAATGATCAAATATCTGTAAGAGTCTTACAAGGATTTCAGAAATGACACGAGGTTGTCGAAGGGGTTTGAGGGTGAAGACGAGGATACGAGTCATAAAAATGACGAGAGCTAGCTGCAGAATGAAGAGCGGCAGAGAATAGTCCAAAGGATTATCGCCTTGCCATACGCCGTTGGTGGTAATCATCGTTGGGGCGTAGCATGTTATCAATTGATCCGTTCTGTTCTTCGAGCTGACCATTTTCCCACCTCGATACGTATCAACCTATCTGTATCTTTTTCCTATTTAACCTTTGCAGATATACAAAAATGGTTAATTTCTCTCTTTCTCGTGTGTCTGAAGTCACCAACTTTCTCTGAAATCATTGTTTCCGAAAATCACACTTAGAAACAAAAGATGCTCACCTCCGATTTATCAGATTAAGAGGAGAAAGTTGACTAAAATTCAAGATATCAACAGCTAAAACTGAATCTTTTTTGCCATTTTTTAGGTACTGATTTTTATTAAGAAAATTAAGAATCGTTTTGAACGGTTCGCCGCTGCATGAGGATTATTTTGCATGGCTAGTACTTTTATGAGGGTGGCTATATTGGGAAAGAATTGCTGTATGGATTTGCCTATTGACATAAAAACCGATTAATGTCCGAAGAATTTGTGATTTTAAACCATAACACAGGGAAACTAAATTCACCTGAGATAACTCTAGATTAAGTTAACCAATTAGCCATATACACTGAAACCTCTCTAATTTAATACTCGATAAATTAACTTCTCTAAGATAATATTTTTCTCTGGTCCTGACTTGGGCTAGTGTAAAAAATTATTAAATTCGATAACATAATAGGATAATGATTTTTTGGGATATTAGCATGTAAATACACTAAGTTTGGCTGAAATTTGATTTTGCACACGACCACACGACCTTTAAAACACTCATAAAAAATATGACTTTTCAATTCGTTAAAAGTTGCAAAAAAACATTTTCCCAAGTAGGAAGTCATGTAGTTTTTATCACCTGAAAATACATGAAATTTGAGTTTAACCTAATTTTGCACAAGACTTTTGAAATTTAACATAAATATGTTTAAATTGTATTATATGCTTAACATTTAATGGAGAATGTGAATATATATGATTAATTAACATGAGTTAGAATTATAGGATAGATCTAAAATATTTTTCTATTTAAATGAAACAAATCGAATTAAATATATCTATATGTTATATTCCCATAGGTATTCGATATTATTAGAATATTAAACTTGATTTGTATTTGATTCCTTACTAATATTCACGATTTGATTCGTATACTCGGTTCTTCTATTCACACTCTCGATTAAATACTAAGCATACAATAAAATTTAAATATATTTTTATTAAAGTTCCAAAGTCATGTGCAAAATTAGAGAAACTCAAACTTCATATATTTATAGGTGACAATAATTACATAACTTCTTACTTGGGAAAACTTTTATTCCAACTAAGCAGTTAAAATGTCACATGGTCTGCGCCCGTCATACTCAATTTTGCCGAAATTTTTTACTTGTGTTCATTTTTTAACGAATTAAAAAGTTATGTATTTTGACGAGTGTTTTAAAAGTCGCGTGCAAAATCAAATTTTGACCAAACTTTATGTATTTAGAGGCTAATATGCCTAATTTTTTGAAAACCTTAGTATAAATGTATGGTCCTGTCAATATCATAAACTAATAATAATTTAAAACTACCAACAACAGTAAAATAATATGATGAAATATGATTTTAATGTTGTCTATTTTTTCTTAAAACTTAAACTTAATTGAATCTCATCTCTAACTTTTTCTAATTGAATAGAAAGATTCCAATGTTGTTTTCTCGAATTGCACCATAAAATTGTGAATAATCCTAGATGCAATAAGGGCTTCCTTGCACGTAACTGGTTTCAAAGAAATTGTACTATTATCTTTAGTGTTTTTTAGTGTTGATTTTAAATGATGTTTGCTACCATACTTGTTTTTAAATGAATAAATTCATTATTTCTTAACAAATTAATAGTCCACCCGTCTCGCTATTCTTGTCTTAGTGGTGTTCAACGTGGAGTTTAAAACTGTGGGTGGTGGTATGTTGAAGTGGGTGGAAACTTTGTTAAAGTGGTGGGATCCACTATTTAATTAATTATGGTCCACAAGTTATTTTTCAATTTGGGACGAAGACAACAACAGCGAAACAACCGAAAAATGAAACTAAGATATGAATAGCGGGAATGGCAAAAAATGGAAACTAAGACAATAATAGCGGGATGGAAGGAGTATGATTTATTGTTTCTAAATATTAAATAGTAAAATGACATTAAATATGATATATAGATAAACTTGTAATTTCTTATATTCTTCTAATAAAAAATTGATTATGTTGAAGTTCGAAGACACTCTCTAAATTAATAGGTATTAATTTATAGATAAATTAATATCTCTATAAAATAATAAAATCTAACGATCCCGACTTTATGTTTTGAAACTAAACCAAACACCTACACTTACCTCATGCGGTGGCGGCGGCAGCGGTGGTAGCCAATGTCAGCGGGCGGTGGACGATCCGCCGGAAAATCTGTTGGTAAATGCTATTTTTTTATGCATACTACGGTGTTGGTTTATGCATAATTATGAACATTTGTGCACATAAAACTGTCTGTTATTTGAATATTATATATACAATAAAAATACGTTTTATGCATATTATAACATTTGTTTATGCATAAGCCCGAACATTTTTATGCATAAAATTGTCTGTTATATGGATATTATATTATATAAATAAATTTTTTTTAGCATATTACAATATTTGTTTATGTATAAGGACTAACAATTTTATGCATAGACTGAGATATTACTGTACTAGTTTATGCATAATTCCGTGCATTTTTATGCATACCGAAGCCTGTGTTCATGCATATGTAATTTCACAAATACAATTCATCATACTTATAATATATAACACACACCTCCTCTCTCAAGTTAGTGGCGGCGACGATAGAGGCACGACGACGGTCAGCGGCGCGGCGACGATAGTGGTGGTCGGCAGCGGTGGTGCTGGAGGTCGGCGGTGGCGGCGGTGGCGGCGGGAGGCACTAGGTAATTAGGATTTTTAGATTTTTTGCATTTTCCAAATTTAATTAGTAATATTGTTGTTTTCTATTTTACCCTTTTCCTAATTTTGTGAATTAATTAAATAAAAAATAGATTAATTGTAGACCATAGATCGGATGGAGATCTATAGCCTACAATGATTCTTAGTTTTTATCTAAGGGATGGTTCTTAGTAGAACTGTACCTTATATATATATATATATATATATTATATCATGTAAAGAATTGAAAATGTGGAAACGTTGATATCAATATAGACACGATGCAGTACTTGAAGAATTTATTCAACGGGGTAACTCTTTATCTACCATATACAAAAACTTCAAAATAATTGAAAAGCATAAACTTTAGGCACCAAAGATCTATCTAATCCTCTTCCAACAACAAAAAACTACATGGTTAAAAAGGTGGCCTGGATGACATGCGTGCTTTCCTCGTCGATCGGTTGCTATCAAATCCTCCAACACGACTTTTCTTAGGAATCCGACTCCTACAAAGATTGATAAACGTCCCCTCGTATCGTGAAAACCTCACTGACGCGTGCTAGCTTCAGTATCCCCTATATCCCAAGAATGACATCCATTCCTTTTAGCGATGAATCGATAGATTTGATAGATCCCAAAACCCTAGCTGAATATTGTACCTTCGTATCTGTATAGCTCAGTCGAGTTCAGTTGATAGAACTTAGTAGGCTAGAGTTCAGTAGTTGCAGGATTTAGTGGAAGACCTCGCACTCAGCTGATGAACTCAGGATCGAAGAAGTCAGTTGGACAGACATCACCAGCTGAATCTGCTCAGGAATTCGTAACTATGCACTGAATGGTCAGAAGAACGTCAGTAGGAAAGTTACTTCAGTTGAAGGTCCGAGCATTCAGAGGAATTCAACTTTAATGTTTGACAAATCTCACCTACCCATCTACTTCGACCAATAAGGAGCCGACAACGATCTATTGCTTTGACAAAAGCTGCTCTCAGACTGAAAAAGAGGAGAATCTCTATAGTGCACTTACTCACCAACGTTCAAAATAAGAGGAGACCTCCCTCCAACGGGTCTATTCACCATCGACGACTATAAATAAGAGAAGTCGCCATGCAGAGACGACACTGGGAACCCAAGCTATCTACGCACAAACTCTTAGCAATCTCAACGAAGAATCCAGTGAAGAACTAGCGTCCATTGAAGAACCCTTTCAGTTCATCACTTAGAGTTTTATTTGTTCCCCTTCTCTTATCTAAGCAAACGTCATTGTAATACCTTTAACTTAGAAACCTCGAGGAAGTTCACATCCTTGTAAAACTGTTCTTATTTGTAAGAACTTCCTCTTAGTTGGAGAAGACTCAAACTCTTCAAGTTTGAACCCCTGTAAAAGTCACTACGACTTTAAGTAGAGAATATGTCCCGTGTACAGATCACTGAGAACTTGCTCAGTATAAACTTGAAGGTTTGTGTCTGTCTAGTGAACCGACCAACTGAGACTTGCTCAGTATAAATATAACAAGTATCCTGCTTTGGTCAGGACAGTGGATGTAGGACCCAGTGTGTTCGAACAACTTTAAAAATTGTTGTGTTGATTTACTGTTTTCCTTAACTGCTCATACTACATTCAAACTGTATTTCATAAACTCAGCATAAAACTGGTATTTTCTAACCGATACATTTGATAGGGCCTACACTTCCGCATACACTTTGATACTGAACGACTGTTCGACAGACTAGAGTAAGTAGAGCTGAACTCAGTAGATGAAGTTCTTGCCCACGCGATCTGAAGTTTATCTGGCTATCTGACTCAGTTCAGTAGCAAACTCAGCTAGAGCTGACTTCGCGTTTGAGAATGAAATTTATATTCAGGTGTATTCACCCCCCCCCCTCTACACCTGAACCACGTCTCAGGACCAAACAATTGGTATCAGAGCGCAGTGTTCTTAACTGATCATTGCTCTCAGAAACTGGTCTATCTCAAACAAAGATCCTAGAAAACCCGTTTTCACTACATCTTGCATCTCTTCATTGCATCCTATATCTTGTTTCTTTTAATGGCTCATATTTCAGGGATTAGGACAGTGCCAATGTTCTCAACAGAAAATTATGCAATATGGCGCGTAAGGATGGAGGCACATCTAACTTTGCTGCACGACAGCATGACCGATCTTCTGGAAAAAGGCCCCATTATTCCGATGGTCGACTCAGTCGAACTTGTAGTGGACGGAGCAGGAGGTGCTAGAACCGGACCCAAAGTCGCGAAGGACAAAAGCATCTTCACTCCTGAAGAGAAGAAACTGCACAACCTCGACCGAGTTGCTCGCAATGCTATACTGATGACACTCTGTAACTCTTATCTCAGAAGGGTGCATGACTGCAAGACAGCAAAGAAGCTATGGGATGCTCTCGTGGTGCTGAGCCAAGGAACTCCACAGATTAAAGAGAACAAACTGGAGTTTGAGCTGCAGAAACTTGAGGCATTCGCTATGCTTCTAGGGGAGTCCATAGATAATTTCAGCGCTCGATTTACAAATCAGATCAACATCATCAACGGATTGGGGATGACATTCAGCAACAAGGAGACCAACACCAAAATTCTAGGGGCTCTCAGCAGGCCCAAGCGGTACTCTTTTGCTACGTGTATGAGGAGAACTGACCTGAATTCTGTTACTCCTGATTATATATTTTTAGAACTTAAAGCTGAGGAGTTCGAGTTCAATCTCCCACACACCCCCGGTGCTGAAGCTGAAGTGCCAATGGATCATGCTTACAAGGCATCAGCGAGCACTCCCGGAGCAAGCCCTCAGCAACAAGATAGTCAGCTGGAAGCTTAATGACTATACCCACTGCTGACAACTTGGCTGTGAAGTATGCTCTCCTCGCGGTGAAATACCATAAGGAGAAGGAAATATTCTGACGGAAGATGAAAAAGGCTTCCCAAAAATTTCAAGGTAAGAGAGATAATCATCGCACATATAGTGAATCTAAATCTCTACCTGATTGCAGGAATAGTGAAGCTGCCCCCGTGGAACAAAAAGAAACATCCAGAAGGGATAGCAGAACCTCAGTATGCTACAACTGCAAGAAACTAGAACACTACCAATACGAATGTCCTGAACTCTCAACAGTTGAAAGAGCTGAAAGGCAAGCCAGACGTGACAAGTTCGTGAAAAAGAGGCAAGCCTACATAGCTGGAGAGTTGTCCGATTGCTCAAGCGATGAATAACTGTTCATGGAATCGTCTGACGACGATGCCACATTCATGGCAATCGAGACTGAAGATGTTGAACCGTGTCTAATGGCCGGAGAAGAGGCTGAGGTAAATTCTGAACCCATTATATGCCCCTCTTCACCTAGCACACACGACACAAGCTCTGTTGCAGGAGAACCGCTGGATGTGGTTCTTGTATATGAATATTTGCTTGAAGAGCAAATTCAGATGAGCCAGCAGTTCAGTAAGACAATTCAGGAGATGGATATCCTGAAAGCAGAGAAACAAAGACTTTCAAGGAGAAGTCAAGACTCTACTAAGTCTGAAGGACTTGTTCTGAGACTGAAGGAAGAGATTAACTCTCTGATGACTAAGTCCCATGATCAAGAAGCACAGATCCTAGTGCTGACCAAAGACATCTCTGAGAAAGAGACTGAAATTGCTAATCTCAAGGAAACTCTCGCACATGCCAAATCTGAATATGAAGCTCTAAGGAAGAGTGATGAGGTGTGGAGAACCTTGATGACCGAACAATATATTGGAGTAAAAGAGAAGTTGGAGAAGCTACTACGAGCACAGATACCACATGCCACCAAAGAAGGACTTGGCTACATATGTTAAGCCTCCACTTCAGGACAGAAGAGCTCCAACAAGCTGACTGATAGGTTTGTCCAGGGGATAACTCAACATGCAGAATTTGCATCCCCTCAGACAAAGAATAAGCAGAAGATTCAAGCACCTCAATCTAGCAATAGGAAAATGACCCATGGTTCTGTCCCCAAGATACCAAGATCAAACTCAGGGGGAACCAAGAAGGTCAGGTGGGCTTAACAGTATGGCCACAAACTACTGACTCACCCAGCTCAGTACAGACATATTACTCTGAGCCAAGAGTCAAAAGCCCTAAGGTTCAGAAGAAGAAAAAAGTTGAACCACAAAAGTCTAAGAAGTCAGCTACTCCAATTCAGTGGAGCAGAGTACTGACAGCAAGGGAAAGATGAAGTCTGAAGCCACCAGGGATGTCAGACAAGTTTGGATTCTAAAATCTAACCATTAAGGACCCAACCTGAATCTATTTTTGTTTTGCAGGTGCAACAGGACCCTTGGATTGTCGACAGTGGATGCTCAAGACACATGACACATCAGCAGAGCCTACTGACCGACTATGTTCAGTAAGATGGAGCCAGAATTGAGTTCGGTGACAACTCCAAAGGCTACACAAGGGGATATGGAACATTAAAAATGGGAACTGCAATAGTTCCTAGCGTATCTTATGTGACGGACTTCAACATAATCTCCTTTCTGTCAGTCAATTTTGTGATAACTCCAATAAAGTGAATTTTGACGCAGGTTTTTGTGATGTTCTTGATAAATCTACAGGAAAAATTGTTGTATCAGGATCGCGGCGAAGAAACATATATTGTGCTGAATGGAATCCCGCCGAACCTGAAGCTTGCCTGCTAGAACATACGAGGTTAGATGACACAACAGTATGGCTGTGGCATAGACGATTGAGTCATCTGAACTTCAAAATAATGAACAAGCTAGCTCGTGATGCTAAATTCAAAGGACTGCCCAACGAGGTATTCAAGAGATATAAACACTGTGAAGCATGTCTGAAGGGGAAGCAAAGAAAGTCAAGCAACCCGCCTATTCCGTCACCTTCCACTAATGGAATCCTTCAGCTGCTGCACATGGATTTATTTGGGCCAGTCAATCCAGTGACGATCAAAGGAAAGAAGTATACTCTTGTAGTCGTTGATGACTATTCGAGATATACTTGGGTGATATTCATCGCCAACAAGTCTGATGTCTAAATTGAGCTGCCGAAACTACTAAAGAGACTGAGTGTCGAAAAGGATATCAAGATTCAAAGGATATGCTCAGATCGTAGAACTAAGTTTCTGAAATCAATGGTGCGAGACTTCTGTGAGGCAGAAGGCATTGAACACGAAACCTCAGCGGCACGCACGCTTCAGCAGAACGGACTTGCTGAAAGAAAGAACATAACGCTTAAAGAAGCAGCAAGGACTCTACTCGCAGACTCAGGTCTTCCATTGAAGTTTTGGGCAGAAGCTACTGACATAGCCTGCTACACTCAGAACCGGTCTCTACTGACTCAGATGCACATGAAGACGCCTTATGAGCTATGGAAAGGGATAATTCCTTCTATTACACACTTCCATATCTTTGGTTGTCCGTACTTTATCCACAATAATGGAAAGGACAAGTTAAAGGTCTTTGAAAGTAAGTCAGACCAATGAGTCTTCTTAGGATACTAGGGTCAGCAAAGCTTTCAGGATCTTTAACTACCGGACCCTTTGCGTAGAAGAAAGCCCCCATGTTGTATTTGTTGAGTTTATTTCTGAGTACAGGAACTCAGACTCTCAGCTAGAAGCTGAAGAGGTCAGAAGGAAGCTATAGGATCTAAGCTTAAAAGACAACATTAAAAAGATCCAACATTGTTGGGATAATGATTCAGATGATGATCTTCAGCACCCAACAACAAGCAGTGTAGCTGAGGAGATTGATTCTAACAAACGGAATCAATCCCAGGTAATTTTGGTCGATGAGGAAACCAATATGGTAACTGAGACCTCTACTAAGAATAACAACTCAGGGAGAACTACTAATGTTCCTGAGCTAAATGCCCTTGAACCTGGTGACTTAGTAGATCCAACCCTTGTTACTGAATTACTTCAGATACATAACAATACTACTGAAATTCCTAATACTCCTACTGTTTGTGTTGAAATAATTCCAGATGAAGTAACAAGATGTCGTCGCTCGTGGTTAGATGCTCACTCTTTAGATCTTATCATAGGAGATCCTTCTGCTAGCGTCAAGACACGATCCAAATTCTGTCAAGGAGAAAATGCCTTGTATTCATGCTTCTTGTCGATTGAAGAACCTCAGACAATTGAGGATGCGCTGAATGATGCTGACTGGATCACCGCCTTGCAAGAAGAGCTGAATCAATTCACGCGAAACGACGTATGGAAGCTTGTTGATAGACCTAGACACCAACACGTGATAGGAACAAAGTGGGTCTTCAAGAACAAGCGCGATGAAAACAACGTCATCGTCAGGAATAAAGCTCGACTCGTTGCCAAAGGATATTGTCAATCAGAGGGAATAGATTTTGACGAAACATTCGCCCCAATCGCAAGATTGGAAGCTATTCGTCCATTCCTAGCTTATGCAACACATCAGCAGTTCACAGTCTATCCGATTGATGAAGTCAGCTTTCCTGAACGACGTACTGAAGTAAGAAGTCTACGTTGAACAACCGCCTGACTTTCAGCAGGGACATCAGGTTTACATACTTAAGAAAGCTTTGTACGGGTTAAAACAAGCACCTAGGGCTTGGTACGATACCCTCTCAGACTTTCTACTTCAGAAAGGTTTTCAGAAAGGAATAGTGGATCGCATCCTATTCAGTATCAAGTCAGGCGAAGACATCCTACTGGTGCAGATCTACGTGGACGACATCATCTTTGGATCAAGAAACCTGACCATGTGTCAGAAATTCGAGCAGATGATGAAAGAAAAATTTGAAATGTCGATGATGGGGGAGATGAATTATTTCCTTGGACTTCAAGCCAAACAATCAAAGAAGGGAATATTCATTAATCAAGCGAAATACACAAGAGATCTCATCAAAAAGTTCGGCTGCGAATCCAGCAAGTCAGTCAAGATACCCATGAACACCAATCTCAAGATTGATCTTGACAAAGAGGGAGTACATGTTAACTCAACTGACTGTCGTACTATTATTAGTTCTTTTATTATATCTTACAGCCAGCAGACCTAACATAACTTATGATGTAGATTTATGCGCTAGATTTTAGGCGAATTCCAAGAAGAGTCATATCGATTCAGCGAAGAGAATTCTTCGTTACCTGAAGGGAACACCTGAAGTTGGATTATGGTATCTAGCTGATGATAACCTTGAACTAATTGGTTACTCTGATGTTAAGTATGCAGGTTGCCGAATCAACAGAAAGTCAACCTCATGAACTTGTCACTTCCTTGGTAGCAAGCTCATATCGTGATTCTCAAAGAAACAACACTCAGTAACAACGTCCACTACTAAAGCTGAATATATGGCTGCTGGAAGCTGTTGCGCGCAAATACTGTGGCTTCAACAACAACTGAAAGACTACGACATCCATCAAGATGAAGTGCCGATCTACTGCGACAGTACCAGTGCTATTACAATCACTCAGAATCCAGTTCTTCATACAAGATGCAAGCACAAGGACATTCGTCATCACTTCATCAGAGATCATGTCGAGAAAAAGGATATCAGAATGGAGAAGATCCACACCGATAAGCAAAGAGCTGATATCCTGACCAAACCTTTAGCTGAGACCAGATTCAACGATCTCTCAGTAGAACTAGGTCTTTTGGATCCTACTGAAATGATTCAGTAAATGATCCGGGAAGTACTGAGTAAGGGGGAACTTAATCTCATTACCGCTGAATACTCAGCTTCGTCAAACGTGGTATTAGCTGACTACGATGTTCAGCTGACAGGTTATGAGTATTAAATTCAGCTTTTGGTGATTCAACATGTCATAGCATTTATTTCCCGCCTTTAATGTTCATCGTATTACATTGAATATGTTGTTTTCATTAACTCACGACATTCCATAAAACTGACTGCAATGCATTAAATGCATGTCATTTCACCTTACCAGTTAGGCGATAGAGATAAGTATGCGAGATTATAGGCGGCACAGTAATCATAACCTATTATAACATTCAATCTGAGCCGTTCACTGTTTTAAACCTGATTAATCTCAGTCGTATGCCTAAAACCGCCTTATATTCAAATCTGAGTATATATTCACACTCATCTCTAAACTGCCTTACTTTATCCGCCATTAACGAAGATAACTGTTCATTGGATTTGCTCTCGAATTTCCATCAAGACATCTACTGCATTTATGCACTATTTCCTTCAGTAAGAACTTCTTAATACTGAATCTGTTACTAACTCTCTATTTTCGAGTGCTAATCTTTACTTTTATAGATCTCAGTCACACAATGGCAATCAGTGTTTCGCTCTCCGACGTTACCATCCCAGTGGACATGGAAGACATCCTTTCTGGGAAGCGCATCCTGCTCGAGCCTGTTCTGTCTGTCAGAACATATGGGGTGGAGTGTATGACACTATTCTTTGACGCCCTCGAGAGGTCGGGCCTTCTGCCGATCCTTTCCCGTGCTCCGCGTCACCTCCTTCGGCGCCAAGTAGCGGAGTTCTTCCTGAACTTCCGCAATGATGATGATTCGAATGACATCTCTAACGTCATTGCGAAGCGAGAGGTCCTTGCCAATCAGTGGGAGGACAGAGCCTCTCAGATAGACGTCTCCAAGAGTCTCCATGACAGCTTCGGTCTAGTAGACGAAGGGTCATCAGTTGCAAGGTACAAGAAATCAGAGATCGATCAGTACCTCTACAACTTCAGCAAACAAGCAGACTGCGTATTCAAGGAAGCATTTTCAAAAGAATCAGTTGTTGCCTGAATACAGGCGTTGCCATACATGGTCAACCATATTCTCACTAGCTCAGCGGGCTCGTACGACCAACTGTCCAGAATCCGCGTCCAGATAATGATGGCGATAGTTGATGCAACACCATCAACTAGAACGCATTTTTCAGGGTTGAGTTCAAGGCCCAGTCGCAGAAGTTTGTGGACGCAGAAGAAGGGATGCAGTTGATCCCTAAGAGAAAGTTATTATGTGGGACAAAGGTGTCAGTCTTGATCGAAGATGACCTCCCAAGCACAGTCTCCTTTGCCAACGCTTTCTATTTCGATACAAAGCTGATGAAGTTCACGACTGCAACTTCAGCTGAAAAATCCATCGGAAAGGGACCTCAGGCTAAGCATCCCTTGGAGATCATTCAGGCTCCCCTTCCCATTCAGGCGAAGAGACCGAAGACACTGAAGAAGGCTACTTCAGTAGTACCACCTTCCTCTCTAATTTCAATAGAGGACTCTTGGTCAGGAAAACATGATGTGACCATTAGAGATAAGGTGCAGACGGTCTTCACAGAGGAAACTCAGCCGGATATTCCAGCTGAAACTCAAACTGCTGAGGTTTCCTCCATTCCGTTCTCAGTACTCAATCCCGTCTGAAGGCGACAGATGAGGTAGCTGCTGAGATACCAGAGATCAGTTCATACCCTGATCTTATGGATATAGCGATCCGCGCTTGCATTCAGATGCGCATCCGATTTTTAGAGTGGGATCTTCTAGAGGAGATTATCCGAGTCAGGTCTCTATCCACACTGCTTGAGGAAGAGAAGAGTTTAAGAGGGGAGATAGGCTACGAGGAGCCTTCTGATATTGCCTCGCTGAAGGACCTCAGAGCAGTCATGCTGATAATGCTCAATGACAGGATTCAAGGAGCTGAGCCATCTTCCACTCAGCCTCCTCCTTCTCCCCCACCATCTCCTCCTCGTGACGACATGCCTAAGGATGCAGACCAAGGAGGATCTACTGAAGGCCAAACTCCCAAGAATGATCAGCCACCACCACCTTCATCATCTGGCCAGATCATTCAGACTCCTTCGACTCAGCACCAGCAGATACTGAAACGTCGATACCAAGTTGCTAAAGTCAAAGACTTCTCAACGGAGTCTATAAACAACGTGATCAAGTGACAAGCTCATAAGAATCGGAATCTTGTCGATGATGTGAACCAGAAGTGGAGTAGGTTCACTGAGGCCCAGACCAAGTCGCTGACCAACCTTACAGCTGAAGTGCAGAGGATCAACACGCCGAGTTCTGTCGACATTGATGCAATCCTCGCCAAGGCACTTGCAGCGCAAAAGACTGACCTGACTGCACAGTTTGAAACTTTACTACAGTCGCAGGCCAAATCCTTCTCTGAGGAAGTGACGACTGTAACAGGTCGAGTCCAGAAAGTAGTGGAGGAACAGAATGCTTTCACACCTGACAGTGTGTCTAAGGCACTGACTCAGCAACATACTTCCTGGCAAGAAATAGAGAAGAATGCATCAGCTGTAGTACAAGACTATCTCACCCGATTCAACGAGTCCAAAAATGCTCTACTTAAAGCCATAGATGAAGAGCATGAGAAGAGGTGGGAGTCGTACACGGATGCTGCAACTGATATAGCTACTGGGATGACTTCGGTCAAAGACTCAGTACATGAACTAACGAAGAAGGTCACGGCCCTAGCAACCCTCCTTGATGATGCCAAAAAGGGGGAAGGATCTAGATCAGCTTAGCTAAGATCTATCCTTAAAGCTGAAGATCAGCAGGGTGGACCTAGCTCAGTAGCTGCGCAGGCAATAGTGCCAGCTGAAGGAGCGATTGAATCAGTGATAGCTGAGCTGGCCACATACTTAGAGAATTTGCCAACTAAGGGCTCACCACCTCCAGCACCTGAGAGAGCTGATAAGGGAAAGGGCAAGGCTCCTGCTGACCCTAGTCCACCCAGGGCTAAAAAGCTCAAGTTCAAGTCTCGCGAGGTGCAGATTGCATATGACAAAAAGCTCGCGAGAGAACTGGCTGAAGAAGAAGCCAAGAATAAGCCAACTACCAAAAAGAAAGGGGTTCAGATCCATTCTCCAGCGCCTTCCCACACATAGACGACAACCTCTAAGCAATCAAGATCAGCAGCGGCTAGAGCTCAGCAAGCTAGAGCTGAACAGTCCAGAGCTCAGCAGTCCCAAAAGTCCAAGACTAATCAGCAAGGTACTTCAGGTTCCAAATCCAAATCTCAGTCGCCTGCTGACTCAGAAGAACAACCACACGTACCCTCCACGGTCCCTTCCAAGGAACAGGAATAAGAAATCAAAGAGATATGGGACACGTGCGAGAGGGCACTAGATAGGACAACCGAGGCAAGGCAGCTAAGAGAGGCGAGGGAGAGGATCCGCCTGGCTGACCTTGAGGCCCTCTGGCTAAGGACAGAAAAAGAAGCAAGGGAAAGGGTGCCGGTCAAAGATAGAAGCATCCCTACCTTTTCCCGCTTCTTCAGGAGCAGAGAGCCCCTCAGTCAGGTGAAGAGAATTATCTATAAGAGAACTGACGACTGGGTGCCTCTCAAGCTCAATCAGTAGTGGGAGAAGATGAAAGTAGAGTTCATCAAGAGATTCTATGTATGGAGAGTCGGGAATGAAGAGTCCTCTGATCCTGATGCATATTTTAAGGACTTCCTGACTGCTGCAAATCCAGCTCTCCTATCTGAGATTCAGACTCTGCTTGACCAAACTGGTCAAACGCTGAAGGCACCTCCGTTTCGGACTCTTCCTCCTCCTATGACTCATGCTGAAAATTTATGCAAAAAGGAGATAGAAGAAGAGATTGAGAACGCCATTTACAGCAGAGGACTGAGCAAGAATGGTGAAGAAGACTAGGTGGAGATTAAGGCCTTGAGGAACAGAGTCTACAAGAGTTATGGCCTTGAGCTTCCTGAGAAGAAGTCTGCTGACTTCCGGGCGCGCATGCAGAAATTCAAGAAGAAGCCCAACTGACTTTCTCCTCTTTCATAGTCTAGGTTCTTAGTGATAGAAGTCATTGTACTGTAATTCTCCATCTTATATGACATATCACCTTTTGGCCTCGACAATCACTCATTGTCTTTACGGCTTTATTTTTATTTTCAGCACGACTGATCACCTAAGTGATCAGATTCTTATATTATCTTATCTGACCCTATGTGACTTAAGCGCTTATCTACCGTATAATTATTTCCTACTGATTAACTGTGTTTTCTTTATTTTTCTCTAATACTTTATTACTACTTAGGGGGAAGAACTCATTTATGATATAAAGGGAAATTGTTTCTTAGGGGGAACATACATCTTAGGGATATGATTGATAACTGCTGAACTTACATTTGATGATTAGCTACTATATGATCTACTCAGAACTTTGATTATTTGTATCAGCCCTGATTTTGTGTGAATGTGCTGAACGTGTTCTGTTATAATCTGATAAGCTCTCATACATGTCAGTAGAATCAGCTTGCTATAACTATGTTAACTATAGTCATACGCTCTGTCACATTCAACAATTCTTAACTGTCTTAATTCTTGTCTTAGCTCTGATACATGACTTATTATCATAAGTTTGTTCTGACATTCCTTTACTTGTGATTGCTCTGATTTCTTATTTTCTTTATCTTAGTCAGCTGTGATTTGTTGACTGGAGCATTCCCTTGAAATAGATATTTTACTCAGTAGCTATTGGTCTTAACCTTAGCATGTTTTCTGTGATAGAAGATGTAATAGGTTTTGGCATCATCAAATAGGGGGAAATTGTTGGGATAAGGATTCAGTAGATGAATTGATAGATTTGATAGATCCCAAAACCCCAACAGAATATTATACCTTCGAATCTGTATAGCTCAGTCGAGTTCAGTTGATAGAACTTAGTAGGCTAGAGTTCAGTAGCTGCAGGATTCAGTAGAAGACCTAGCACTCAGCTGATGAACTCAGGATCGAAAAAGTCAGTTGGACAGATATCACCAGTTGAATCTGCTCAGGAATTCGTACCCATACACTGAATGCTCAGAAGAACGTCAGTAGGAAAGTCACTTCAGTTGAAGGCCCGAGGATTCAGAGGAAGTCAACCTTAATGTTTGACAAGTCTCACCTACCCATCTACCTCGACCAATAAGGAGCCGACAACAATCTATTGCTCTGACAAAAGCTGCTCTCAGACTGAAAAAGAGGGGAATCTCTACAGTGCACCTACTCACCAACGTTCAAAATAAAGGAGCCATTTTCCTTGTCATTTCGACACGTGGCTAGACCTCCCTCCAACGGATCTATTCACCACCGACGACCATAAATAAGAGAAGTCACCATGCAGAGACGACAACGGGAACCCAAGCTATCTACACACAAACTCTTAGCAATCTCAACGAAGAATCCAGTGATGAACTAGTGCCCATTGAAGAACCCTTTTATTTCATCACTTGGAGTTTTATTTGTTCCCCTTCTCTTATCTAACCAAGCTTCATTGTAATACCTTTAGCTTAGAAACCTCGAGGAGGTTCACATCCTAGTGAAACTATTCTTATTTGTAAGAACTTCCTCTTAGTTGGAGAAGACTCAAACTCTTCAAGTTTGAACCCCTGTAAAAGTCACTACGACTTTAAGTAGAGCATTTGTCCCATGCACAGATCACTGAGAACTTGCTCAATATAAACTTCAAGGTTTGTGTCTGTCCAGTGAACATACCAACTGAGACTTGATCAGTATAAATATAACAAGTATCCTACTTTGGTCAGGACAGTGGACGTAGGATCCAGTGTGTCCGAACCACTTGACAAATTGCTGTGTTGATTTACTGTTTTCCTTAACTGCTCATACTGCATTCAAACTGTATTTCATAAAAATCAGCGTACAACTGGTGTTTTCTAACCGAGATGTTTGATAGGGCCTACACTTCCGCACACACTCTGATACTGAACGACTATTCAACTGATTTATTTTCCTGCATTAGTTTTAGAAAAATTCCAAAATTTGCGTGGTCGCTAACCAACCTTTAGATTAATAGGAATTTTAAGTTTAAAATCTCCGTTCTCTGTGTTCGATACCTGTTGCTATACTAATCTGAGTTCTAGCAATTCTTGCAGGATTTATTTGGTTAAAACAACGATCACCAAATTGGCGCCGTTGCCGGGGAACGATGTTATTTTTAGCTTATTTTTCTATTGATCTTTTGTGCTTTTTAAGTGTTGCATGAGCAGGTCTTCTCGTCCTTTTCTACACTTTGATCCAGAAAAGGACGAGAAGGTCTTCCGAAAAATGTGGTTTGGTTCGGTTTCGCGGTTTGGTTCGGTTTATTTTTTTAGGAACCGTTTACAATCGGTTCGGTTCGCGGTTTCAAGAATTTTTGAACGGTTCGAATCGAGCCGAACTAATGTCCTATTTTTTAATTTTTTAATTTAATATTTGTCTTTCTTATATGAGAATATCGTTGGATTTAGATATTAGATATAAGTTAAGATCAATTCTAATCTATACAAATGAAAAGAAAGGAGTAACAACTCTATACTTATGAGTTCGGAATGAGTGACATCCTATAAACTATTATTTTTGCATTATTTAGAATTTAAAAAAAAAAAAAAAAAAAGATGAACCGATGAACGGAACCGAACCAAACCATTTATAAGCGGTTCGGTTTGGTTCGGTTCCGATATTTTGAAACACATCGAACCTAACCGGACAATTTCTATGTGTTCGGTTCGGTTCCTAAAATACATAAAAAACCGAGCCAAACCGAACCGTTACACACCTACTTACAGTCTGAATATTCCACTTTTTTTCGTGGTTCAACACTGTTCACGTGTCTTCCAAATTCTGGGTACATATTCGAACTGACCTTAAATGTTACTATTCATATACAATTCCGGCCATTAATTATTTTTGTAGCATGCAACAACTAGGTAGTCAGAGGATAAATAAAAAGATTAATCTCAATAAAGTGTGTAAAACATGCAACGACACGGGAAAAGAGAAAGCTAAGAAGTCCTCGGCTAATATTTTCTTATTTAATCAAAGAATCGGTCAAGGCTCAAATGTGCTCACTAGGGGATAATGTAAGGTAGAAAAGTATTGTCGCGACCAAATGACTTAATCCCTAGTGCCTCCTATCACGTATCACAAGTGATTCACTTTTATTGCAACTTCGTGGACAAACACTCTCAAAGAAATTAGTAGGAAGTATCCTACTTTACAGGTTCAAATCTAATATGCGGAGTGTGTAAAATTCGATCCACTAATTACTTATTATTGCTCGTCCCAAATCACATACAAATGTGCACCAAGTCCTACTATTCACAACAACTAACATGCTTGCATATTGAAACATAAAGCACAAGTCAATCATGCTTAACCAAAGAACAAGAGTGCATCAAAAACTTCAAAATTTTGCATGCTTCGACGACACAAAAGAAAGGATGACATAAAGTGAAACGACGTAAAAACCTCTCTCCTTACACTTAGACCTTCCGTGCCCTGATGCAATAAACGAAAAAAAGGAAGGAGAAACATGACAAAATCAGAAAATAAAAATAAGAACGGCCCTCCTTACACTTGGATTGGTCCTTACACTCTCCTTACAGCATAAGTGTAAAGATATTTGTTTGTGATATCTTTTTCCTTTCTAGAACTTTCTTTCTACTTGTATTTAGGCATGTGTTGTATTGTTTGTACTTATGCTTGTGTGATTTATATTTTTTTATTGTATGTTGTGGTTGCAGACTTCCTAGAAGTGGGTTTTACTTTATTAGTTCGACTATGATTTCGGTTGTCACTCAAAGAAATTAGTTCGGATATATACGGCTGCGTTCTTTCACAATCCAATCGAAAAATCAAATACGAGATGGAAAATAGTTTTCGGATAAGTGATGACAGGCAATATGGAAAAATCAAGAAAGAAATTGATAAAGACGAGGAAGCAAAGCAACCACGAAAAATGTGTTCGAGAAGAAATTATTAATTCTGAAATTGAAGAGTAATCCATCACGGATCGAGTTTGGAATTCACGGATTTACATTGAAGTTCGTAATTTAGCAACTCCACAACCTTACAAATATTCCCCAGTCCGTCACCTTCAAAATTACATTCCACGTACTACCATCTGTCGGTCTTTCATCATCATCGAACTTTCATTAATTTCTTTCAAGAATTATTTATTCGTACGCCCAACGACAAGCTCGAGATTTTCAATTTTTATTTTCCTCATCAAGGCTCTTTTTTATATTCTCCCAAGTAAATATATATTCATCGGTCTCAAATTTATATATCTATTAATAATTTTTATGTCTAATTAAATATTTTACTAACTTTAATACGTTTTATTAATGTGATAGTATAGAAAAATACTATTTTATCCAACTTTTCTAATAATAAATATAATTATGTCATTAACTTTTTAATAATTTACTTTAATTTGCTCATATTCAATACCAACATTTATCTAATTTTAACATCATTAAATATTTTTTAATATGTGTAGAAAAGCAAATAGACATATATATTTGGGACGGAGGGAGTATAATATTTACGCTTAATTGGATGGTTTGCTCCATAAATTAATTCACACGGTAATGATATTTTATTATTTTATACTATAATCATTTAGTTAAATAGTATTTTTGTAAATGAAATTATTGATATTGATTAGATAAATATAAAGACGCTAGGTATTTTATTTATTACCATGTTCATTTAAAATAATCTTATTTTCTTGAAGCATATTGTTGTTTCTCGTCCACTCAATAGAATGTCTCTTTAAATATAAGATTTGGATAACTTTTTTTTATGAGATTTTTAAGGAATGGAGAGCCTTAAATTTACATATTTTACTATTCTCTCCGTCCTATAGAACGTGTCTTATTTTCTCATGAGTTGTCTCATAGAATGTGTATCCATAAATGAAGAATTATTACAAACACTTTATTTGTGGTACCTATCACTTTACACGACTTTAAATACAACTTTCAATTCTCCTTAATAACTGTGTCGAAAAGAAACAAGACACGTCTCATGGGACGGATGAAGTATTTGTTATTTATAAATAATACACATTATTTATTTAAAAAAGTATATAATGAGTGATACTTAATAAACGAAATTATAAATTTATTATTAATGGAACAATATATTTAAGTAGGAATTTGCGAAATATATTAATTAGCTCATTGAAACCGATAATTATTTAACCGTCTCATATCGATATAAATTTTTTTTAGAGAATTATTTATTTGATCAAATTATTAATGGATGTTTTACTTGTTATTAGTCGCTTAAAAGAGCAAACTCTTTATAGGCAGTTAAGGTTTAGATAGAGTAGGGGAAAAAAATAGTTATGAAAGCTTATTATTCACGGGTCGCCTTCGAACTTCATCTATAAAATCTTCGAATAAAACTCTACATCAAAAACCCTAATTCAGCCATGGGTTCAAAGTCTATAGCAATGTTGTATATCTACATGTTTTGATTGTTGATCACATTGCCACCAGCTTTTGCTTGGCAACAAAACTGTCCACCACCTTATCCACCCTACGGCGGCCGCCCTTCTCGGCCTTCAACTCCCGAGCCCCGCCCTCATCCGCCGCCCAAACACCACCCTCACCCACCCTCGCCTCCGAAGCATCACCGCCACCCACACACCCCTTCGCCGCCCCACCACGGCGGTGGGTCCCCCCCTACAGTTCATCCGCCCGTCGTCCTTCCGCCAATCATCATGCCACCACCCATTATCGCGCCACCAATCATCATGCCACCACCTATAACCAACCCGCCGGTGACAAGGCCGCCGCCCTCTTCTTCCTATCCTCCCTACACCCCACCCGGAGGAGGAGGCGGGGGCCCACCTCCGGCAGCGACTTGCCCGATAGACGCGCTGAAGCTAGGGCTGTGTCTGGACGTGCTTGGGGGATTGGTCCATGTTGGGATCGGAAATCCGGTGGAGAACTTGTGCTGCCCGGTGATTCAGGGGCTGCTGGAGTTGGAGGCCGCGATTTGTTTGTGCACTACAATAAGGCTTAAACTTCTAAACCTTAACATTTTCCTCCCTTTGGCGCTGCATCTGATGGCCACCTGCGGCCTAACTCCGCCGCCGGGATTTGTGTGTCCACCGCTCTAGAATATTTATTTTCTAGTTTCGAGCAGGAGTTTTGATTTCAATGTGTTTATATAAATATAATTGATCGTGCATGTACTTCTGCTATTTCTGGTTGGAAATAGATTCAGTGGCATTACATGCATGGCTGTTTGTACTTTTAACAATCGTCGTGATAAATGTTAACTAATGCGGTTGGGGAATAATAAAATAATTTAGGTGCAATGTTAAATCCTTACTCTCTTTTTTATGAGGCATGAAATCTATTTAAGACGCGCACTAGGTAAACCTATTATGTTGCAACAGTTTGTAAATCACGTCGGAAATGCTAATCATACTAGACTAACCATAATCGACAGAATCATACATCGAGAAAGAGGTGTTGGTGGATTTCGAATTTGCGATTTTTAGCTACCAACCGCTATGTTATCCTAAGGTGACGACACGACATATAGCTATATGTGCTACATGAGTTTTCACGTCATATATGTTTGTTTTAACGTTATATATATTTTTTAATTCATTGTTTAGAGTTTTTTATTTTCTTGTAAGTGTCATACATGTATGTACAGACCACATGTAAGATTAATTTAATGAACCCTAAGATCTTAAACTACATGATTATCACAATATTATATACATAATAAGAGAAAGATAACAAGAATACCTCCTTCAATAGTTTGAGTGGTTGACATCGGTAGATGTCGCTACTAGAAATCGGTCTTCTCTCCGCCTATAAATATATTGCTTTAGAGCCATCATAAAATACACTTACAAATCCATAATATATGGACACAGCCACAATTTAGATTTCAACTGGAAAAATTGGTGACGTAGTTATTTGGAGCCAACCCATCCTAGGTGCAGATTTTCATATCTATAGCGGTATTTGTGAGTTTCAAATCGGTAATATTTGTCCAAAAGATAGTAATTTAACCGTTACGTACGTTATCTCAAACAAATTAAAATCCATATACGTCTTTTTAGATAAATAGTCATATATACTACTAAACTTCAAGACTTTTGTGACATAGTAGAAAATAAGAATTGGCCCGAGATAATAATTCAATATAAAGAGTTCAAAAGAACAACTGCTAGATAAATCTATATGGATCTGATCTCAAATTCATAATTGAGATTTGTTACTAGATTTTTTATTCTTGGATTGGAGACTAGGCAAACAATTAATTATTATCCTAGCTAGTAGGGTTAGAGAATTACATTTGCATCTCTAAGATTTGTTCGTTGTCGAGAAATGTTAAAAACGTTGTAGATGCTATACTTCCGATGGTAAGGACATTTTTTTTTCAAGTAAATAAAACACCCTTTTCTCCCCCATATAAGAAACTTTTTTTTTCCTAATCTAATTTCTTTTTTTATTAACAGTTTTATTATTGTTGGGTCAAGTTATTATTTTGCTTGACCAATTCCATTTTAAATATTAACAAAGAAATTAGTACTTGGATCATTTTCAAACTCTTACAGTATGCTAATTACCAGCAATGAAAAATTATAATATTCCGTGACATTTACACATCATTTTTATGAAGAAAAAACTGTATCTTATGCAGCTAGGGTATGTTAAGTTTGCGTGAAATTAATAATATTGTAAGTGTTGGGTTGGGTCAGTCCACTTCTTTAATAAAACCTAGAAAGGGCTTTGACCCAATACAATAATATTATAATAATATATATATGTATAATTGGTTTTAAAACTTGAAAAACAAGTTTCAAGTTTTGGAGGTGTGAGGCTTCAAGAAACGGCGACGGGATTCTTTGAGAGAGGAAAGGATACGTCTTCTCTCTCTTGATCGACTTATTTTCTCGTCACAACAACGTCCACACGTTTTGTCTTCGCGGCTGCAGATTTTGATTGAAGTCTTTGATTTCTTGTTCGTGTGTTCGTCATTGTGATTTCTATTCATCTACTTGTTCAATTTGTGATTTCCAATTGGTAACGTATTTCCAATTCTATAGATTGTAGGTTGGATATACTTGTGGTGTTTTTCGTTGGTAGATTGATTGGTGCTTATATTGTCCGGAGTCATCGGATTGATTTGTGTAACTCTTTATCATCATAGTGGAGTTATTTTATCTGGACTAGGTCCCGTGGTTTTTCCCAATTAGGTTTTCCACGTAAAAATTCTTGGTGTTCTTGTGCATTTAATTTCCACGAGTTATTATTATTTGTGAATTGGTTCATCCTATTTTAATCGGTGGCTTGGGAAAATTGGATTGTTTCTCGTAACTGGTATCAGAGCGAGGTTCAATACTGATTAAAATGGAGGATTTGGATAGTGGTTGTATGATTAAGTTGAATGCAACTAACTATTCAACTTGGAAGCCTAGAATGGAGGACTATCTATATTGTAGAGATTTGTATGACCCTGTTCTGGGAGATTCAACAAAGCCGAAAGATATGACTGGCGAAAAATGGACCACTATGCACAGGAAAACAGTAGGAAACATTAGAAAGTGGATTGGACAGAGTATATTCCAACACTTTGCTAATGACACCAAAGCTGATGAGTTATGGAAGAAGCTGGAAAACGTGTATGAGCGCAAATCTGGTTTGAACAAAGCTTCGTGTTTGAAGCAAATTGCTCGCATGAGATATACTGATGGCTCAGATATGACTGAGCACTTGAGTAATTTCCAGGGCTTGATAAATTAAGCAACCAATTTGAAGCTAAATTTGGATGATGAAACGACGGCTTTGTTCTTATTCAATTCATTGCCGGACAATTATGACACGATGGTTGTCTCTGTTACTAATTCAGCTCCAAATGGTGTATTGACTATGGCCTTAGCAGAAGAGGCCGTGATGAATGAAGAATTTAGAAAGAGAGAACAAGGATTGGCCATTGAACCCCAGGCCTTGGTTTCTGAAAAGAAAGAACGAAGGGGGAGAAGCAGGAGCAGAGGACTCCGCAACAAGCAGAATAAATCTAGGGGAAAGTCCGAGTCAAAGAAAAATATTGAGTGTTTCTACTGTCATAAGATGGGTCACTATAAGAGTGACTGCAGAATTTTGAAGGCAAAATCTGGTGAGCAAAAGAGCAAAGCTAAGACGGCTGAAAAGGAAGAAGAAGATACTACAGGAGTAGTGGCAGCAGATGACGATGATTTGTTTTTAACATGTGATGATGGTACTGTGAATGCTACTTGCCACGACACTGATTGGCTAGTAGATTCTGGTGCTTCCTATCATGTTTCTATACACATGCATTTCTTCTCTACCTATAACAGCGGTGATTTTGGCTATGCCAAGATGGGAAATGAGTCCAAATGCAAAGTTATTGGCATTGGAGATATATATTTA
This sequence comes from Lavandula angustifolia, assembly GCA_028984105.1. Taxonomy (NCBI): domain Eukaryota; kingdom Viridiplantae; phylum Streptophyta; class Magnoliopsida; order Lamiales; family Lamiaceae; genus Lavandula; species Lavandula angustifolia. The sequence continues at coordinate 8,887,253 of CM054805.1, forward strand.
GATATGGACACTGGTTGTCAATTGGTTCTGAAGAATGCTAGACATATTCCTAGTATGCGTTTGAATCTTATCGCTATAGGAAAACTTGATGATGATGGTTTTACTAGCACAGAAGGTGGAGACCGATGGAAGCTTGCGAAAGGAAATCTCGTTGTTGCCAGAGGAAAGAAAAGAAATACTCTCTACTGGACGTGTGCGAGGTTAAGCAAGGGAGAGATCAATTTAGTTCGTGATTGCTCTATAGATCTTTGGGACAAACGACTTGGACATATGAGTGAGAAGGGGATTTAGACACTTGTTCGAAAGAAGCTCCTACCCGAAGTACAAGGTACTACTCTTAAACCTTGTATTGATTGCATCTATGGAAAATAGCATAGGGTTGCATTTAAGAGTAAACATCCATCTAGGATGTCGAGCCCGTTACAATTAGTACATACTGATGTGTGCTACATGAAAGATAAATCTCTTGGTGGTGCAATTTATTTTGTAAGTTTTATTGATGATTTTGCACGGAAAGTTTGGTGTTTTCCTTTGAAATCTAAAGATCAGGTCCTTGAGATGTTCAAAGACTTTCACAGTAGAGTTGAAAGAGAGACGGGCAAGAAACGGATACGTGTTCGGACAGACAACGGTGGTGAATACAGAGGACCGTTTGAAAGCAATTGCAAATCAAATGGGATCATACTTAAGAAGACAGTTCCTAAGACTCCTCAAGAAAATGGTATTGCAGAGAGGATGAACAGATCAATTACTGAACGTATTAGATGCATGCTATCTAATGCGAAGTTGCTTAAGTCTTTCTGGGCTAAGGCTTTGAGGACTATTGTTGATCTAATTAATCTTTCTCCATCAGTTCCTTTGGATGGTGATATTCCAGAGAGGGTTTGGAAAGGGAAAGAAGTATCTTTCAAGCATTTGAGAGTCTTTGGTTGTCAGGCGTTTGTCCATATTCCTAAAGATGAAAGAGCAAAACTTGATGTGAAATCAAAGTAGTGTATCTTCTTGGGTTATGGAAATGAAGAGTTTGCCTACAGATTGTATGATCCGGTTACAAAGAAGGTTATCAAAAGCAGAGATGTTGTCTTCCTCGAAGACCAGACTATTGAAGCTATTGAAAAAGAAAAGAATCAGAAGTTGGCAGATGAAATTCCTATTGCAGATTCAGTCCCAGAACTAGTTGATTCTGATCACGGGGGAGCTGAATTGGAGCAAGAAGAGAACATATATGGTGATGAAATTGTTTCTAATTAACCCGAGGGAAGTGAAGCACCAACTCCACCACCAGTTCAGGATGAAGTTAGGAGATCTACCAAAGAGAAGAGACCTTCAAGCAGGTAAAATCCTAACGAGTATGTTTTGTTGACAGATGGAGGAGAGCCAGAGTGTTATAGTGAGGCTCTTGAGCATGAAAAGAAAGAAGAATGGTTGCAGGCCATGCAAGAAGAGTTGATATCCTTGCATGAAAATCACACCTATGACTTGGTGAAGTTGCCTAAGGGCAAGAGAGCTCTAAAGAATAAATGGGTCGACAAGCTGAAGACTCAAGAACAATCTTCTCAACCTAAGTACAAGGTAAGACTAGTTGTGAAGGGATTTGGTCAGAAAAAGGGTGTAGATTTTGAAGAGATTTTTTCTCTTGTGGTAAAGATGTCTTCCATTCGTACTGTTCTTGGTATTGCAGCTAGCTTGAATTTATAGATTGAACAACTTGATGTGAAGACAACCTTCTTCCTACATGATGATTTGGAAGAAGAAATTTACATGGAGCAACCAGAGGGGTTTAAGGAAGTTGGTAAAGAGAGTCACGTTTGTTGTCTCAGGAAGAGCTTGTATGGTCTGAAGCAGGCACCGAGACAGTGGTATAAGAAGTTTGACTCCTTCATGACAGACCAAGAGTATAAGAGGACTACATCTGATCATTGTGTTTATGTGAAGAATTATTCAGATGATGATTTTATTATTCTCTTGCTTTATGTCGATGACATGTTGATTGTAGGTCACGACGTCAGGAAAATTGACAGCTTTAAGAAAGATTTGAGCAAGTCCTTTGCAATGAAGGATTTGAGACCGGCTAAATAGATTCTTGGGATGAAGATCTCACGAGATAGGAAAAATGGAAAACTTTGGTTGTCTCAAGAAAAGTACACTAAGAAAGTATTTTATTGATTTAACATGAGCAGTGCTAAGGAAGTAACTACTCCACTTGCAGGCCATTATAAGCTAAGCATTCAGTAGTGTCCTAAAAGTGAGAAAGATGAAGATTGTATGAAGAAAGTTCTTTATGCATCAGCCGTTAGCAGTCTGATGTACGCTATGGTGTGCACTAGACCGGACATAGCTCATCCAGTTAGTGTTGTTAGTCGGTTTCTCTCTAACCCAGGTAGAGAGCATTGGAATGTTGTCAAGTGGATTCTCAGGTATCTCAAGGGGACTTCTAATCTGTGTTTGTGTTTTTGCAATGGTAAAACAATGCTAGACGGATTCACTGATGCAGATATGACAAGTGACTTTGATAGTAGGAAGTCCACGTTTGGATACTTGATGAAATTTGCAGGTTGTGCAGTTTCATGGCAAAGCAGACTACAAAAGTGTGTTGCTCTTTCCGACACTGAAGCAGAATATATTGCGGTTACTAAAGCTTGCAAAGAAGTTCTTTGGTTGTAGAAATTCATACAGGAATTGGGTATGAAGCAAGAAAAATATAGTCTTCTTTGTGATAGTCAGAGCGCTATTCATTTGGGCAAGAATTCTACCTTCCACTCTCGATCCAAACATATTGATGTGAGGTATCATTGATTCGAGATGTTTTGGATTCTAAGTTGTTGACACTCGAGAAGGTACACACAAATGATAATGGCGCTGATATGTTGACCAAGGCGTTGCCAAGAGAGAAGTTTATTTTTTGTAGGCAAGAGGCTGGATTGGTCGAGTTCTCCAAATAAGCTGACGAGGGAGATTGTTGGGTTGGGTCAGCCCACTTCTTTAATAAAGCCTAGTAAGGGCTTTGACCTAATACAATAATATTATAATATATATATATATATATATATATATATATATATATATATATATATATATTCTTTGTGATAGTCAGAGCGCTATTCATTTGGGCAAGAATTCTACCTTCCACTCTCAATCCAAACATATTGATGTGAGGTATCATTGGATTCGAGATGTTTTGGATTCTAAGTTGTTGACACTCGAGAAGGTACACACAGATGATAATGGCGCTGATATGTTGACGAAGGCGTTGCCAAGAGAGAAGTTTATTTTTTGTAGGCAAGAGGCTGGATTGGTCGAGTTCCCCAAATAAGCTGACGAGGGAGATTGTTGGGTTGGGTCAGCCTACTTCTTTAATAAAGCCTAGTAAGGGCTTTGACCCAATACAATAATATTATTATATATATATATATATATATATATATATAATTGGTTTTAAAACTTGAAAAACAAGTTTCAAGTTTTGGAGGTGTGAGGCTTCAAGAAACGGCGACGGGATTCTTTGAGAGAGGAAAGGATACGTCTTCTCTCTCTTGATCGACTTATTTTCTCGTCAAAAAGGCGTCCACACGTTTTGTCTCCGCGGCTGTCGATTTTGATTGAAGTCTTTGATTTCTTGTTCGTGTGTTCGTCATGGTGATTTCTATTCATCTACCTGTTCAATTTGAGATTTCCAATTGGTAACGTATTTCCAATTCTATAGATTGAACGTATTTCCAATTCTATAGATTGTAGGTGGGATATACTTGTGGCGTTTTTCGTTGGTAGATTGATTGATGCTTATATCGTCCGGAGTCACCGGATTGATTTGTGTAACTCTTTATCATCATAATGAACTTATTTTATCTGGACTAGGTCCCGTGGTTTTTCCCAATTGGGTTTTCCACATAAAATTTTTTGGTGTTCTTGTTCATTTAATTTCCGCGAGTTATTATTATTTGTGAATTGGTTCATCCTGTTTTAGTCGGTGGCTTGGGAAAATTGGATTGTTTCCCGTAACAATAAGAACACATGATGTTGTTTTCTTGTAAGTAACCTGGCCTAACAATTGCCGGTAATAGGGCTGTGTTAACTTTTTCCGGGAAAGGGGAATTTTATATTTCAATAAATATAATTATTATTTTGGGGGTGGATTTTAGCTACCTAGCAGAAATGGCATGCATGTGAGATTGAAAATTGTTCACATGACTAAAAATTATTTTAATTATCTTAACTTTTAGTATTTGAAGCGTTTTTTTTTTTTTTTTTTTTTTTTTTTTTGTGAAAATACATAAAGTAACTTACTACAAGAATTCAGGGGATTGCTGACTGAATTCCCAACGGACCGCAGTTAAGAAAGAAAATGATATCTTAATTGTGTGCTGCTTATGTAGATGGTCCAATCTTCACAGAGAACAATGCAAGCATGTTTGAAGAGTTCTCGGTGTGGTAATTAAGAACATGAAGAAAAGATCTTTAGCACTCAAAATTCTAAGGAAAGGAAATTCTCAAGAAATTTAAGACGTAGAATTGCAAAGCAATCAGCACACGCTTAAATTAAGCATCCGAACACGAGGAAAGGATGGGTCCAACTCTTCATTCCATGTATATTTCAATGCGGCAAAGAGATTTTTTCTATATCTTAATAGTATGCTTTACTATGATCTATTTCATTCAAATGCTAATCATGATCGAAAAAATACCAGAGCTAATTCAGAAAAACAGACACTATATAAATATTCTTATGGGTTTCATATTATTCTTCAAAGTTTGAAAGATATTTTCTTCTTGGGTTCGAGATTATGCATTCTATCGTTCATTTATGTGACTATCACGTGGTAGGAAATCAAAATCCTATTTTAGGGTATTGGACTACACTACTTTATGGTTCCATATACATCCATATTAAATAATAAGGACATTAAGGGGTATTTGAAATAGCTGAAGGTTATTCATAAGTGCTTAAAGCTACTGAAAACTGCTTTAAGTTACTGATTTGATAATCTATACGTGTTTGGTAATTAATGCTGAAAGCTGCAGAAAGTGAAGAAAATAGTGTTTGGAAATGCTGCTGATAGAAGTAGCTTATTTATCATTCTTACATAAAATGTTTAAATGTAATTTATAATAAATAAATAAAATTGAGAAACTAATCATATTTATATTCATTTTTTACTTTATAATTTCGATCTCAATATTATAAAATATTAAGTTAATTTAAATATATTATATGTAAATTTATATTATATCATAGTAAAATTTACTAATATGATATTTTTGGTTGTTGAAGAAGAAGAAAACTTTAAGGGAAAAGGAAATTTGGAATTAAATATACTTTAAGGTTAAAGGTTATTTTGGAATTAAACAAATTTAATAAAGATAAATTTGTTTAAAAAAATTAATATGCCATAACCTATAAGTAGGAGCTGCTGAAGCTAGCAATTAACAGCTTATGAAAAAACTCTAAAATTGATGAAAAATAGAGAAGTTGCAGCTTAAAACTGAGTTTCCAACCCCCACCCCCAAATTGTGAAAATCTAGTTTCTATATTTGTAGTTTAATTTTACTAGCTATATATCTTAATTAGACGTATGAAAATATTCTAAGTAACACACAATGTAAAATCTGACCAACCATCTTTATGTATGGAAGAAAATACCTCAGTTATTTTTTGCATGACAAGAAGACATTGACAGGTGCATCCTTAGTGTCAACTAGCTAGGTAAAAAAGAATACCTGACCATATTGAGAATACGTTTGTGTGTTAATTTGTGTGGAATAAATAATATTGGTCGATATTCTTTACCATCACATAATAATTCATATAAAACATTCCTTGCCATTTTATGCATTTGGATCCATTAAATAATAAATTCACAAAAAAATTAAGAAAAGACAAACATTCAATATCCTTAAATAGAACTTGAAAGGGAAAAATAATAATTAGAAAAATTACTGACTCTCTTCACATAATGAGAAGTGTCACAACCTCTCTTTCACTATTTTGATAAATAGGGAAAAGCAAGCAATTTTAACAACAGCAATAATACATCAAATTTGAAGAACAAGATCCCAATTAACGGCAAAGGAATTACGATCGATCAATTAGGCGCACTGGAAACCCGGTGGAAGCTTCTTGGAGCAAACATTGAGAAGCAGGCTAAGAGAAATGGGAACGTTAAGGTTAATGCCTAAAACATTGGCCTGAAGTGCTGTGCAGAGGCAAATGGCCGCCTCGAGATCGACTAGCCCATCGATGAGGGAGCAGCATGGAGTCTTTGGAGGAGTTCCAATGGAAATACCGATCAACCCACCAAGCAAATCAGCACAAACACCTAGTTTTAGGGTATCCCTTGGGCAAGTGGCCTTGCTTGGTTTGGCCGGAGGCGGAGGGCATGGTGTTGCCTGAGGTGGTGGTGGCGGCGGCTTTGGTTTAGGCGTAGGGCAACTGCCACATGCACTCGAAAGGGTGAAGAACACGAGGTTTAGTACTAAGAAAAGAGCAATGGATGATGTTTTCTTGCAAGCCATTGCTAACCCTAACAAGTGTTTGGTGTAAGAATCTGATTAGGGATATCGGGATGTGTGTATTTGACGAAAGAAATGGGGTTTTTATAAGGGAAAAAGATAATTATTTTAAGGTGATGTGATAAAGAAATTGATGGATTTAGCTGGCAGAAGTAGCATAGGTTTGGCAAACTTTTGGATGCATGTGAACAAGGACTGCAAATTGCCATGTTCGCTTTCTCGATTCCATGAGGATGGGTTTTGTCTAAATAATTGTCTTCGTTTTGAGTATTTGATTCGTGAAAATAGAGTCATGTATGTCCCACATGTTGTACTATATATAATTCGTGATCAAGTTTTTTTCGTAAATCATCATTGTCTGCTATAAATTATTATTATTATTATTATTATTATTATTATTATTATTATTATTATTATTATTATTATTATTATTATTATTATTATTATTATTATTTTGAATGATCGAAATGCTTGAATTGGTTATTTAGGTTAATGTATAAGTTTGTCTTCTCGTCTAACAAATGCACTTTAAACCGGCAATCAGAACTTAGTAAAAGTGTTGATTTGTTTAGTTTTATGATTTGTGATTAAAATTATATTATCTATTGTGAGAAACTGGATTCATAAATTGGAGCAATACTGGTAGCTCTGACATGGTTCATTCAGATTTCTAAACTCAATTTTGATATTGGACTTTTGGGGACATTGATTTCAGTGCGTAGAGAAAGTATTTTGTATTGGTGGAGTTGGATCGAGTGTATAACTAATATTCAGATTTATCTAAATTTTGCTTTATAAATCCTAATTTTATTGACTATAAGGAAAGGAAAAATGACACATTATGTTTTTAATCACTTAAAAAATTCACGATATGAAAGTACCGAAAACATGTAGCTTAATTTATATTTTCTATTCCTGCACGTGAATGGTTGGTATAGTATTCAATTTCTGTTACAGTCGATTTAATAATAATAATAGTTTCATCGAATAAATGCATTGTGTAATTTAGAATCCCAAGTTTATTATTTCATTTTTCAAAATTAATTACTAGATGTAACGATGGCATCTTGATTTGCAGAGCAAATTAGAATTATACAGTTTCCATTTTACTTCTGTAAAAGTTCACATACTTCATTAAGTTGTTGCTTACCAAGAATACAAATTGGATCTGTCGACTAAGAAAGTATGATCACATGATTAAGGGATTTTTAATAGAAAAGCACGGTTCTTTCATTGCATTGATAGAAGAACTATAAAGACAACAGCTAAAGCTATTTCTCTTGCCTTTATTTCTACTTAAAGGATTATCAGTTTATAAATATTCGAAATTTAAGCGGATTTTTTTGTTTTTACACATTTATTTTAAAATGCTCAAGTAAATTTACGATTTCTCAATTTGTTAAAACTTGTACAGTTAAACCTCGATAAAGTAATAATCTCGCTAAGATAATAATTTCTTCCGATTCCGATATGGGTCAATGCACTAAAATAATATTCGATAAAGTAATAACCTCGTTAAATGAATATTTTTTCTCGGTCCCAAGGTTATTACTTTATCGAGGTTTAACTATACATTGATGAAAACTTCAAATCGAAGGCTCAAATATCCAACATGATGGCAGAATATATATGTACGTACATGTTACAACTATCAAGTATGATAGTTAATTTTCAAAGATGGGGTTTTCTGCCACCGGTTTTCATGGTAGGTTTTCAGTTCACGGGAATTTTGTAGTAATTCTCAACGTTTATCTTTCCTATTCATAATCTATTTTCCTTCTCCACTAAAATTAGGGACATTTGATATGTGGGTTTACAGTTCTACTATGGAAATGAGGGATGAATGATACTCATATAATAGGTTTGGTATATGGATTTCGACACATTATTATGAGTTTCATACCCGAATAGGTATGGGTTTTCTCATACCCATGTATCTACTTGGGTTTGAGTTTCCAAACCCATATGGGTATCAAAATTGCTAAAATACAAATAATTAAAAAAGTAATTATTATATTAAATAAAACTTAATTTTTTTTCAGAATAAACATTATTATTAAGAAAAAAATAAACATTATTTAGAAAAAATGTTTTTTATTTTATTTAAAAGTAAAAACAGTAATCTCGTTAACACAATAAGAATATTAAATAAAACTTAAATTTTGTCAAATGTAAACATTATTATTTAAAAATGTTTTAACATAATTTGTAAAAATGTGTTTATTTTTTTATAAAATGAATATTCGATAATCTCGTAAAAATATGTAAGAAAGTATTTTTATAATTATTTTTTAAAATATTTATTATTTTTTTGTAAATACTCAAATAAAAGATATTAAACTTTTTAGTAAAATATTTTTGTATTAAATTTCACAAAATAAAAAATAGTCTCATATCATTATTATTTAAAATATTACAATATTAATAATATTATACATTCCCATTGAGGTTTAAGTAGAACCAAACATCATATTTCGTTAGCATACACATTCACAAGTAAATGTCAAACACCATTAAAGGAATCAGTCATACTCATGCCCAATCACCCTACTATCATACCCATTACCATTGCCATTCCCGAATTCTTACCAAATTTCTCTCCACGGAATTCTGTAGTAATTCTCAACGTTTATCCTTTCCTATTCATAATCTATTTTCCTTCTCCACTAAAATTAGTTCTCTTTCTCTCTCTCAAACACACGCAGACACATGCATAGTTCCAGACTTCTATTTTGAGAAACTCTGACTGGTGTAAAAAGGTTATGGTCCAGAATAACTTTCTAGCAATATTACACCTACAGTACCATTTGATCACCACTGGGCTCAACAAACTAGACCCTGGTCGTACCTTAAACCTAGGGTTAATTTTTATACGCTTTTTTGCAATTTTAGATACAAATTTTCAAATGTTTCCCATTACAATGTATAATACGGAGTACCGCATCTCTTAGTGGTAATCGCATCTCTCTTTTTAATTATTCAGTGATAAAATATAATTATTTGAATTTGTATAAACATATATCTAATTACATATTATAATATTACATTATGAAACTGAATTTGATTATAGAATTTATTTTAAGCTGAGAATTTGAAAGGACTGATTTGATATCAATGAGTTTATCGTGATCTACAAACTCACTAAAAATATTCAAAAGGGAATTGATGAACTTCGAATTACAAAATGACCTCTCTCAAAGAAGAGCTTCAGAAAACATAATTTAAAAAAAAAAAAAAGACAATAGTATTAGTTATTTATGCTTAAAAATAATAATTTAAAATAAGAGAAACATTTATTGAAAAACGACGAAGCTAGAAGAGCATGTCAGCATGTGCACATGGTGAGGTGCTCGTGACTTTTAGTGCACTTACCAAGTCTAGTGATTCATTTCTTTGGTGCTAGGAAAGACTCATATATTAAATATTGACATTTGTAACTTAATTGGAATTCCAAACAAATTCTACATCTAATTAATTTTTTTTTCATCTAAAACAAACTTTCAACTATTTTAGTGAAATTTACCCATTTCAATTTTTATTTACAGAATATATATCCAGGATTGGGGTCCATACATTTAATGGCTACCATGATGTCTCCAGAATTTGGATTGAAATTTATAGAGATACGAATATATAATTATACTAGGCAAGATAATGAGTTTTTAAAGAGAAATATAACTAAACTAAAAAACTTTTTGATGAGTGTAATTTGTACTATGCAAATTCTGTAAGTTTTGACACCCACCTGGACAGTTGGACCATATTTTCTGAGCTGTCTTGCAGATTGTTGGTCCCGAGAGTAACGTTCAGGTGTAGAGGGGGGGGTGAATACACCTGAAAACCGATTTCTCAACTTAAAACGCGAACAGTCCTTTTCAGGAGAGTGTCGTACTGAACGAGTTCAGCAGACCAGATAAGTTGTTCTGAATCGCGTGGCAGAGTGACTGACTTTACGTAGGTCTGCTAGCTGACTAGAGTCAGAATTCAGTACCGTTCAGATAGTGTTCAGTAGTGCGGAAATGTGTAGGCCCAAATTCAGTTGAGTTAGGAAAACGTTTTTATCAAAACAGTTTCAGTAGATTAGTACAGTCGATTAAGTTTGCTGAAACTCAGCTGAATGATTTTAAAGATATTTTCAGTATGCATAGTAAATCAATGCAACATTAAATAAAGAACACAGAACACAGACAATTTTTAAAGTGGATCGGATCCAACAATAGGTCCACTGTCCCGAAAGATCAGGAAGCTATGTATTATACTGAGATAGTCTCAGTCAGTTTGTACAGTGGACAAACACTGGTCTTGAGATTTATACTGAGCAAGTCTCAGTTTATAGGGTATCAAACTAAGTGTTTGAAAAACTCTCCAACAGTGAAGGAGTCCTTTACAATAAGGATTAGTTCGACTATGAACTCCTTCGTCTAAGCTATAGATATGAACAACTGAGCTTAGGTTAGAGGGATAGGGAACGAGAAAGTAGCTTCTAGAGCGACGAATGGCTAAGTATTAACTTTGGGTTCGTGTTCAGTCGCTTGGATACTAGAGGCTGTATAATTCTAATTCAGCTTGGTTCCCTATGAGAAGATATGTAGTCTTTCGCCGGAGATTGTCTCTTCGAACTTCTTGCGAAAGACTTAAGGGGTTTTTGAGTTGCTCTTTGAATGCTCTGTGTGTTCTTCGATTTCTAGGTCTCGTGAGCTTCAATTTGATTTTATCCCTCTATTTATAGATCAGAGATTAGGATAGATCCGTTGGAGACGACGATCCTTTGTCTCTCTCTTTTAGGTACCTAACGGCTCTTTCGAAGTATGGTTGCAGTGTCCTTTCCCTCCATTTCTGGAAAGTCGTTGACTTACAGCTTTAACAGATATAGGACAGGTAGCTGCTTGTCATTGGTCGAGGTTCAGGAAAGTAGGTAAGATAGAACAGACTTCAAGGAGATCTGAAGTTGACTTCTCTCTTCCTCGTATTGACTCTGCTGATTTGACTTTTAGAGAATCTGTCAGTCAGTAGACTGTCCAGCCATTGTTGAGTCTGATCTCTTATTCAGTAGCATGCTCCTGCTGAGTCGGCTCTACTGAAGATCAGCTCTGAGTTCAGTGAACTACTCCTGCCGAGTTCAGTTCCACTGACTCCTTTCGCATATCTTGCTCCCGCTCGAGTCCACTATTACTGAGTCTTCTACTTCTGGTACTGAGGCAGGTAATCTACTGAGCGCCTGAACCAGATGCAGAGTGTCTACTGACTCTGAAACCTCAGAGACAAACCAAAACAGGTTACAATTGAATGGTTCATCAGTCAAGATAGGGTTTTGGGATCTTCAAATCTTCAGTAACTGATTGTGAGAAGACTGAATCATCTCCTAACAATTTCCCCCTATTTGATGATGCCAAAACCTAACACTATGACTTATCAGAAACAGAGCTCCTTACAAATATTACAAATAGGATCAGTGGAGTTGTTATTCAAGTCCTAGACTACTGAGGGAGTCAGGGAAGAAATATCAGAACCTATACAGAAACTAATCAGCAATTTCCCCCTTTCTAACAACATATTCTCCCAACAATGTAATCTATCAGAATCTAGTTAAGAAAAAAAAACTGACAAAATAAATAAGAACAGTGAGTGTGTGAGTCAGCAATCACTTCAGTGATTCTGAGTGTTAAGCATAAGACAAACAAGGTCATTTAGACAATAAGGAATTGTCAGGGCCAATAACAGAGATGTTTTATAGATTTGAAAAGTTCAGTACGGTTACATCGTCTACTATACTAAGAAGAACAGAAAGAAGAAACAGAGAAATACAGACGCTAATAGTCATCTGAACCGCTTAATCCTGTCTTTGAAGTCCTTTGATTGGGTTTCAGGAAGAGGCAGTCCATATATCCTGTAGGTGACCTTCCTCAGCTTCAGTATCTCAGCAAAGTCAGCTGGATCTTCTTCATCTAAGAACTTGGCTTCAGTAGCATCCTTGACTTCCTTCTCAATGACCCCATAGTGAACGGAGCCGTCTAGTTTCAGTGGGGGCGGCATGATTCTTGGACCTGGTACTCTTACATCTACCTTGTCTTTTACAGCCTTCTGAACTCTGGCAAACATTTCTATGTCGGCTCTCATGAGCCATTCAGCAAAGGCTACAGACTTGTGCTTCTCAGCCCAGTACCTCCAGAAATAAATCCTTTTAATGAATTCAACCTTCAGCGTCTCCCACCTTTGAGTTACTTCCCAAGGTATCCATTCATCAACTCTCGGCCATCTGTGAATTTTGAGATCAATAGGCTTCCTGAACCTTCTGTATCGGTATGGAATGTCAGCTTTCTCAGGAATCCTATGACTCGCTTCTTGTTCAGCTTTCAGCCTCAGAGCTTCAAGGTCTGCTAATCTGAGCCTTTCTCGAGTTGCTTCTATCTGTCTAGCTTCTTCTCCTCTATACAAGTACCTCTCCATCTGAGCCCATATTTCTTGCATCTCAAGATTCTGTTCCTTAGAAGGGACATAGGAGGGTTTGTGAGGCTCTTCTTCTGAATCAGCAGGTGTGGTAGATTTTTCCTTTGAAGTACCCTGCTGTCCAGTAGTCTGCTGCTGCTCCTTCTCCTTTTCCTTGTCTGCCTCATCACTGAGTTTTAGAGTTCTGGGAGGCAGCCTAGGTCCAGTCTTCTTTCCTCCTGCTGGAGCCTTTGTTTTGCCTTTAGCTGGCTTCTTCTTAGGCTTATTAGCAGCTTCAGCTTCAGCAATTTCCATTGTCAGAAAACCTTCAAGCCCGGTTTCACGAAGGGCGTTGAAGATCTCTTCCATGTAATCAAGGTCACAAGCGTCGAACTCTATTACTGGTTCGCACCAGACCTGATCCTGTCATATCGGTAGGAGCATACACAATATTTCCTGTCATATTCTGTAATCTGCAAACATAGTAGATCAGTATCCAATAAAGTATAAGAAAAATAAACGTATACGATACTGAATGATCATTGAAATTTACCAAAGATTTTTCTGAGAAGTTTTAGAGAGATGAGCTTTGTAAAGGAATAGGGATTATCTCAGAAAGTCTAGGGTTCGAAAAATTTGCAGAGTAGAAATGGCGGTTTCAAACATTTGAACGTATATATATATATATGGTAAGGAAGATAAACAGTTAATTATCTACGGTTCAGTTTGAACATGCTTTTTGAGATGGACGGCCAGGATTAGATTTTATAAAATAGGCAATGATCATATTAGCCGCCTAAGTCAAAATACAGTTGTATATAGCCAAAGAAGTAACTTGATACGACATGCATTTAATGCGTTGCAGAGTTCAGCATGCTTTTACATAGAATGTCGTGTATTTAATGTACGAAGCTGAATCTGAGTCATAAATGCATAGAACTATTCTATTGGCTACTGAGTAGAGATACGCAAACTTGTCAGCTGAACATCGTAGTCAGGTGATACTTCGTGTAGATGGTTGCTGAGTCTCTACGTACTGATTTTACTCAGTACTGAGAGTGAACATTCCCCCTTACTGAATGCTCCTCTCCTGAATCCACTTACTGACTGGAGTCAGTAGGGTCCAGCAGAACTAGCTCTATTGAAAGTTCTCTGAATCTGGCTTCAGCTAGAGGCTTGGTCAGTATATCAGCCCTTTGATGGTCAGTATGGATCTTTTCCATCCTGATATCCTTCTTTTCGACATGGTCACGAAGGAAGTGGTATCTGATGTCCACGTGCTTACATCTCGTGTGAAGTACAGGATTCTGAGTGATTGCAATTGCACTGGTACTGTCGCAGAAGATCAGCACTTCATTCTGAATAACGTCATAGTCGCGTAGTTGCTGTCTCAGCCAAAGGATTTGGGCACAGCAACTTCCAGCAGCCATGTATTCAGCTTCAGTAGTTGACGTTGCTACTGAGTGTTGTTTCTTTGAAAACCATGAGATCAGCTTACTGCCAAGGAACTGATACGTTCCAGAAGTTGACTTTCGGTCAATTCTACATCCTGCATAGTCAGCATCAGAATAACCAGTTAGTTCAATATTATCATCACCTAGATACCATAAACCCATGTCAGGTGTTCCTCAGAGATAGCGGAGAATCTTCTTTGCTGAGTCCATGTGACTCTGCTTCGGATTCGCCTGAAATCGAGCGCAGACACCTACATCATAAGTTATGTCAGGATGAGTAGCTGTTAAGTATAATAAAGACCCAATAATAGCACGAAATTCAGTTTGGTCTACTGATACTCCCTCTTTATCAAGATCAATTTTTATGTTCGTGTTTATCGGGATCTTGATTAGTTTGCCGGATGTGCAACCGAATTTCTTGATGAGGTGTCGAGTGTATTTGCCTTGATTGATGAACGTTCCCTTCTCAGATTGTTTGACTTGAAATCCAAGGAAATAGTTCATCTCTCCCATCATTGAATTCTCGAACTTGTCCTTCATCATTTTCTCAAACTGCTGACACATGATGACGTTCTTCGAACCGAAGATGATGTCATCTACGTAGATCTGCACAAGTAAGATGTCATCTTCCAGTCGAATGCTGAATAATGTGCGGTCTACTGTGCCCTTCTGAAAACCTTTCTGAAGAAGAAACTCAGACAGGGTATCGTACCAAGCCCTGGGTGCTTGTTTTAACCCATACAGAGCCTTTCTGAGTCTATAAACCTAATGTCCCTGCTGAAAGTCGGGAGGCTGTCCTACACAGACTTCTTCTTTTAGTATGCCGTTTAGGAACGCAGATTTCACATCCATTTGATAGACTCTGAATCTCAGATGTGTTGCGTAGGCTAGGAATTGTCTGATTGCCTCCAATCTTGCAACTGGAGCGAACGTTTCGTCGAAATCTATCCCTTCAGCTTGATAGTAGCCTTTTGCTACGAGCCTTGCTTTGTTCCTTACTATAACGTTGTTTTCATCACGCTTGTTCTTGAAGACCCATTTGGTTCCTATCACATGTTGATGCCGGGGTCTGTCAACAAGCTCCCAAACTTTGTTTCTCGTGAACTGATTCAGCTCCTCCTACATAGATATGATCCAGTCAGCGTCCTTAAGTGCATCCTCAATTGACTGAGGTTCTTCAGAAGACAAGAAGCAGGAATATAAGGCGCTTTCTCCCTGACAAAATCTGGATCTTGTCTTTACTCTTGCTGAAGGATCTCTAATAATTAAATCAGAAGTGTGAGCGTCCAGCCACGATCTACGATGTTTCAACTCTTCATCTGAAATTTGTTCAACACAGATAGTAGGTGAGTTAGGCATTTCAGTTGTACTATTCTGAGATTGAAGCAATTCAGTTGCAAGAGTCTGATCTACCAGGTTCAGGGGCATTTAGCTCAGGAACATTATTAGTTCCCCTTGAATTATTATCCTCAGTAGAGGTCTCAGTTACCACTTGGGTTTCTTCATCGACCTGAGTTACCTGGGATTGACTACGTTCGATGAGAGTCAACTGCTTCAGCCTATTTTCTCGCTTCGGGCGAGATTCGAGTAGACTTGTCTTCAGTTTCGTCATATGAATCATCATCCCAACATAACTGGATCTTTTCAACTTTATCTTTTAAGCTCAGATCCTGTAGCTGCTTACTGATGTCCTCGGATTCAGGTTTAGAGTTTATGCTCCTGTCTTTAGTAGAAAACTCATTAAAAACAACATGAGGGCTTTCCTCCACGCAAAGGGTCCGATAGTTAAAGACTCTGAAGGCTTTGCTGACCCGGGAGTATCCTAAGAACACTCCCTGATCTGACTTGCTATCAAAAGTCTTCAGCTGACCTTTCCCATTATTGTGGATAAAGCATGAACACCCAAAAATATGGAAATAAGATAAAGAAGGCTTCCTGCTGTTCCATAATTCATATGGTGTCTTCTTATGTTGTTTGTTAGTAGAGATCTATTCTGAGTATAACATGCAGTATCAGTAGCTTCTGCCCAGAATTTGGTTGGGAGTCCTGAGTCTGCGAGCAGGGTTCTTGCTGCTTCTTTGAGTGTTCGATTCTTCCTTTCAACAACCCCATTTTGTTGAGGCGTGCGCGCGGCAGACATGTCATGCTCTATGCCTTCTGCTTTGCATAACTCCTCTACCATAAAATTCAGGAACTCGGTTCCTCTGTTTGAACATATCTTGATGATCTTGGTGTTCTTCTCGACACTGAGCTTTTTTAGAAGCCTTGGTAACTCTATTTTGACGTCAGACTTGTTGGCAATAAATGTGACCCATGTGTAGCGCAAGTAGTCATCAATGACCACTAATGCATATTTCTTGCCTCTGATCATCACAGGAGAGACTGGACCGAACAAATCCATATGTAGCAGCTGAAGGATTCCATCAGTGGAAGGAGATGGAACATGCGGATTTCGATTCCTTGTTTGCTTTCCCTTCAGACATGCTTCACACTGAGTGTCTTTGCTGAATACTTCATTCGGTAGTCCTCTTGCTAGAGTGTTTCTAGCTAATTTGTTGAGCGTCTTGAAGTTGAGATGACTAAGTCTTTTGTGCCAGAGCCATCCCGTTCTGTTGTCATTTTTTGCCAACAAACAAGCTTCAGGTTCAGCTGAGTTCCAGTCAGCTACATAGATATTATTTTTGCGCGAACCTGACAACACTGTTTTCCCTGTAGATTTATCAATGACATCACAGAAACAGCGTAAAAAATTACTCTATTCTAGTTATCACAAAATTGACTAACAGAGAGAAGATTATGTTGAAGTCCTTCAACATATGATACTCTTGGAACTGTTGTTGTTCCAATGCTGAGTGTTCCATAGCCTCTGGTGTAGCCTTTTGCGTTGTCTCCAAACTCGATTTGGGGTCCTTCTTCAGTAGTATAATTCTTCAGTAGGTCCTTTTGGTATGTCATGTGTCTTGAGCATCCGCTGTCCACATACCAAGGGTCTTTGCGCACCTGCAAAACAGAATTATATTTAGGTACCCTTTATTTTTGATTTTGGATTCTTAGATGTTAGTTTTGGAAACCCAAATCTATCTTACGACCCTGGTGGTCTCAGACAGTTTCCTTCCACTTTTGTCAACATATTTGACCGCTGGACTGGTCGATGCTGACTTTTGAGGCTTTTCAGGTTCAGGAGTCCTGATCTTCTGAGTAGGTGGACTGTTGACCGTTGCCTTCTATACTGCTTTCTTCTTCTTCTTCAGACTTTTGGATCCTCTTCTGACGATAGGATCATAGTAGTATGACCCATACTGAGCTGGATGCGTCAGCTTCGAAGGTCCATACTGATCAGCCCATTTTGCTTTGTTGGTTCCCCCTTGACTGAACTGGGGTGATTTGGTGCTGATCTTCTTGTCAGAATGCTGATAACTGGGATGAGGTACCTTCATCTTCTGTTTGTTCTTGGTTAGGGGGTTCAGTATCTCTGCATTGATGGTCTCCCCTTGAACAAACCTATCAGCTAGCCGGTTTTCTGAGCTTACGGGGGCAGATGAGGAGGCTCCATGGCTGAATCCAAGTCCCTCCTTACAATGCTTGGGCTTGTTGCTTGCTAGCATAGCTTCAAGCTTCTTTTCAGCACCCATGTACCGCTCTGTCATCAGGTTCCTCCAGACATCATCCCTTTTCTTCAGCAATTCATGCTCGGTCTGCAGTCCTGACAACTCTTGCTTCAGTAGACTCAGTCTAGTATCTTTCTGAGTTAAGTCATTGGTCAGTACTGAGATCTGATCTTCTTGATGCTGAGACTAGGCCATCAGGGAGTTAATCTCCTCCCGGAGTCTCAACATAAGTCCTTCTGACTCAGTAGCAACCTGACTCTCCTGAGAAAGTCTCTGATTCTCCACTTTCAGGGTATCCAACTCCTGAAGAGTCTTATTGAGCTGCAGACTCATCTGAATCTGTTCGTCGAGTAGTTCTTCGTATGCAATCGCGACGTCCAGATTCTCATCTGCTCCTTAAATAGTGTCGTGTGTGCAGTGTGAAGAGGGATTAAATGGTGCATGAGAGTTTACCTGCCATGAGACACTTTTTAGCGTCTTCTTCAGCTTCAAGCTCTATGGCCATGAATGTTGCTTCATCATCTGATGAATCCATGAAGGAGTCGACTTCATCTGAGTCGTCTAAGAGCTCACCGGCAATGTATGCTTGTCGCTTCTTGATGAACTTCTCCCTTCGTGCTTTTCGTGCTGCTCTTTCAGCAGTACTGAGCTCAGGACAGTCATACTGATAGTGTCCTAGCTTCTTGCAGTTATAGCTGGTTGTAACTCTTTCTTCTTTGCTTTCGCTGTCTTTCGACTGAGTTGAGTCTTCCTGTTTTCTGCATTCAGAAGTATGTGAGTCAGGAGTGCATTTGGGTGTATATTCAGTTTTACCCTTAGAGTCTCTGACGACTCTTGAGAGCTTCCTGAGCCTCTCCTTCTCCTTCTGATACTTCACGGCAAGCAGTGCGTACTTATTTGCTAAGTTTCCTTCGTGTTTGTCAATGAGTGAAGGTTCAGCCTTGCTAGACGCCGGAGCTGCTGTGCTGACTGATGCTTTAAAGGCATGGTCGACTTGGATGTCAGCTTCAGCTCACTGCTTCCTTTGAGGTAGGCTAAACTCGAACTCCTCAGCTTTAAGTTCTGAAAAGATATGGTCAGGAGTAACAATATCTAAATCAGAATGACATAATAAGGTAGCAAAGGGAGTCCAGTGACCGTCTGGCAGAGCCCTCAAAATTTTGAGATTCATCTCTCGGTTGGAGAAGCTCTTTCCCAGCCCGTTGATAGAATTCATCAGATTAGTGAATCTGACGTTGAGATCTTCAATGGAGTCACCAGGCATGAGAGACAGTCTCTCCAGCTTCTGAAGTTCTAGCGCGAGTTTGTTCGCTTTAATCTTCTGAGCCCCCCGACTCAGTAGCGCTAGAGCATCCCAGAGTTCTTTCGCGGACTTACAGTCCTAAACTCTTCACAGATAAGAATCGCTCAGAGTGGTCAGTATGGCATTTCTGGCGACGCGGTCTAAGTTGTGAAGCTTCTTCTCCTCAGGGGTGAAGAGACTTCTGTCTTTGGGTATCTTCTTCCCGGTCACCATTCCTCCTCCTTGTGCTGGGTCCTGAGCTACGACGCTATCTACCATTGGAACGATAGGTCAGTCCTCTAGAACCTCTGTCATTGCTATCGTGGAGAGAGGTCAGATGTGCCTCCATTCTAACCCGCCATACACCATAGTTCTCTACGAAGAACATGGGTACCATTCCGATTCCTGATATATCAGACATTGTAAATAATGATATGAATGAAGAATGATATGCAGTGAAAACATTTTCCAGATCCGTTCAAGTATACCAGTTTCAGAATAACAAGAGTCTTAGAGAACTCCTACTCTGATACCAATTGTTGGTCCCGAGAGTAATGTTCAGGTGTAGGGGGTGAATACACCTGAAAAACTTAAAACGCGAATAGTCCTTTTTAGGAGAGTGTCGTACTGAACGAGTTCAGCAGACCAGATAAGCTGTTCTGAATCGCGTGGCAGAGTGACTGACTTTACTGAGGTCTGCTAGCTGACTAGAGTCAGAATTCAGTACCGTTCAGATAGAGTTCAGTAGTGCGAAAATGTGTAGGCCCAAATTCAGTTGAGTTAGGAAAACATTTATATAAAAACAGTTTCAGTTGATTAGTGCAGTCGATTAAGTTTGCTGAAACTCAGTTGAATGATTTTAAAGATATTTTCAGTATGCACAGTAAATCAATGCAACATTAAATAAAGAACACAGAACACAAGCAATTTTTAAAGTGGTTTGGATCCAACAATCCTACGTCCACTGTCCCGAAAGATCAGGAAGCTATGTATTATACTGAGATAGTCTCAATCGGTTTGTACACTGGACAAACACGGGTTTTGAGATTCATACTGAGCAAGTCTCAGTTTATAGGGTATCAAACTAAGTGTTTGAAAAACTCTCCAACAGTGAAGGAGTCCTTTACAATAAGGATCAGTTCGACAATGAACTCCTTCGTCTAAGCTATAGATATGAACAACTGAGCTTAGGTTAGAGGGATAGGGAACGAGAAAGTGGCTTCTAGAGCGACGAACGGCTAAGTATTAACTTTGGGTTCGTGTTCAGGCTGTATAATTCTAATTCAGCTTGGTTCCCTATGAGCAGATATGTAGTCTTTCGCCGGAGATTGTCTCTTCGAACTTCTTGCGAAAGACTTAAGGCATTTTTGAGTTGCTCTTTGAATGCTCTGTGTGTTCTTCGATTTCTAGGTCTCGTGAGCTTCAATTTGATTTTATCCCTCTATTTATAGAGCAAAGAGTAGGATAGATCCGTTGGAGACGACGATCCTTTGTCTCTCTCTTTTGGATAGCTAACGGCTCTTTCAAGTATGGTTGCATTGTCCTTTCCCTCCATTTCTGGAAAGTTGTTGACTTGCAGCTTTAACAAATATAGGACAGGTGGCTGCTTGTCATTGGTCGAGATTCAGGAAAGTAGGTGAGACAGAACAGACTTGAAGGAGATCTGCAGCTGACTTCTCTCTTCCTCGTATTGACTCTGCTGATTTGACCTTTAGAGAATCTGACCGTCAGAAGATTGTCCAGCCGTTGCTGAGTCTAGTCTCTTATTCAGTAGCATGCTCCTGCTGAGTCGGCTCTACTAAAGATCAGCTCTGAGTTCAGTGAACTACTCTCGCCGAGTTCGGGTCCACCGACTCCTTTCGATATCTTGCTCCCGCCGAGTCCAAGATTACCGAGTCTTCTACTTCTGGTACTGAGGCAGGTAATCTACTGAGCGCCTGAACCAGATGCAGAGTGTCTACTGAGTCTGAAACCTCAGAGAGAAACCAAAACAGGTTACAACTGAATGGTTCATCAGTCAAGATAGGGTTTTGGGATCTTCAAATCTTCAGTAAGTATTCAGAGCACAGGGCTATTGAGTTATGTCTCAACTGATTGTGAAAAGACTTAACCATCTCCCAACACAGATTTTCGGGCTGATTTTGCAAATGACGAGGTGCTGAGGTGGCAGGCGCGTTTTGAAGGCCTAAGGAGTATTTTTGGACGAAAATATCAAGGAAGGTTGAGGATAAGGGAAGAGAAAGTATGGGAAGATTTAGATACTTTTATATAGAATTAAAATCTTTCCATAATGATGTAACTGTTGGTCCCGAGTGTACGGTCAGGTGTAGAGGGGGGGGGTGAATACACCTGATTCGATTTCTCAATTTCGAACTTGAACAGTCCTATTCAGGATGGTGTCTATCAAAGCTTGATTCGGCCAGACTGCACAACCGTTTCGAATCGAGTAAAAGGCTAAAAGAGTACTGACTCAGCTGAGATCTGCTAACTGACTAGGTCAGAATTCAGTATCGTTCAGTGAGAGTTCAGTGTGCGGAATTGTGTAGGCCCAAATCAATTTTTGTGAGAAAACGTTTTAAGTCTCAGTTCAGTAGATTTAAAAGTTCAGTATGCTGAGACAGTTGATTGATTTAAATATGATGTTCAGTAAGAATAGTAAAATCAATGCAACAGTTAAGAAAGCAGTAAGAGACACAGGATTTTTAAAGTGGTTCGGATATCGCTCAAATCCTACGTCCACTGTCCCGAATGATCAGGAGGCTATTTATTATCCCGAGTTAGTCTCGGTCGGCTTGCACACCGGGCAAAGCCGCGTCTTGGTTTTTATGCGATCCAAGTCTCAGTTTACAACACTATCAAACTTAAAGTGTTTGACAAACTTCTCCAACAGTGAAGGAGTCCTTATACAATAAGGATTGGGTTCAAATGTGAACTCCTTCGTCTAAGCTATGGATATAACAAGTGAGCTTAGGGTTAGAGGGATAAGGAACGAGAATGTCGCTATCTAGAGCGACGAACAGCTGAGGATTTAGCTATAGGTTCGTGTCAATCGCTTGGATGCTAGAAGCTTATGTCGGTTCACCTTGGTTCCTTTTGAAGTGGATGTAGTCTTTCACGGAGATAACTCGGTTGTTTCTTGCGGAGGACTTAGTCATTAATTTCGCTCGTTTGAATGCTTTCTCGTGTTCTAGGCGCGCATTCTCTTCTAAATCTTGAATGATCCCTCTATTTATAGAGCAGAGATTGAAATAGATCCGTTAGAGACGATCTTCTTCTCTCTCTCTCTTTTTGGTAGCAAACGGCTCTTTTGGTGTAGGTAACGGTGTACTTTCCCACCTTTTTAGGTAAAAGGTTGACTCGCAGCTTTAGCGGTGAGAAGACACGTGTATGTTTGTCATTCGTTGAGGTGAATGAAGTG
The DNA here is from genome assembly GCA_028984105.1 of Lavandula angustifolia. Taxonomy (NCBI): domain Eukaryota; kingdom Viridiplantae; phylum Streptophyta; class Magnoliopsida; order Lamiales; family Lamiaceae; genus Lavandula; species Lavandula angustifolia. The sequence goes on from CM054805.1 coordinate 8,909,948, forward strand.
GTTGAGACAAAGCACAAACTTCGAGACACGAAGCCGACTTCTCTCTTCCTCGTACATGACAATGCCGATTCTCTTTCAAAAGATTCCGACAGTCCCGAAGACTATCCGCCGTTCTTGAGTCGACCTTGTATTCGGTAGATAGGCTGGCCGAGATAAATCTACCGAGGATCGGCTCGAGTTCGGTGAACTACTCCTGCCGAGTTCGGTTCAACCGACTCTCTCGCATATCTTGCTCCCGCCGAGTCCAATATCATTGAGTCTTTCGGTATACTCGCTCCCGCTGAGTCCAATATCACCGAGTCTTCTTTTACCGGTGCCGAGGCAAATAAGCTGCGAGCGCCTTGACCGGAGCAGAGTGTCTACCGAGTCCGAAACCTCGGAGACAAATACAAATACAAAGGAATGGTTCACCAATCGAGATAGGGTTTTGGGATCTTCAAATCTTCTCAACGAGTTCGGAGCACGAGGCTCACGAGCATGATTTAGTATGGAAGATAAGTCATTTCCCACAAGTATGGTCATGCTGAGGATTGAATCATCACCCAACAATTTCCCCCTATTTGATGATGCCAAAACCTATCATCTATGTCCTATCAACTATGCTAAACACTAACTTACTCAGGAACAGAGCTCCTTACAAATATTACAAGTAGAATCAGTGGAGTTGTCTGGTAAGTGCTAGACTACTGAGGGAGACAGGGCAGAACAATTTTCCCTTTTACAATAATTCCCCCCATGCAACAATTTCCCTTAAGAGAAATAATAACTCTCCGAAAGTCTAGTCTATCAGAGATCTAACCGAGCAAAAATTGACAAGTAAATAATCAACGTGTGTGTCAGTAATCACTTCAGTGATTCTGAGTGTTAAAGCATAAAGCAAACACGGCTATTTAGACAACAAGTAGTTGTCAGAGCCAAAAGAAGATTTGTATATATATAATACACGGTTCGAGACATTACAAATCTTGCTAAGCTAAAAGAAGAACTAAGAGGGAGAACCCTTAAACTGCTGAATCCTATTCATGAAACCTTGGGATTTATCTTCAGGCAGTGGAACTCCATACATTCTGAACGTGTTCTTCCTCAGCTTCAGATATTCGGCGAAGTCTGCTGGATCATCTTGTTCTAGTCCTCTGTTCAACGCAACATTCTTCACTTCTTGTTCAATCATTCCGAGATGTACTGAGTCGTCTTGTCTTCTGGGGTGGAGGAATGATCCTTGCTTCAGGAACTCGACTACTACCCCTTCAGTTACTGCTCTGTGCATATATGGGTAAAGATCAGGTTCAGTAATGGTCATCCACTCGACATAGGCATCAGCCTTAGACATTTCAGGCCGAATCGCCCGAAATAATTTCTCTTGATAAACTCTATCTTGGCCGATTCCCATCTCTGATTGAACTGAATAGGCATCCATTCGTCTGATCTTGGCCATCTATGTGTTTTCAGATCGTTTGGCTTCTTGAACCTTACGTATCGATAAGGAATGTCGGCTTTCGAAGGAATTCTCGGCTGGCCTCTTGTTCAAGACGTTTCCGAGTGCCTCAAGGTCCGCCAAATGTATCCTCATGCCGGCGGCCTCTATCCGTCTAGCTTCCTCTCCTCTCGTAGAGATATCTATCCATCGAGCAAATATTTCTTCAATTTACGCATCTTGCTCTTGAGGCTTCGAGGAGCTTGTTCGATTCAAGCAGGGGTACTAGATCTAGATTTGGATGTACCCCGCCTTTCGGTATTCTTCTCTGCTTTGCTCCTTTTCTTTTTCTCTGTCCTCTTCATCCGTTATGATGAGCTTTCTCGGAGAGCGATCTAGCGGTTCTCTTTCCTCCTCCGGATGGAGCTTTAGTCTTTCCTTTGGCGAGGCTTAGACTTTGGCTTGTTAGCCGCTTCGGCTTCGCAATTTCTCGGCCGCCTTCTCATCCGCAGCCTATTTGGGCTTCCTCCTCGGCAGATATGTATCTTAATCTCTTTCTTTGGAGGGGTTGGAATTTTAAGCTTTTGTTTGCCCTTACCTTCTTGAACCGGTGGTGGAATGGGAGCTTCTTCTTCTTCGAGTCCTCCACCGCTTCGTTCGGCGTACTCGGCAACCTCCTTAATAATGTCTTTGGGAGTCCGGGTTGTCCGAGTAGTCTGCTGGGGTCCTGAGCCACTTGGGCCGGTTTTAGCCGTGCTCGCAGCCGAAACACCCACGGGCCTCACCCTTTCGAGACCGAGTTTGAGGCGGCTTCTCGGTACTCTTCTTTCCTTCCCTTTTTCCTTCACTTTCCCCCTTTTTGGCATCATCAATGAGCACCGGGGTAGGGACTAGGACTGACTTCTTCAGATTTTTGTAGGAGGTTGACAGCTCATCGAGACGATCGTGGAGCTTAGTCGGAGCCTCATGCAACTCGTTCCTCTCCATGGTAAGGTGTTCCTTGTCTTGCTTGTGAGAGAGGTCAGTTTGCTTCCTTGAAGTCTTTCGGCTTCTCGGTGATCTTGTCTTCCAAGGCCGGTTGGATATTCTCGAGTCTTTGTTCAGTGGCCTCGGATTGTTCAGTGATAGCGTCAGTATGAGCCAGTTTAGAGGCCAAAAATTCATCCAGTAGCTTGGCTTGGCTCTCCTGAAAGATCTTGAGTTGAGCTTCGAATTTGACTTGTCTACGAGCCAACGCTTCGAAATAAGCGTGGAAACATCGGGGGCGGCCGATGAAGAGACAGAGGACTTCGGCCCCCGAATTTCTTTAGCCGTGGCTTGAGCGATCTGCTTCCATGTCCTATGGATAGCCTTCGCAAGATCTCGATTTTTGATCCCTTAGGCGGTTAAGGCTTTGGCCGGCTGATCGAGATCGCTTTGCGGTCCGGGGCGGGCGCCGCTTCGAAAGTCGATCGCAAAGAAGAGCCGAGCGGGCTCGCCGAGGACGAAGTACCGGCCTTGGACTTCTCGGGACCAAGGATACCGAGAGGTGGGGGCAGTTTCGGTATGGGTATCCTTGTCCTCCGGATGTCCCTCATCGGGCTTTCCGGGGCTCGAATCACTGGGTGGGTCGTCATGGTCGACCCATCCGAGGGTCTTCGGGCCGGAGGTGTCTTGTCGATCATGAATCATGGCCAGCATTGCAGCCCTCAGATTGTCCATTGAGCTGAGGTCTTCAGGCTCTGAATAGCCTATCTCCTCTCTCAGTCTCAATTCCTCTTCATGCACTGGCCGACGGGAGTAGTGTAGGACAAGGCGACGTAGACGAGGCCACTCCTGATGTCGCAGTAACATGTGGAGCCTTGCTGTTTTGGCGATGAGCAACAAGTCTGAGTAGTCAGGAAGCTCCGGAACTAGTTGTAGAATTTCTCGGGATGCTCTGGATATAATCACTGAAGCTTCCATCCCGATTGATTCACCTTCAGATGCAGTCTCAGACTCCAAGTCTATGTGTGAAGTCTGCTCTTCAGTTGGAGGGACTGAGCTGAGTGGAGGGACATAAAGGGGGCTGTCTAGGCGCTGAATATCTGCGCTCTGAGCTGCGGAAGCATCCCCTTGGTCCCTTTCAGTGGAAACAATCTTTTCCACTGACTGAGTCTTCTCAGAAGACTCGGACTCATCGACCAGCTGCATGGGATGAGTAGTCTTCTCAGGAGCCTATTCAGCAGGCACTTGTGGAACCTCCTCAGTAGCTGGCACCTCAACGGCTTTCTTCAGTTTCTTTTCCAGTGCCTTAGGAGTTTTAGCGGGAGGAGTTCTTTTCTTTGTAGGCGTAGCTCTCTTGAGACTTTGATTTTTGAGAGAGGCTGCCGAGGGTCCCGACCCTATCTGTCTGAAGCGCCGCTTGTCTTGTTGTGAAATTTGACCTTCTTCACATTGAAGTACTCCTTGTCACTGTAGGTGATAGGCTCAGATCCACATAAATCTTCGATCATGATGGACAGTTTGAGTCCATACAGACAATTTGCCCTTTGCGCTCGGCGTGTTTGATGCTTTGTCGAACTTAGTAGCTCTGAGCCATGAATTCTCGGAGAAAGAACTCCGTCCAATTTATCCGGGCTCGGTCGTATATGGCCATCATTATCGAATCTTAGGCCTCGACACACGGTCAAACGACCCCGCTTGGCTTGTCGATGGGCTGCGTCACTATATAGGCAAGTGCCCCGAACCGAGGCAACATCGTTGTTCTTCGGAAAGGCGGCTACGAATGTAGTGGGCTTTCCACGGAAGATGGTAAGGTATTCATCAACTTGGTCGTCTCGTACCCGATCGCATGGTCCCTTCGGAGGGCGAGATCAAAACTCCGCTTCAAGGCATCCTTGATGGACATTTGCTTCGACTCCATAGTGGCGTTTTGGATAGAATGGGCAACGAATCTCGCCACTATATCTCCGCACACGTATTCGAATTCAAGTACAGCTACGCAACCTGTCTCGGGAGGAAGAACGAAGGCCTCCTAGACGAGAAATTTCTCCGGCCACGACTCGCGCAGAGCCGAGAAGATCTCATCCATATACTCCGGATCGCATGAATAGAAATCCATGGTGGGTTCAAACCACACGCGATCCTTCTCCAGAATGTTCTGCATATCCGCTGGAGATATCATAGAGATATTGGTTTCCGCCATTGTACCTGTGACAAGAAATGAATCAGTACTATTTTTGGATAGAACAGTGCTATGCAATGCGATACTGAAACATATAACAAATACATTAACAGATATAAGCATACCAATGGATAAAATTCGAGATAAGATTGAGAGTGTAATAGCAAGTAAGGATTGCGAATGCAGATCTCGGATTTTTCGGAATTTGAAAGTTATGAAGTATGCTAATGGCGGTTCTTAAGATTTGATCGAATATATATCAACTATGAAGGTGAACGGTTTTCGATCGAAGGCTGAATGTAAACTTGCTTTATGATATGGACGGTTAAGATTAGAAGTTAAAACAATAGGCAATGATCACAAAAAGGCACCTAAGTCAAAGCCAGTTGTAAAATAGCCTAAGTAGTAATTGTGAAAAGACATGCATTAAATGCGTGCAGAGTTCAGCAAGCTTATGTATGGAATGTCGTGCAATAAATGTGAGTCGTTAATAATAAAGACAAACCAAAAGATATTAATGTCATGCTGAATCTTTGCCATAAATGCAAAGTACTGTAGTATTAAATTACTACTGAGTAGAGATACGCAAACCTGTCAGCTGAACATAGTAGTCAGCTGATACCTCGTGTAGATGGTTTTTTGAATCTCTATGTACTGAACTTACTCGATGCGAGAGTGATCATTCCCCCTCACCGGAATGTTCCTCTCCCGAAACCTTATTACCGACTAGGGTCGGTAGGGTCCAAGCAGACCTAGCTCTACTGAAAGTTCTCTGAATCTGGATTCAGCTAGAGGCTTAGTCAGTATATCAGCCCTTTGCTTGTCAGTATGGATCTTTTCCATTCTGATATCCTTCTTTTCGACATGGTCACGAATGAAGTGATGTCTGATGTCCACGTGCTTGCATCTTGTGTGAAGAACGAGGATTACGAGTGATTGCAATAGCACCGGTACTCGTCGCGAGAAAATCGGCACTTCATTCCGAATGACGTCATAGTCTCTCATTCTTTGTCTCGGCCCAAAGGATCCGGGCGCAACAACTTCCGGCAGCCATGTATTCGGCTTCGGTAGTCGACGTGGCCACCGAGTGCTTGTTTCTTTGAAAACCATGAGATCAGCTTGCTGCCAAGGAACTGACATGTTCTTGAAGTTGATTTTCGGTCGATTCTACATCCTGCATAGTCAGCATCAGAATAACCAGTTAGTTCAATATTATCATCAGCTGGATACCATAAACCCATGTCGGGTGTTCCTCGTAGATAGCGGAGAATCTTCTTTCTTGAGTCCATATGACTCGCTTGGGATTCGCCCGAAATCGAGCACGAACACCTACAACATAAGTTATGTCAGGACGAGTAGCTGTTAGATATAATAAAGAACCAATTATAGCACGGTATTCAGTTTGGTCTACGATACTCCCTCTTTATCAAGATCTATCTTCATATTCGTGTTCATCGGGATCTTGATAGGTTTGCTCGGATGTGCGGCCGAATCTTTTGATGAGGTCTCGAGTGTATTTGCCTTGGTTGATGAATGTTCCCTTCTCGGATTGCTTGACTTGAAAACCAAGGAAGTAGTTCATTTCACCCATCATCGACATCTCGAACTTATCCTTCATCATCTTTTCAAATTGCTTGACACATGATGACATTCTTCGAACCGAAGATAATGTCATCCACGTAGATCTGCACAAGTAATAAGTCTTCTTCCGGTCGAATGCTTGAATAGAGTGCGGTCTCTTGTGCCTTTACGAAAACCTTTACGAAGAAGAAACTCGAGACAGGGTATCGTACCAAGCCCCGGGTGCTTGTTTTAACCCGTCTGAGCCTTTACGAGTCTATATACTTGATGTCCCCTCGAAAGCCGGGCGGTTGTTCCACATAGACTTCTTCTTTCAAAGCACGCCATTCGGGAACGCAGACTTCACATCCATTTGATAAACTCTGAATCTTTGATGTGTTGCGTTGGCTAGGAATAGTCTAATTACCTCCAATCTTGCAACTGGAGCGAATGTCTCATCGAAATCTATCCCTTCGGCTTGACAGTAGCCTTTAGCCACGAGTCTTGCTTTGTTCCTTACTATAACGTTGTTTTCATCTCGCTTGTTTTTGAAGACCCATTTGGTTCCTATGACATGTTGATGCTTGGGGTCGTCTACAAGCTCCCATACTTCGTTTCTCGTGAACTGATTTAGCTCTTCCTGCATAGCAATGATCCAGTCAGCATCTTTAAGTGCATCCTCAATATTCTGAGGCTCTTCAGTAGACAAGAAGCAGGAAAATAATGCGCTTTCTCCTTGACAGAATCTGGATCTTGTCTTGACATGTGCTGAAGGATCTCCAATTATAAGATCAGCGGTGTGAGCATCTAGCCACGATCTACGATGTTTTAACTCTTCATCTAAAATTTGTTCAACACGAGATAGTAGGTGAGTTAGGCATTTCGGTTGTACTATTCGAGATTGAAATAATTCAAGAACAAGAGTATGGTCTACCGAGTCACCGGGTTCGGGGGCATTCGGCTCGGGAACATTACTAGACGTTCCCCCACGAGTTGTTATTCTCGGTAGTGTTGGTCTCGATTACCTCTACGGTTTCCTCATCGACCTGAGTTACACGGGATTGATTACGTTCGGGAGAATCAATCTGCTCGACTACTTGCTCGGTGGTTGAGATTCGATAGATTTGTCTTCGGTTTCTTCGTCCGAATCATCATCCCAACATAGGCTGGATCTTTTCGCATTTGTCTTTTAAGCTTAGATCCCGTAGCCGCTTCTCGATGTCCTCGGATTCGGAATTTGAGTTATTGCTCCTGTCTTCGATAGCAAACTCGTTAAAGACAACATGAGGGCTTTCCTCTACGCAAAGAGTCCGATAGTTGAATACTCACGAAAGCTTTCTTGACCCGAGAATATCCTAAGAATACTCCCCGATCGACTTGCTATCAAAAGTCTTCGCTGATCTTTCCCATTATTGTGGATAAAGCATGAACAACCAAAAATATGGAAATAAGATAGAGAAGGCTTCCTGTCGTTCCATAGTTCATATGGTGTTCTCTTATCTTTGCTTTGTCGGTAGAGATCTATTCGAGTATAACATGCGTATCGGTAGCTTACGCCCGGAATTTGGTTGGGAGTCCCGAGTCTGCGAGTAGAGTCCTAGTTGCCTCTTTTAGAGTTCGTTCTTTCGTTCAAAGCAACTCCATTCTGGCCGAGGTGTGCGTGCGGTGAAGTCTCATGCTCTATTCCATACGCTTTGCAAAACTCCTTTACCATGGAATTAAGGAACTCGGTTCCTGCTGTCGAACGTATTTTTTCGATCTTGGTGTTCTTTTCGACACCGAGCTTTTTCGAAGCGTTGGTAACTCGTGTTTGACGTCGAGACTTGTTGGCAATGAATATGACCCATGTGTAGCGCGAGTAGTCATCTATGACCACTAATGCATATTTTCTCGCCTCGATCGTCCATTGGGGAGACTGGACCGAACAAATCCATATGTAGTGTTGAAGGATTCCATCCGTGGAAGGCGATGGAACCGGAGGATTTTGATTCCTTGTTTGTTTTCCCTTCGGACATGCTTCACACCGAGTGTCTTTGCTTGAATACTTCATTCGGCGGTCCCCTTGCTAGAGTGTTTCTTGCAAGCTTGTTGAGCGTCTTAAAGTTGAGATGGCTGAGTCTTACGTGCCATAGCCACCCCGTGCGGTTGTCATTCTTCGCCAATAAGCAAGCTTCGGGTTCAGCTGAGTTCCGATCGACCACATATATGTTCTTTTACGCGCGAACCCGATAACACTTGTTTTCCCCGTGGATTTATCAATAACATCACGAAACCGGCGTCAAAAATCACTCTATTTGAGTTATCACAAAATTGACTAACGAGAGAGAAGATTATGCTTGAAGTCCTTCAACATATGATACTCTTGGAACTTTGGCGGTTCCTATACCGAGTGTCCCATATCCTCTCGTGTAGCCTTTGGCATTATCTCCAAACTCAGTCCGGGTCCTTCTTCGGTGATATAATTCTTCGGCCAGACTCCTTTGGTATGGCATGTGTCTTGAGCATCCGTTGTCCACATACCATGGGTCTTTACGCACCCGCAAAACGAGAATTATATTCGGGTACCCTTTATTTTTGATTTTGGGTCCTTAGATGTTAGTTTTCATAACCCAAATCTGTCTAACAACCCCGGTGGTTTCGGACATTTTCTTTCCACTAGAGTCAACATATCGACCCTTCGGATGGTCAAAGGTGACTTCGAGGCTTCCGAGGTTCGGGAGTCCCGATCTTTCGAGTTGGTGGACTCGCCGACCTTAGCCTTACGTGTGGCTTTCCTTTTCTTCGACATTTGGAGCCTCTTCGACTATAGGTTCATAATAGTATGACCCATACCGAGCCTGGATGTGTCGGCTTTGGAGGTCCATCTTGATCCGCCAATTTTAATTTCTCTTGGTTCCCCCTTAACTATCTTTGGGGTTTCTTGGCACTGATCTTCTTGTCAGAATGCTGACGTGTGGGATGAGGTGCTTTCATCTTCTGTTTGTTCTTTGCTAGGGGGTTCAGTATATTTGCGTTCATAGTCTCCCCTCGAACAAATCTATCAGCAAGCCGTACTTCCGAGTGTCTTGGGGCGGATGTGGAAGCTCCCCTGGCTGAATCCAAGTCCTTCCTTGCAGTGCTTTGACTTATTGCATGCTAGCATAGCCTCTAATTTCTTTTCAGCACCCATGTACCTCTCAGTCATCAAGCTCCTCCAGACATCATCACTCTTCTTCAGTGTGTCGTGCTCGGTCTGAAGTCCTGACATTTCTTGCTTGCCAGAGACTTAGTTCGATATCTTTCGAGTCAAGTCATTGGTCAAAACGAAATCCGATCTTCTTGATGCTGAGACTTGGCCATCGGAGAGTTTATTTCCTCCCCGAGTCTCAACACAAGTCCTTCGGCCTCGGTAGCGGCGACTCTCCCGAGAAAGTCTCGATTTTCTACTTTCGGGGTATCCAACTCCCGAAGAGTCTTCTTGAGCTGCGAGACTCATCCGAATTTGTTCGTCGAGCAGTTCTTCGTATGCGGTTGCGACGTCCAAATTCTCATCGTACACTGAAATAGTGTCGTGTGTGCGGTGTGAAGAGAAGTTAAGTGGTTCATGAGAATTTACCTCATCCTCTTCGCCTCGCCATCATGCACTTTTCACTGATTCTTCGACTTCAAGCTCTAAGGCCATGAAAGCCGCTTCATCGTCCGATGAATCCATAAAAGAGTCGACCTCTTCGAGTCGTCCGAGATTTCACCAGCTATGTAGGATTGTCTTTTCGGGGCGAATTTTTCTCTCCTTGCCTTACGTGCTTTGCGCGTTCAGGCACTACCGAGCTCGGGACAATCATGCGATAATGTCCCGGCTTCTTGCGGTTGTAACAAGCGATGACTCTTTCTTCTTTGCTTTCGCTATTCTTTGATGGTTACGAGTCATCTTTCTTTACGCATTCGGAAGATTGTGAGTCGGGAGTGTGTTTCGACATATAATTTGACTTACCTTTCGTTTCCCGATAGGCTTTAGTCACTTTTTCGCATCGCTCCTTCTCCTTCGATACTTTTACAAAGAGCGAGCGCATACTTCGAGCGAGACTTCCTTCTTGTAGATCATTGAGTGAAGGTTCGGTCTTACTCGTCGTTTTGCTCGTTCTTTGGAGATCTTTGTCTGACCGATGCTTTGAAAGCATGGTCGATTTTTGTGTCGGCTTCGGCTCTCCGCTTTCTTTGAGGTCCGTCGAACTCAAACTCCTCGCACTGTAGTTACGAAAAGATATGGTCGGGAGACACATCATCTAAGTCGGAATGTCGCAATATAGTGGCAAAAGGTGTCCGGTGTCCGTCCGGCGGTGCCCTCGGAATCTTTGATTCATCTCTCGATTCTTGAATGTCTTTCCCGGCCCATTGATAGAGTTCATCAGATTGGTAAATCTGACGTTTAGATCTTCGATTTTGTCACCAGGCATGAGAGACAAGCTTTCCAGCTTTTGGAGTTCCAGTGCTAATTTGTTGGCTTTAATCTTTCGAGTCCCTCGACTCGGTAAGCGCAAGAGCATCCCGAGTTCTTTAGCGGTCTTGCATTCCCGAACCCTGCCAAGATAAGAATCACTAAGAGTGGTCAGTATGGCGTTTCTGGCAACACGGTCTAAGTTGTGAAGCTTCTTCTCCTCCGGAGTGAAGAGTCTTCTGTCTTTGGGAATCTTCTTCCCGGTCACCATTCCTCCTCCTTGAGCTTGGTCCTGAGTCACGACACTATCAATCATAGGAACGATAGGTCCATCTTCAAGCACTTCGATCATCTTGTCATGGAGGGATGTCGGATGTGCTTCCATTCGACTCGCCATACTCCATAATTCTCCACCGAGAACATGGGTACCATCCTTATACCGACATATCGGCCATGAAGAATATAGATATGAATGTAGAGTGATATGCGGTGAAAACGTTTTCCCTCGGATCCGTTCGAATAGACCGGTCTCAAAGATAACAAGAGTCAAAGAACTCCCGCTCCGATACCAATTGTTGGTCCCGAGTGTACGGTCGAGTGTAGAGGGGGGGGTGAATACACCGATTCGATTTCTCAATTTCGAACTTGAACAGTCCTATTCGGGATGGTGTGCATGCAAAGCTTGATTCAGCGGACCCGGACAAGCTGTTACGAATCGAGTAAAAGGCTAAAAGAGTGCCGGCTCGGCTGAGATCCGCTAACCGACTAGGTCGAATTCGGTATCGTTCGGTGAGAGTTCGGTGTGCGGAATTGTGTAGAGCCCAAATCAATTTTTGTGAGAAAACGTTTTAAGTCTCGGTTCGGTAGATTTAAAAGTTCGGTATCTTTGAGACAGTTGATTGATTTAAATATGATGTTCGGTAAGAATAGTAAAATCAATGCAACGATTAAGAAAGCAATAAGAGACACGGGATTTTTAAAGTGGTTCGGATATCGCTCAAATCCTACGTCCACTGTCCCGAATGATCGGGGAGGCTATTTATTATCCTGAGTTAGTCTCGGTCGGCTTGCACACCTGGGCAAAGCCGCGTCTTGGTTTTTATGCGATCCAAGTCTCGGTTACAACACTATCAAACTTAAAGTGTTTGACAAACTTCTCCAACAGTGAAGGAGTCCTTATACAATAAGGATTGGGTTCAAATGTGAACTCCTTCGTCTAAGCTATGGATATAACAAGTGAGCTTAGGGTTAGAGGGATAAGGAACGAGAATGTAGCTATCAAGAGCGACGAACAGCTGAGGATTTAGCTATAGGTTCGTGTCAATCGCTTGGATGCTAGAAGCTTATGTCGGTTCAGCTTGGTTCCTTTTGAAGTTGGATGTAGTCTTTCGCCGGAGATAACTCGGTTGTTTCTTGCGGAGGACTTAGTCGTTAATTTCGCTCGTTTGAATGCTTTCTCGTGTTCTAAGCGCGCATTCTCTTCTAAATCTTGAATGATCCCTCTATTTATAGAGCAGAGATTGAAATAGATCCGTTGGAGACGATCTTCTTCTCTCTCTCTCTCTTTTTGGTAGCAAACGGCTCTTTTGGTGTAGGTAACAGTGTACTTTCCCACCTTTTTAGGTAAAAGGTTGGACTGCGGCTTTAGCGGTGAGAAGACACGTGTATGTTTGTCATTCGTTGAGGTGAATGAAGTGGTTGAGACAAGCACAAACTTCGAGAGACCGAAGCCGACTTCTCTCTTCCTCGTACATGACAATGCCGATTCTCTTTCAAAAGATTCGGACAGTCCACGAAGACTATCCGCCGTTCTTGAGTCGACCTTGTATTCGATAGATAGGCTTCGAGATAAATTTACCGAGGATCAGCTACGAGTTCGATGAACTACTCCTGCGAGTTCGGTTCAACCGACTCTCTCGCATATCTTGCTCCTGCTGAGTCCAATATCACTGAGTCTTTCAGTATACTGCTCCTGCTGAGTCCAATATCACTGAGTCTTCTTTACTGGTGCTGAGGCAAATAAGCTACTGAGCGCCTTGACCAGAGCAGAGTGTCTACTGAGTCTGAAACCTCAGAGATAAATACAAATACAAAGGAATGGTTCACCAATCAGATAGGGTTTTGGGATCTTCAAATCTTCTCAACAGTTCAGAGCACGAGGCTACTGAGCATGATTTAGTATGGAAGATAAGTCATTTCCCACAAGTATGGTCATGCTGAGGATTGAATCATCACCCAACAGTAACACACCCTACTTCGACAAGGAAAGGGTGCAGCCATATGTAAGGGAGAAGACGGACAAAAATTACGAACTTTTGATCCCCCATTCTGACCGAGAGATCAGCGAGAGAGACAACATCCGAGAAGAAGAAGCAACGTTCATCGTAGTTAGAAGTTGGAAGAAACAAACACTCTATCTTTCGTTTATTTGATCGCTTTATGGAGACTTGAAGTAATTTACTTTCGAACTAAGAATCAGATTTAATAGTTTGGTACTTTTAATATTTTAATTTCATTTCTGTTCATGGTCGAGTTTGAGTTTCGTTTCAGTTCGTGGTTTTAATTTCATGCATGATATTTTCGAGTTTAAACATGTTCTGCATTCTACCCAGTTTAGTCGTCCGCCTGCCCAGTCGGACCTGTATGTGTAGCTAAATTCTTGAGCGCCGGTGAGATATGAAGCACATACTTTAATGTTTTCGTGAGACTTAGGTTTTAATAATTAATCACTTAGGTCTCGAATTAATCTTGGTTAATTAATTGGGTTAGATAATCTAGGCTTGATCACCTTAGGTTAGTTTAATTCATAGCAAATTTAGTACTTCCATCGTTTCTCGTGGGATTAGGCTAAATCAGTAGCACAATTGTTCTTAGAACAATAAGATTGATTTGGTACGAGACTATTAGATGCCCATCGTACGAGTAGACTCCTAAATTGGGTTTCCTTAGTTCTTAAAGCTGATTAGATGTTAAATCTATTGATTGCCTACCAACGTAGGTTGCATCTAATTTAGAGAAGTAATTATTTCAATGCACACCATGGCGACTACCGAATAATTAAGTGGGAATCGCGGATGTGTCAGTTTAATTACGACGTCTTACAATTAATTGATGTATATGGATTAATTTATCTTTAGTGTCAATGATCAATTGTGTGGGTGTGAATCATCTTTCTGGACCTATTTATTTGCATTTTTTATTCGAATATTTATTCCTGCGTTTTACTTTCTTGTTTTAGGATTTAAAAAATCCCAAAATTTGCGTGGTCGCTAACAAACCCCATAGATTAATAGGAATTTAATGTTTAAAATTTATGTTCCATGTGTTCGATACCTGTTTGCTATATTGATTTAAGTTCTAGCATATTTGCATGATTTATTTGGTGAAAACAACGATCACCAAATTGGCGCCATTGCCGGAGAACGTTTTTATTTTTAGCTTATTTTTCTATTGATCTTTTGTTCTTTTAAGTGTTGTATGAGCAGGTCTTCTCACCCTATTCTAGAGTTTGATTCGGAGATCGAAAAGACAGCAAAACGGAATAGGAAGGAGGCAAAGCTGCAAAAACAACGGGTTATGTCGCACGCAGAAACTGCTTCAACTGCCCAGACGAAGGACAGAACGAGGTTTGGTGACAGAACCAGCAAAACAGAAGCTGAAACTGCCCTGACTGACCAAGCAGGGCCCTTTTCTGAAGGAAACAAATCAGAATCTGATGACGAAGTGATGGGTGACGAGAATAACCCACCTTTGAGGATGAATACTGGATCATTCGACATGGGAGAGGATCTACCCGGTCCAATCTAGATTACTACAAATGAGAAGATTGATGTCAAGCTCAATATGGTGGCTTCAATGCCAAAATTCCACAGAAAGACGAATGAGAACCCTAACTCTTTCCTGAAACAGTTCAATCAAGTCTGTCATCTACACAGACAAGGAAATTTAGATGCATTCAAGCTCAAGGCGTTCCCTTTTACGCTCCAAGATGGAGCTCAGACATGGTTCTCGAGTCTTAGACCGAATTCAATTTCAACATGGTCCCAAATGCATATAGCCTTTTTGAAGAAATACTTCCCTTAGTCAAGGACGAACACGCTCAAGAAGTAGATATCCGGAATTGCTCAAGAACTTGATGAGAGTTTCGGCACATATTGGGAGGGATTTGGACAGCTCATTGATAGTTTCCCTAACCAGGGTTATTCAGAGTGGAGCTCTTACAGATATTCTACCAAGGTATGACCGATGAAACAAAGGCCATGGTGGATATTAGCCTAAAGGGGAATTTCCACACAATTCTGTATGAAGATGCGATTAATATCATTGAAGGACTTGCAGAATCCACCTCACAATACAAAGGACCGAGAGCGATGAGGAAGTCTATCAAGTGGTCTCATTCAGACTATATGGACAAAATTTACACAAAGGTGGAAGAGAAGTTCAGCAAATTGAAAGACAAATTGGACCGATTGTTGAAGCAGAACAATTCTACTTCAAGTCAATCAGTTGCTGATCACATCTGTGGAGCCTGCGGACTAAAGTGACATACATCCTTACAATGTCCGGGAGAAGAAGTTAAAGCTTTCGGCAATTGGAATGGGCAACAAAAGGTTTGCCTGAACTTAAGGTGGAGACAAGAGGATCAAGTGCCGCAACTGACAAGAACTCCTCCGCCACAATTATATCAGCAACCGACATATCAACACCAACAATTCCATACACCGTTGCAGCAAGGGCACCAAAAATCCTACAAGCCTCCACATAAAAGACAATTTCAGCAGCAAGGTCAGCCGTCTGGCCAGCCAGACCAGAGCAGTCCATTGGAGAGAATGATGGCGGATATGATTAATTCTCAAAAGAACGTCATTGCCTATCAACAACAGATGTAAGAAGAGATTAATCAGTCAAAGAGGGATAATCAAAGTACATTCGAGAACTTGTCAAAGCAAATCTCCAAGTTGAATTCTTCAATCCACGAAATGAAGGCAAGTCAAGGGCAATTACCATCGCAAGTCCAGCCCAATCCGAATGCTATGGCTAATGTAAGTAAAATTAGTATGTACGGTAAAAAGAAAGCCATAGAGGAGATACCGATTGTAACCTATATGCCACTATCTAAAGTGTGCGTTGGCCTGGGCAAGCAGACACTTCAATCAGAATCTCATAAGGGAAATGAGTTCGAGCAAGAAACTGTTGGAGAGCAAGGCCCATACACACAAGCACGTGGAATATCCACAAAGTTAAGTACAACAACGCATACACCGTTGTGACAATTTATACCGTACGCCTAACCTTGGTACAGAGCAACCTTACAGAGCTTTGCATCAGATGATCTTCTAGCCGAATATGTCAGTCACGCCTCCACCTAATCAATCCGACCAGGGATCCTCTTCGCTTGAAGAATTGATGGGCGAGATGATTGTTTTTCAAAAGGATGCAATCTCATTTTAGAAGCAGATGCAGAAGGAAATAACTTCAAATTATGATGAGATCCAAGCCATGAAGAGAGAAATGCAACGATCGAAGTGGGAGCAACAAAATATCTGGGAAAATGTTTCCAAGCAATTGTCCAAGTTAAATGCCTCACTTCTTAATATGAAGAATAGCCAAGGGAAATCACCTTCACAAACCCAGCCTAATCCAAACTCCCACAATTGCAGCCATATCATGTTGAGGAGTGGAAAGGAGTTGCTCGAACCAACACTGAAGGCGAGCCCTCAAAAGAATCAATCTGAAGTAGTACAGACCGACGGACTGGCCAAGCCGAGAACTCCGACAGAATCTGTAGCAAGACCGAATGCTGAAGTAAAAGAGCAGACTGACAGGGAGGGTCGAACTGCTGAGACAGAGCTTGAATTTGTGCTTCCGCCACCATTTCCTGAGGCGTTGGAGAGGAAACGGACACCGGACAAGGAGTACATGGATTACCTGAAGCTTTTCGAGAAGTTGGAAATCAATATACCTTTCCTCGAAGCCGTTAAGATTCCCCAATTAGGAAAATTTGTCAAAGAGTTCATAGCGGGTAAAATCCAACAGTCCGAGAAGGTGTTGATAGATACTTCGGTATCGGCTATCATCCAAAAGTTGTTGCCCGCCAAGTGCGTGGACCCATGTATGTTTACTTTACCTTGTCTTATGGGTAATGTGATGGTTAAGCAAGCTATGTGTGATTTGGGTGCATCTATCAATGTTATGCCACTTTCTGTGTATAATCAATTAACTAGAATGGAGTTAGTGGCTACTAAGGTGATTATACAACTTGTTGATAGGTCATGCATTGTTCCAATAGGTTTACTAGAGAACATCCTAGTCAGAATCAACAATTTTGTCTATCATGCTAATGTTATAGATACCAATGATAGGCAGGTTGAGGGCACTGCGGGTGTTCTGTTAGGTAGGACATTTTTTAAGACTGTTAGGGCAATGATTGTTGTTGATAAAGTTTCCGTATGTGTTAATTATCATAATGAAAGATATGTTCATCATATTGCTAATGCACTTAGGAAGCCTTATAATCATGAGAATGAAGATGCACTTTCTACTAACGTTATTGAGAGTTTTGTCCAAGAATATCTTGAGACGCATTTATTGCAGGATAAGATGGAACTCACTCTCACGAATGGATTTGCTAATTTGGATGCCAAAGACATGAGGGATCAAGAGATCAAGGAGAGCATCATGACACTCTAGGCCTCGCCCGAAACTGACGACAGTATCGCCCACTTACCCAAGCAGACTAATTCTGACAGAATTTTATCATCTAAAGGGAACCACCAGATAAAGCTTATTATTCTGCATCTGTACAGAATGTGCTTCACCTGCCCAGGCAGAGCGTTTACAGCAGACTGTTATCTTCTGATGATCAGTCATGCATTTCAAAATTGAAGCTCCAACCTCACAGGGGCAAGAATGGGGCAGGAAAAGAACAAACTACCATTATTTGGCAAGTGGATAGGCCATCAACCAAATGTGAGAAAGAGTTTTGGAGAGAGGCTTACGATGATTCCATGTGGTATAAAGACCGTGAGAAGAGATTGAACTGGGTGATCAAGGTAGTGGATGAGACTCCACTATGCATACCATCACAAAGTTGATCTTGGAAGAAAGTCTAGCCAAAGACTGTAAAGAGAGGCGCTACCGGGAGGTAACCCGAGTTCACTTTCGTTTATATCCTTTAATTTTATTATTGTTTGATCTTTGTCTTTTGTTGTTTTTCCAAATCTTGGCTAAGAAGGATACTTTGACTTAAGCGTAAGGAGGAAAGATCTCACAATATTTAGTTACGAGGTGAGCTTGCAGCCTTCGTAGCCGGTTTGAAGAGCTAAAGCAGATTGTCCTGCCCCATCTGCCCAGGCGGGGCACTAGGAGATGGCTTTCCCCCTTTGTTTTTGTTTTAGTTTTCTGTTTATTGAGTCTGTGATTTTTCTTTTTATGAATTTTATGTGTTTTGTCTTATTTGTTGTGTCTACACTGGATATTAGTAGGGATCAAGTGTAAGGAGGTTTTATTCGTGTTGTTTTATGTGTTTTTCATGTTCTCCTTGATTTTCTTTTCTTGCATGAAGGCACGCAAGGTCTAAGTGTAAGGAGGAAGGTCTTTACGTCGTTTCACTTTGTGTTGTCCTTTCTTTTGGGTCGTCGAAACATGTCAAAATTTGAAGTTTTTGATGCGCTCTTGTTCTTTGTTTAAACATGTTTGACTTGTGCTTTATGTTTCAATATGCAAGCATATTAGTTGTTGTGAAGAGTAGGACTTGGTGCACATTTGTATGTACTTTGAGATGAGAAATAATAAGTACTTAGTGTATCGAATTTTACACACACTCCGTATATTAGACTTGAGCCTTTAATGTAGGACACTTCCTACTAATTTCATTGAGATTGTTTGTCCTTGAAGTTGGAATAAAGGTGAGTCACTTGCGATACATAATAGGAGGCACTAGGGATTAAACCATTTAGACGCGACAATACTTTCCTACCCTACATTATCCCCTAGTGAGCCCAATTAAGCATTGACCGATTCTTTGATTTAGTCAGAAAATATTAGCCGAGACCTTTTTAGCTTTCTCTTGTCCCATGTCATTGCATGTTTTACATGCCTTTTTGAGATTGATCCTATTATATATGTGAGGATAGCAGATTTAGTCCTCTGCCTGCCCAGCTGATGCATGCTATAGATTATTAAATTGCTGGAAGTTCGTTGAAAAAAAAAAACTGCATTTAAAATAGCAGATTATATAGCCTGTCTGACCAGTCACACGAGTATGTACCCAGTTTCTGTAAAATAAATCGTGGTGAAGTTGAATTTAAAGAAGGGTACGTGTGTATGATTTGGTAGCATTTGATGTATGATTCATAAATGGTGGGTGATGTTTCTCTATCTTTGATGATCTCATAGTAAGCAAGTATGACATGCATGTCATTGATTTACATTTGATGGAGGTTAGAACCCCCTAGGACCCTTACCAACAAAAATTTGTCTCAGTCCTAAGTGTTGGTCCGGAGACGAGTGTCAGGTGTAGAGGGGGGGGGGGGTGAATACACCTGAGTACAAGTTCTTTTTCTCAAACGCGAAGTACAGCTGAGCTGTAGGTTGCAACCGATGAACAGTGCCAAATAATAACCTTCTGATCGCGGGTTAGAGTGAGTCAACTACTGAGTTTCTCCTACTGACTTTTATCAGTATTTGATTCTCAGTCGGAGATTTAGTGCGGATAAGTGTGTAGGGCCCGATAGACTTCGTCTCGATTTGAAAACGTGTTTTTCGCAAACCCAATAATTTTGGCTAGTGCACCTTCAAATACGTTTTATGCAAAGTATGAGTTTGTAAGATAGTTTGAATGCAGTGCAATAAAACAGTAAATGACACAAGCGATTTTTAACGTGGTTCGGATACGCAAGATCCTACGTCCACGGTCCTGCTGAATAGGAGGTCTTGTTGATTAATCTGAACAAGCCTCAGCATGGTATCTGTGCACTGGACAGACCCTTCTAAGTTATAGACCTTAGCTACTTTACAAATCAAACTGAAGTTTGAAGGGGAGGGGATGTTCTCCAACTATGAAGGAATTCTTACAATAAGAATAGTCACGAAATGTGAACTCGTTCGAAGGTTCTAAGCTATGGATATAAACAATTGAGCTTAGATAGAGAAGAGGGATCTAAAGAAAGAAACTCTAGAGAGAAGAACTGGAAATATTCTAATGAGCAAGTTCTTCGCTGGATCTTCGTGAAAGGCGCTAGAGTGTTTCGAAATCTTGAGCGTGTAATCCCTTTGATATCCGGTGCGTGGAGCTCAAAAAGGCTTCTCTATTTATAGTTGTGACCCAGGCATTTGTCCGTTGGAGGGGACGATGCCACGTGTCACAAACGTCCAAGGAAAACGGCCATACGTTCGAAATGTTGTCGCAGAGTAGTTGGTCACTATGCATGAGAGCAGCTTTAGTTGGTCGGAAGCGGTAGAGCTTAGGATCGCTTCTCATTGGTCGAGGTTTGTGGTAGGTGAGACTTGTCAGACATCAGTCTTCATCTGAGTTGACTCTCACTCATCCTCGTATGATCTACTGCTGACTTTCGAATGATGTTAAAAATCGGGTCGTTTCCTGTCGAATACAGTAGACCTGATACGATCTCTGTCTTCTTCGTCTGAGTCTGCTGATAACGAATCTTCTACTGAGTGAAATCAGCTGATGACTCTGAAGGAACTGAGCTTTGATACTGTGTTCTTCTACTGATATGGGTCAGCTGAAGAGAAATCTTCTACTGATTGAAGTCAGCTGATGACCTATGAACACAAGCTCTTACAATGATGACGTGGGGTTCTGGAAAGTAACTTCCTACTGAAGATCAGACCAACACTTACCCCTTACAGGTCTTAGACACAAACGATAAAGAAAATACTAGCAGTATAGCCTATTACATCATCTAGTATAATCGACACTACACAAAGGATACAAGACGGGTTTCGGGATCTTCAATTTATAGAATTAAATCATTATGATTCCCCCATTACCGATAAACAGATAAGTCATATTACAAGAACTACTGATGAAAAAATACTAAGTACCCTCTGAGTAGTTATTGAGATTAACCACTGACTCATAACCCAACAGTAAGCCCCATTATAAGCAAAAGAGAAAGACCTCCTTGATGTTGCAGTTGTGAAAATCTTTTATCGTGATAGAGTGGACTATGTTCTTTGAGTTGCTTGACCGGACCTAAATTAGAGAGTGTTGAGTAAATCGTGAGGATGATCCACTTTTGCTTAGGTTTTTGATCAAGTTGATATTTGTGTGCCTTGTCTAAAATTTGCAACTCGACTTGTTTGTTGAGCACGGTTTAACATGTTTGGCTAGTTCTTTAAGTGTAGAGATTATAGATAAGATTGGTGTTGCTTCTTGTCTTTGTTTCTAGTTTTTATCCTTGTCTTTTCTTGTCTTATTTGCGTCTTGTGTCTTTTTATTTGAGAGTCTTGAGTCTTGGGGAGTGACTGAATTTTTCTTATACTGATTTGGCGAATGATGAGGTGCTGAGGTGGCAGACGCGTTTTGAAGGCTTAAGAATTATTTTTGGACGCAAATATCAAGGAAGGTTGAGAATAAAGGAAGAGAAAATATGGGAAGATTTAAATATTTTTATATCTAATTAAAACCTTTATATAATGATGTAACAAACCCTACTTCGACAAGGAAAAGGGCTCAACCATATATAAGGGAGGAGACGGACGAAAATTACGAACTTTTGATCCACCATTCTGATCGAGAGATCAGCGAGAGAGACAACATCCGAGAAGAAGAAGCACCGTTCATCGTAGTTAGAAGTTGGAAGAAACAAACACTCTATCTTTCGTTTACTGAATCGCTTTATGGAGACTTGAAGTAATTTGCTTTCGAACCAAGAATTAGATTTAATCGTTCGATACTTTTAATATTTTAATTTTATTTGTGTTCGTGGTCGAGTTTCAGTTCCATTTTAGTTCATGGTTTTAATTTCATGCATGATATTTCCAAGTTTAAACATGTTCTGCATTCTGGCAAGTTTAGTCGTCCGCCTGCCCAGTCGAACCTGTATGCGTAGCTAAATTCTAGAGGGCCGGAGAGATGTGAAGCACACACTTTAATGTTTTCGTGAGACTTAGGTTTTAATAATTAATCACTTAGGTTTCGATTTAATCTTGGTTAATTAATTGGGTTAGATAATCTAGGTTTGATCACCCTATGTTAGTTTAATTCATAGCAAATTTAGTGCTTCCATCGTTTCTCGTGGGATTAGGCTAAATCAGTAGCAAAATTGTTCTTAGAACAATAGGATTAATTTGGTAGGAGACTATTAGATGTCCACCATACGAGTTGGGTTCCTTTAGTTCTTAAAGTTGATTAGGTGTTAAATCTATTGATTGTCCACCAACGTAGGTTGCATCTAATTTAGAGAAGTAGTCGTTTCAACGCCCACCATGGCGACTACCAAATAATTAAAGGGGAATAGGGGATGTGTAAGTTTAATTACGGCGTCCTACAACTAATTGATTTACAGAGATTAATTTATCTTTACCGTCAATGATCGATTGTGTGTATGTGAATCATCTTTCTGGACCTATTTATTTGCATATTTTTATTCGAATATGTATTCCTGTTTTTTACTTTCTTGTTTTAGGAATTGAAGAACTCCAAAATTTGCGTGGTCGCTAACCAACCTCATAGATTAATAGAATTTAATGTTTAAAATCTCTGTTCCCTATGTTCAATACCTGTTTGGTATACTGATTTATGTTCTAGCTTATTTGCAGGATTTTTGTGAAAACAACGATCACCACTTTTGGGAGTGTTGTGCCACACTCACCTCCCTAAATCCGCCTCAAATACAAATATATATATATTGTCTATCTGATGCTAAATTGAAATAAAGCTTTTTATATTTATCTTCCAATTATTATTATTATTATTATTATTATTATTATTATTATTATTATTATTATTATTATTATTATTATTATTATTATTATTATTATTATTATTATTATTATAAAAAACTGATCTAATTACTTAAAATATTTTAGTAAACTGTTGGTCCGGAGACGATAGTCAGGTGTAGAGAGGGGGTGAATACACATGATCACAGTTTCTTCTCCTCAAACTGAAGGACAGCTGAGCTGTTTACTGCAACTGATGAACAGTGCCAAATAGTAACCTTCGATCACTGGGTCAGAGTGGGTCAGCTACTGAGCTCTCATACTGACTTTTGTCAGTCGTTCGAAACTCAGTCGGAGACGTTGTGCGGATAAGTGTGGGGCCCGGAGATTCGTCTCAGTTTTGAAAAACGCTTTTCACAAATCAAGTTCTTTTGGCTGTGCGCTTTTGAAACACGTTTTATGCAAACATATGATTTTGAACAGTTATGATATGCAATAAAACAGTAAAGAACACAAGCGATTTAACGTGGTTCGGATACGCAAGATTCTACGTCCACGGTCCTGACAATGGCAGGATAACTTGTTGATTATACTGAGCAAGCCTCAGCAGGTATCTGTGCACTGGACAGATCCTTCTAAGTTATAGTCCTTAGCGACTTTACAATTCAAACCAAAGTTCGAAAGGGATGGAATAATCTCCAACTAAGAAGGAGTTCTTACAATAAGAACAATTCACAGAAAGTGAACTCCTTCGAATCTAAGCTATAAATATGGCAATGAGCTTAGTCTAGAGGAGAGGGATCTAAATACTCTAGAGTGAAGAACTAAGAATATTCTAAGAAAGCAAGTTCTTCTCTGGATAATCTTTGAGTTTACTAGAGTGTTCAAAGCTTGAGCGTTTTTCCCTTTTTTTTTATTCCGTGTGTGGAGTTTCAAATTTCTTCTCTATTTATAGTTGTGAGCTATGGCGTATGTCCGTTGGAGACGACGATGCCACGTGTCACAAGCTTCCAAAGAAAACGGCCATAATTTTGAATTTGTTGCAGTAGGGCAGTTAATTACTGTACATGAGAACAACTTTACTGTATAGAGCAGATATGGCGCTGTCGGCTTCTCATTGGTCAAGGTTTGTGGTTGGTGAGAATGTGTCAGAGTCAAAGTTGACTATTCAAACAACCTCGTAAGATCTTCTGCTGAACTTCGAAAAGACTTGTGCGACTGGGTCGTTTTCTGTCGAACACAGTAGACTAGATAAGTCTCTGTCTTCTTCGACTGAGTCGGCTGACAGGGAATACATTTACTGAGTAGGTCAACTGGCGACTGCGAAGGTACTGAGCTTTGCATATGTTCTTCTGCTGATGGCTTATCAGCTGATGGGCTGTCTCCTACTGAGGTGAAGATCAACTGCTGGCTGAAGAACGCAAGCTCTTACAAAGATGACGTGGGGTTCTGGAAAGTAACTTCGTCAGAAGATCAGTCCAACAGTTTACCCCGTACAAGACTTAGACAAAAGATAATCAAAATAAACAAGTCTAACATATACATCATCTAATCCTATAGACACACTGCACGACTGATATCAGCTGGGTTTTGGGATCTTCAATTCCATAGTACTACTATGATTTCCCCCAATATTCTTTTAACCACTAGGCAGCTGAGTACTGATAGGAATTTTATTCGCAAGTGTACGAATTTAGTCCTATTGTAGTAATATATCTTGGAAAACCAAGGTCGAACCACAGGGACAACGATTTCTCTACTTAAATTATATCTAATAACATAAAACAAGTAAACCAATTGTGATAAATATGTTTAAAATGAAAAACACTAAAATGAGATGAAAATATATGAGAATGAACTAGGGATGTCGGGCTATGATTAGAAATCTAATTAACCTATTGACTTTGTTCTTCAAATATTCTACAGCATGCACTCTAACGTATCTTAAACAATCTCTCGATTCGATTAAGACGTGCTCGCATAAATGCTATACCTACTTTTGTGATATAGAAATTAAACGAACCCATTACAATCCTAGGTGTTGAACATGCTATATCCTTATTAGCCTACTTTCGTGACTATTCTCAAATATATCCTACTATCTATTGCGCGGATTAATCTCGAGGGTTACAAGAAATCAATCCCAAACATCATATACATGTTGATCAGGCACATACATGTGATTAAAACAAGATAGCAGAATTAAGAAATGGATGAAGAACTAAAATCAAAGATTATATATCATTCATAATCATAAACACCCTAATCCCTAGCGAAAGGAATTAGCCACGAAACATAGTCGATAAAATAAGAGAGAATCCGAAAACAAGAATTGTAAAGAAAAGACCAAGGGACTTCTCAATCTCCATGTCGAATCCCTTCAAAAAGTTGTATCGTTTCTCCTTTTTTCCCTGCCATGAGTGTCTTCTCCCCCAAAATGAGTTGATGAAGATTGCATCAATCTCCTCCGGTATGGCCTGCGTCCCCCCTCCAGCTTTTTAAAACTTCCTTCCTTTTTTAACTTTTAAAATTAACTCCCCATGATGCCTCCCAAAACTGCCGCTCTAACTCCCCAAATTACATCTTAATTGGGCTAAATTAATTATGAGAATAAATAGCCTAATTATGCCTTATAATTATTAACAGCGCAGTTTTGTTCTTCTTTTTCCTCTTCGCCCGACATTCAATCCGGCATTCAATCCAACTTTGGCACCAGCATTGTTCTGTATTGGTTTTGTCTTTGATTTCTTCACTCCTCAACATGAAAGCTATCTCTTTTCTAAAATGCCTATCAAAATCCAATACTTGCAATATAAGTAGCAATCATGTTCAAAAGTTAAATATATCGATACAATTTCAACTCAAAACCAAGCACCGAACAATATTAAAATGTAGCCTATCAAAATTCCCCCACACTTAGCTCATGCTTGTCCTCAAGCAAGACACAAATAATTACCAAAACTTTAACTCGATTATCATTGAAACAAGTTGAAAATAAGGGCAGCAAAATGAAGTGAAGACTTACAAGCTATCATTCTGTTAGTACCTCCTACCATCCTCATATTCTCAACCGGCTAATCAAGTCTAAATATTGAGATGAAGGACAAGAAATTACCCAAGTGGAACAAAAATTAACCTCAATCCAAACATGTCAAACTTAGGAGTAAGTCATTGGCCAAAATTGTCACAGGCGTCCACAACCGTTCCCACAAGCCGTGGCCCAGCCTATTGTCCGCATCAAGCTAGAGCAATAAACCTATATCACCCGTTTGTTCCACCACTTACAACTTTCCCAAAGTAAATATATATATAATTTATTTTTTTCGTCCTGCACACTAGGCGAACCATGTAGAACAGGCACTCTTCCCCCGAAGTGGGCTTTTCTTCTTCTTTTTTTTTTTTCCGTCCTGCACACTAGGCGAACCATGTAGAACAAGCACTCTTCCCCCAATGTGGGCATTTATTTATAAACACCACCAACATACCAAAACAACCAATTCCTTCCAACGCTTTATCCAAGAAAAACATCAAGGATCGAGGCTAATTAAAGTTCCAAAAAAAAATGCAAATTCAAGTACTAAATTCCAAAATTTACACAAGTTTAGTCAACTTAGAATAAGCCTCAAGCATACGGTGTTCACACGAACTTTAACTCTAAATCCACACAACAAATTTTTGCCCCGAAATTCAAAATATGTCAACGACCATCAATTTAAACTCAAGGTAATCATGTAATCATCATAACCATCATAAAAGCTCTCAAGGACTCAATTTTCAGCATACCAAATAACTCCAAAACAACACAAAAATGCACCCATACTCCCCCACACTTGTACAGAACATTGTCCTCAATGTTTCAAATATTCAATGATATCAACACGCAAATAAAGAGCAAATTGAAACTGAGGACTTCCCTGGGTTTAATTGGAGTGAGAGGAAGGAGCAGGATGACAGCTTTGATGAGCGAAAAATTGCAACAAATGACTTTCACTGGATTCGATGTGTTTCCTTTCCTCTTGCTGATTCATGAGAAGTCGGTGTTGTTGCATCCGCATTGTAATAATCCATGATTGCATTCAGATCTGCTGCTCTTTCATTTGAATTATCTTGGATTTCATCAATTCACTCAATGAAGAAAATTGTGGCTAAGAACACACCTAATTCATGACTACCGTGAGATGCTGGATCGAATGTTGGACGAATTGTCGGACCCAGCTTTGCATTTCCTTACTACAAATTTATAAAATGCGACGCTTGCTGGGTTAGAAGCTGGATAAAAAGCCGGCTCCGACATTGATATTTCCCTTCAATAAAATCGCCTGCGAAGCTTGCTGGGTCGGAAGCTGGTTCAAATGTCGGACCCGACATTGATATTTCCCCTCAATAAAATCGCCTGCGAAGCTTGCTGGGTCGGAAGCTGGTTCAAATGTCGGATCCGACATTTGTTGCACAACTCCAAAATTCAAATACCGTAAATTGCTGGCCTTTATGCTGGTCCAAATGTCGGATCCGTCTTGACTTCTTCCAACACTACGATATTATATTCCATCTTCATCCTAAACTCCCAATCTCAAAGTAAAATTCACAAATTTTACACCCAAGATCGATCCTTTTCAACCAATCAACCCCGAAAGAGAATCATCATCTGCAGAACAAGGCTTAACCATACACAACAAACACAAACTACAAAAGACCACAAAAGAAAACCAGAATTAAAGACATTGGGCTGCCTCCCAATAGCGCTAAGTTTACCGTCTTCAGCCAGACATACCTAAACCATCACATAGAGGGATTAAATGTGATGCTCTTGAGCTTCCCAAAATTTGCATCCTCCAAGTAGGCCTCCAATCTCGGCCTGTTTACCGTAAGTAACCCTTGCTCATCGGGAGGCCGATCACAAAAGAGGGAGTCATCTTGAATTACGACGTGATCTTTTGGAAGTAAATCACATGACGATTCCACATGCTTGGAGAAATCTTTGAACAGAAAAATCACATCCTTAGGAAGCATATCACATAATGATGTATGTTCCAATTTCGGGACAATCTTAGAAACTTGAAAGTATTGTTTTTCATTCCCAACTCTTGACATTCCAATCGTTCTTGGTAGACCATTCTTGATTATGGGAGGAACTCTTATAGATGTACCACATGGAAAAGTGAATGTTTCAGACTCCAAAGTACATAAATCAACGGAATCCACTTGACAACATGGAGTATAAGCAAGATGATTCTTTTGAGCTTTAGCAACTTGAAAGTCCTGCTTTTCTCCCCCCACTCTGAGAGTCAAGATTCCAGTCATCATGTCAATATTTGTTCCTGCAAATACTAAGAATGCTCGCCCCAAAATAATTGGAGTATTAACATCTTCCTCCATATCCAAGATGATGAAATCTGCTGGAAGATAAAACTTGCCAACTTTAACCACCATATCCTCTATCATTCCAATGGGATAGCGTAAAGAACGATCTGCCAATTGAAGAACAACATTAGTTGCCACTAACTCGGCATGCTTCAACTTCCGGAAGAACGAGAGTGGCATGAGGTTTATAGCAGAACCAAGATCACATAAACAGCGGTTCACTAAAATATTTTCAATAAAACAAGGCAATGTGAAGCTGCCCGGATCTGCCTTCTTTAATGGTAAGGGATTCTGAACTATAGCCGAACACTGCCTAGACATCGGAACTGTGGCAAATTCTTGCAGTTTCTCTTTGTTACACAATAAATCCTTCAGGAACTTTGCATAAGCAGGCATGTTTGCTATAACCTCGGAAAAAGGGATATCGACATGTAGCTTTTTGAACATCTCCAAAAACTTCTGATATCTTCCTTCGTGAGACTTCTTCTTCAAACGGGAAGTGAAAGGAATAGGAGGGACATAAGCATTTACCTCTGGTATGTTGTCAAGCCTTGCATTTTCCTCTGTAGATATTGTCGCTTGTACTTCCTCATCACGATTTCCCTCAAGCTTGTTTCATCCGAATTAGGCACCACATGTGCCTTAACCTCTGGATCATCAAGTATCTTACCAGAACAAAGGGAGATGGCTTTAGCCTCTTTAGGATTTATCTCAGTGTTACTTGGAAGCTTTCCATGGTCCCTTCCTCCAATGCTATTAGCAATCTGACCCATTTGATGCTCAATATTCTTGTTTGATTGCCTTAACTCGTCTAAGGAAACTTGTTGGTTTTTAAGCACTTCAGTTAGTGTTTCCTCCCATGTTAGCTTTTTCTGTTGAGGAGGCTGTGGAGGTAGAGCTTGTGGAGCTGATCTTTGTTGATTGTAATGAAATCCAAGAGATTGTGAGCTACTCCCTTGTTGACTCCATGAAAAATTCGGGTGATTTGTCCAACCCGGATTGTATGTAGCAGAATATGGACTATTCTTTTGCATAAGTGGTGCCGGTGGTCCTCCCCCATAAGGACCAGCGTAACATACATCCTCATAAAAAGAATTATTTTGTTCTCCTTGCTGACCGTGATTTGTTGGAGGCCCCATCATGTAATTATTTGCTTGTTGCTGAAGTAGTTGTGATGGTGTCTGCATCATGATTTGCATGTTTTGCAACTTCTTGCCCATTTCTGCCATTTGAGTGGTTAAATTGTTGAAAGCTGATGTATTGACTTCATTGACTTCCTTAACTGAAGCTTTTTGCCCTCGAAACGACCTTCCGCATTGAACCTTCACCAACTCTTTGAAAATATTATTCATCTCCTCTACTGTCTTGTTTCCAATAAAACCACCAGCACTTAGATCCACAAGCTGTTGAGTGATCTCAGTTAGCCCATCATAGAAATATCGCACAAGTAATGCGTCCGAGAATTGATGATGTGGACATTGAGTAATAAGTGCCTTATATCGCTCTCATGCTTCATGAAGAGGCTCTCCTAAAGCTTGTGTAAATGTGCATATCTTGTTTCTCTTTTCATTAGTCTTTTGAGATGAATAATATCGTGAAATGAACACATCATAAACCTCATCCCAAGTAGACAATGATTCTTTCTCCAATCCAAGCAACCAAGTTTTCGCCCTATCTTTTAAACAATAGGGAAAACAACGCATCTTCAACTCCTCCTCAGTTAAGCCACTCAATGGAAAGGTTTGTAGAATAGCAAAGAATTCCCTAATGAATGCCAAGGGATCTTCATTCGCCAATCCATAAAAAGCTGGGAGTGTGTTGAAATGCAGATTCTTCAACTCATAATTTCGGGCTCTCGTACTCAGCCTAATACAATGAGGATTGGCTGTAATAACGGGCCTCTGAATATCGCGAAGGCGCATAGCTGGTGGTGGTTCTGGACCACGTCCATTGTTTTCTTCATGCCTCTCCGCCATTGGAACAGCTTGTTCTGTTTCAATTTCCAATTCAGATTGTGTGATGTTCGAACCCAATCCTTGAGAAGGTGATTCTTGCAAGTTTCTCTTCCGTAGCTTCGTAGCTTTGTTGTTTCTTCTGCAAGTATTCTCGATCTCTGAATCCAAAATAAGTAAAGGCGCCTTTTGAGATCGGGTCATAAACTGAGTACCTGAATAGATTGAAACAGTATATAAAAAATATACAAACTAAAATAAAAATTATTAGAATAACACAAGTAGAAAAATAAACACCGTCCCCGGCAACGGCGCCAAAAACTTGATAGGAATTTTATTCGCAAGTGTACGAATTTAGTCCTATTGTAGTAATATATCTTGGAAGACCAAGGTCGAACCACAGGGACAACGATTTCTCTACTTAAATTATATCTAATAACATAAAACAAGTAAACCAATTGTGATAAATATGTTTAAAATGAAAAACACTAAAATGAGATGAAAATATATGAGAATGAACTAGGGATGTCGGGCTATGATTAGAAATCTAATTAACCTATTGACTTTGTTCTTCAAATATTCTACAGCATGCACTCTAACGTATCTTAAACAATCTCTCGATTCGATTAAGACGTGCTCGCATAAATGCTATACCTACTTTCGTGATATAGAAATTAAACGAACCCATTACAATCCTAGGTGTTGAACATGCTATACCCTTATTAGCCTACTTTCGTGACTATTCTCGAATATATCCTACTATCTATTGCGCGGATTAATCTCGAGGGTTACAAGAAATCAATCCCAAACATCATATACATGTTGATCAGGCACATACATGTGATTAAAACAATATAGCAGAATTAAGAAATGGATGAAGAACTAAAATCAAAGATTATATATCATTCATAATCATAAACACCCTAATCCCTAGCGAAAGGAATTAGCCACGAAACATAGTCGATAAAATAAGAGAGAATCCGAAAACAAGAATAGTAAAGAAAAGACAAAGGGACTTCTCAATCTCCATGTCGAATCCCTTCAAAAAGTTGTATCGTTTCTCCTTTTTTCCCTGCCATGAGTGTCTTCTCCCCCAAAATGAGTTGATGAAGATTGCATCAATCTCCTCCGGTATGGCCTGCGTCCCCCCTCCTTCAGCTTTTTAAAACTTCCTTCCTTTTTTAACTTTTAAAATTATCTCCCCATGATGCCTCCCAAAACTGCCGCTCTAACACCCCAAATTGCATCTTAATTGGGCTAAATTAATTATGAGAATAAATAGCCTAATTATGCCTTATAATTATTAACAGCGCAGTTTTGTTCTTCTTTTTCCTCTTCGCCCGACATTCAATCCGGCATTCAATCCAGCTTTGGCACCAGCATTGTTCTGTATTGGTTTTGTCTTTGATTTCTTCACTCCTCAACATGAAAGCTATCTCTTTTCTAAAATGCCTATCAAAATCCAATACTTGCAATATAAGTAGCAATCATGTTCAAAAGTTAAATATATCGATACAATTTCAACTCAAAACCAAGCACCGAACAATACTAAAATGTAGCCTATCAAGTACCATCTACTGACTCATAACCCAACAATTTCCCCCTAATTGATGATGTCAAAACCTCTATTTCTAACCATCTAGCCTCTATTCTAAAATAAGGAACGGAGAGCTAATCTACTGACAACAATTCCCCTTGATTCATCAGAAGACAATCAAGATGATCAATAAAACATCAAGTCAGTAGGCGAGATATAGACAAAATTAGAGAACGATTATGTGAGTATGTGTCAGATAACTTAGTGATCAGTTGTGAGAAAACACAAACAAAAGCCATGAGACAATGAGCAATTGTCTGGCAAGCAATAGGAACCAATATATATATAGACAGAGAGTACAAGGGTCCTATTACTATTCCAACAAATATGAGATAAGAGATCAAGTCTGACTTCTGAAATTCTTCGTGCGTTTCTTAAAGTCAGCAGACTTGTCAGTTGGAGGGTCCAGGTAGTAATACTTCTAGACTCTTGAGCGTAGAACCTGGATTTCCTCATAATCATCTGGATCGTACATATTCAGACATAGATGAACAACAGCTTCTTCTACTTCTCTCTCAATCTCTTTTGTGCACAGCACGCCGTGAGTAGTCATAGGAGGAGGGATTCGCCTGAAGGCTGGAGCTCTGAAGGGTATTTTCTCTTTCTCCATGATCTGCGGATCTGATTTCTAAAATCCATATCGAATCGACTGATAAGTCCATCAAAGTGTTGATCAGCTGATTTGTCAGTCTCATAGATACCCCAATTATAGTATCCCTTAATAAAGTCTTCTTTCAGTTCCTCCCACTGCTCGTTGAGCTCGGCTGGCACCCATTTATCCACATGAGGTGTAGGCTCCTTCTTGATATAAGGTGCCCTTGTGAACTTGGATCCTCGTGGAATGTGCTTCCTTGGATCAGCTGTTGGCTTTGCGGATAGGCTAATCATTTTAGCCATGTCAGCTATCCTCTTTTTCTCTCTGAGAGCCGCTGCCCTTGTATCTCCTCTCCTAAGATTTAGTCCCTACAGCGTGGCTTCCCATGTAGCTCTGTCCTCTGCCTCCTGCTCAGGTGTGAGATTAGTCGGGTAATAACTCTGTGCAGTTGGCTGGACCTCAGTCTCTAAGGCCTTGGCTAGCTCCTCTGAGCTTTCTTCTCATCCTCAGCCTTCTTGCCCTTAGCCTTTCCAACAACTTTCTTTGGCTTCTTGCCTTTCTTAGCCTCTTCCAGCTGATGCTCATGATCAAGCTTATCCTGATCCTGAAGCTGTTGAGCAATCTGAAGATTATAGGCTTCTTGCTCCGCTTTTAATTTGAACTTGCGAGCCGGGGAAGATGGAGAAATGGGTTCAGTGGTGATCTCCTTCCCCGATCTCTGCGGTGGCAATACCTGAGGCTCTTCTTCTTCTTCTCGATCCAAGAATTTTGCGATTTCATCTATGTGCTGGGCAGATGAGATGGGAACTGCCTCAGTCACTGTCTGCCTTAGAGGGGTGTATTCCAAGGCAGAGTACGGTGAACCGGGTCCCGGCCGAGCGGCTGACCCTTCTCCTTGAGCTGTGCTGGCCCCTTCCCCCTTACTTCCTTCCTCCACCAATTCGACCACAGCCGGTTCCGCCTCAGTTTCTTCCTTTACTTCTCCTTCCCCCTTTTTAGCATCATCTGCCTTAGAGAGGTGAGAGCGGATGGCTTTGATTTCACGTTCAACATTGTAGACTGATTCTTTAATGAGAGTGGCAGTGGATTCGAAGTCTTTGACGAGGTCGCAGTACATTTCCCAATCTTTTCCTTGATCAGCTCTGAATTCCTCAAGCTGCGCGGCTGACTCCTGACGGAGTTTCAGCAAAGCCTGATCGTGGGAATCTGTCATCTCTTTCTGAATGGCCTTAAGGGTCTCCGCCTGTTGTTTTATAGCAGTTTGTAGGCAGGAGGTGGCCAATTTATTCCTTTCTTCCATTTCGGCCTTGACTGAAGCAAGAGCCTGAGCCAGCCGCTCAGAGAAAATCTTCTGCTGAGTTTGAAGGAGCTGCTGACTCTATGTTTCCAAATCTACCTTCTGAGCTGCTAAGGCAGTCTCAATTATCTCCTGAATATTCAGTTGAGGAGTAGGAGCTTCTGAGACTTTCTTCACGCCTTCAGCCAATCGGGCTACACTAGCCGTTTGGGCCTTAGTATACTAGGCCCATTTTATATGAACATCTTTGTCTAAGAGGCAATTTTTGTTCCCTTGCTGTCTTATGGCCTTGTTCACTGAAGAGGTGACAGAACCAATTGGTTGTATCTGATACGAGCTTGTTCCGATCCTATGCTCAGAAATCGCGAGTAGTTGCTCTCGACTGCGCTTCGAGGCACCAGGGGCATCACCTGATGTGGACGGAGGTGGTGATTTGCCCTTCTCGCGGGGAGTGGGATCCTCAGCAGAGCCTCCCAACTCTGCATCCTTGGGTGATGCCTGTTCCATCTCCTCATCCTTATCTCCATTATTCTCATTATCAGGAGAAGATGGTGGCGAATGACTATCGCCGGGCACTGAGGTGCGCAAGCTCAGCAGATAGAGCATTGCCGCCCTCAAATCTTCGAATGTTGCCAGATCAGCTGGTTCCCCGAACCCAATTGCTGACTGCAACTCTTGCTCTTCAGCAAGTAATGAAAGAGTTGCCTGAGTCCTTATGATCTCTTCGAGTATGTCCCAACTCAGGAACCTCAGCAGCATCTGAACTCTAGCCATTATGGCTATTTCCACCAGATCTAAATGATCAGATATCTCAGGGATCTGTGAGTGGACTTCACTTGTGGCTTGGAGGCGAGTAGAGTGGATGGTCGTCCACTCAGAGGAAGTCTCTTCAGTCGGAATCCAAACGTCCGACTGAGTCTCCTCGGAGCTGATTACTTGTACCTTATCCTTAAGTGTGGCTCCCTCCATTCCTGTGTCGGAGTCAAGAATGTGTTCTTCAGTAGGAGGAGGAGAGGATGGTTTAGCTTGTTCTACTGGCATCTCAGCAGGTCCAATTTTAGTCAGCCTTTTCCTTTTCGGAGAGTCGGCGCGAGGGGGCAAAACAATAGCTGATCTTTCTCTCTTCTGATCAGGCGGCCCTCGCCCAGCAGACTTCTCGACGGCTGCTTTAGTTTTGAATTTTATTAGCTTGCTGTCGAAGAATTTGGTGTCGGCAAACGAAGAATTCCTCGCTACTGATTGCTCGATCAGTATGGACATCTTGGTCCCATACAGTAGCTTCCCAACGCTAATCATCTTCCGCTCACCAGTGAGTAAGGTGGTGAACTTTTGCGCCTGAGCCTTCAGCTCGGCTACGTAATAATCTGTCCAGTTCACTTGGACTCCGTCGTCTATAGCCATCATCAGCTGAATACGTAGCATAGACAGCTGATCATAAGATCCTGCGGAGCTCGTCAGAATATGTGACACAATGTAGGCGAGCCCCCTGTACTGAGGTAGCAACAGGTTCTTTGGTAGAGCAGTTTTGAAACTGATGTCCTGCCTCCCACAGAACTTCTGAACATACGTGTTCATCTCCTTCTCCTTGTAGCCAATAGGAGAAACACCACTGTCTGGGAGATCAAACGCCAGTCCCAATGCATCTCGGATGTTGAAGACGCGCTAACTCACATCCCACGAGTTTGGGATAACCTCCTTCATATACGAGAAGGAAGATTCTTCTCCTCCGGACGCGAGAGTCCTCCAGTTGAGGTATACTTCCGCAACTTGCCTCGGCAGATAAGCCCTAGGCTGCTTGGATACGAGCCATTCAAGTCCAGATTGTTCAAGCGCCTCGAAGACAGGCTCAAGGTATGGAAGATCCACTTGGCGAAGCGCCATGGTGGGTTCGAACTGAATCCGTGAGAGTATGATCTCGTTCATATCAGAGGGTTCATGAACATTCGCCATTAAAATCTGCAAAACAACTTGTTAGCACTTGAAAATAGAGTAAGTCAGTAGAGTTTTAAGCATAATTTAATACATTACCAAGTAGTTTAGAGCTTGTGGATGCTAGAAATCAGATTGGTTTAGAGATTTTGAAGAAAAGACTGATTTGCAGAAAGAGCTCTAAAGTTGGAAATGGCGGAGAAATGAGTCAAGTAGAGAAATTGAAAGGTTTTGTAAGATCAAGCTTAATAACCGTTTAGATCGAACGGTCAGGATTTAATCTTTCAATGTTATCTGCGGCTGAGATTAAATGTTGTAAACTGAATGATTACAAAGCCGCCTCTACTATAGACCCACGTAGGATGATGCGTAATAAGGGTAAGTGAGAAGACACACATTAATGCGCTGCAGGCAGCATTAATTACCAAATCAATTTGAATGAGAACGGTATCTACTGACCATTCCTTAAAGAAATTGATGGCGGGAAATAAATGCTTCTTAACTACTGAATGCGAGCGACTAATATAATAAATGCAAGCATGTCAACAAAAACGTTAAGTATTCAATACTACACAAACCTCTTCAGCTGAACTTTTACGATCAGCTGGTTACCGTTAAGACTTAGGAGGATGGTTGACGTGCTGAAGACCACGTTCCCCCTTGCTGTGTACAGTATGATTCTCCCAACTGAATCACTGTACTGATCATCTGACCTGTCATACTGGTTCTTTCCGTCTGATACCAATTGTTGCCAATTGCAGTTATCAGTAGTTGTCCTCTACTGACGTGACTCAGTAGGATCAAGTAGACCTAGCTTAACTGATAGTTCTCTGAATCTGTTCTCAGCTAGTGGTTTGGTCAGTATGTCTGCCCTTTGCTTGTCAGTATGGACTTTCTCCATTCTGATATCCTTCTTCTCGACATGGTCTCTGATGAAGTAGTGTCGGATATCCACGTGCTTGCATCTCGTATATAGAACTGGATTCTGAGTTATTGCAATAGCACTTGTGGAGTCACAGTAGATGGGCACTTCATTCTGAATGATACCATAATCTCTCAGTTGTTGTCGAAGCCAAAGGATCTGGGCACAACAACTTCCAGCAGCCATATACTCTGCTTTAGTAGTGACGTTGCTACTGAGTGTTGTTTCTTTGAAAACCATGATATCAGCTTGCTGCCTAGGAACTGACATGTTCCGTAAGTCAACTTTCGATCTATCCTGCATCCTGCATAATCAGCATCAGAATAACCTGTCAGTATAAGATTATCATCAGCAGGATACCATAACCCGGCGTCGAGTGTTCCTCTTAGATATCGCAGAATCTTCTTTGCTGAGTCTAGATGACTTCGCTTGGGATCCGCTTGAAATCTTGCACATACACCTACAGCATAAGTTATGTCAGGTAGGCTAGCTGTTAAATATAATAAAGAACCAATAATAGCTCTATAATCAGTAGAGTTAACAGAAGCTCCCTCTTTGTCTAGATCGATTTTAAAATTTGTGTTCATGGGGATCTTGACTGGCTTGCTCAAATCGCAGCCGAATCTTTTGAGATGATCTATAGTGTATTTAGCTTGATTGATGAAGATTCCTTCAGGTGATTGCTTCACTTGAAATCCAAGGAAATAATTCATCTCTCCCATCATGGACATCTCGAACTTCTCCTTCATCATCTTCTCGAACTGCTGGCATATGGTCTCATTTCTGCAGCCGAAAATGATGTCGTCCACGTAGATTTGCACCAGTAGGATGTCATCTCCTGACTTTATGCTGAACAGGGTGCGGTCTACTGTCCCCTTCTGAAAACCTTTCTGAAGTAGAAAGTCTGATAGGATATCGTACCAAGCCCTGGGTGCTTGTTTTAACCCATACAGAGCTTTCCGACGTCTGTACACCTGATGTCCCTACTGAAAGCCGGGCGGTTGTTCCACGTAGACTTCTTCCTACAGTACGCCTTTCTGAAAAGCTGACTTTACATCCATCTGATATACTTTGAATCCTTGATGCTTTGCGTAGGCTAGGAAAAGACGAATGGCTTCCAATCTTGCGACTGGAGCGAAAGTTTCATCAAAGTCGATTCCTTCTGCTTGACTGTATCCCTTGGCAACTAGTCGAGCTTTGTTTCTGACGATGACGTTGTTTTCATCACGCTTGGTTTTGATGACCCACTTAATACCGATCACATGCTGATGTCTAGGTCTGTCAACTAGCTCCTAAACTTCGTTTCTGAGGAACTGGTTCAGCTCTTCTTGCATGGCGATGATCCAGTCAGCATCGTTAAGTGCGTCCTCTATCGACTGAGGTTCTTCTATAGACAAGAAACAAGAATAAAGTGAGCTTTCTCCTTGATTTAATATCGATCTTGTTCTTATCGTTGCTGATGGATCTCCTATTATGAGATCTGAAGAGTGAGCGTCAAGCCATGAACGTTTGAGTCTGGCTTCTTCTTCTGATACTACTTCTGCAGAATAGTAGGAGTGTTAGGCATTTCAGTAGTACTGTTCTGAGATTGCAGCAGTTCAGTAAGAAGGTTAGGATCTACTGAGTTTCCAGGTTCAGGGGCATTTAGCTCAGGAACATTAATCATTCCCCCTGAGTTTATATTCTCAGTAGAGGTCTCAGTTACCACTGGGGCTTCCTCATCGACCGTTGTTACCTGTTGTTGATTTTGTTCAGTAGAATCAACCAGGTCAGCTACATCGCCTGTTGGTTGAGTCTGAGTTTCTTCATCATCTGACTCATCATCCCAACAATGCTAATCTTTTCAGTTTTATCAGTCAGTCCAAGATCCTGTAGCTTGCTACTGACATCATCAGTATTTGTCTCTGTAGTTTTCCTGTTCTCAGTAACAACCTCATCAAAAACAACACGAGGGCTTTCCTCCACCCAAAGAGTCCGATAGTTAAAGACTCTGAAGGCTTTACTGACTCGGGAATATCCTAAGAATACCCCTTGATCAGATTTGCTATCAAAGACCTTCAACCGATCTTTCCCGTTATTGTGGATAAAGCACGGACAACCAAAAATATGAAAATGAGAAATAGAAGGAATTCTCCCTTTCCACAATTCGTATGGTGTTTTCATGTGTTGCTGTGTAACTAGTGAGCGATTCTGAGTGTAGCAGGCTGTGTCAGTAGCATCTGCCGAGAACTTAAAGGGTAGCCCAAAGTCTGCTAGGAGCGTCCTTGCTACTTCTTTGAGTGTTCTGTTTTTGCGTTCAGCAAGTCCGTTCTATTGAGGAGTACGAGCAGCTGATGTCTCGTGCTGAATTCCCTCTTTCTCACAGTACTCTTTAACTACTGAGTTGAGAAATTATGTTCCTCTGTTTGAGCGAATTCTTTGTATCTTGATGTCCTTTTCCACACTGAGCTTTTTCAGTAGTTTAGGCAACTCAGTCATGACATCAGATTTGTTGGCGATGAAGATTACCCATGTATATCTCGAGTAGTCGTCTATAACGACAAGGGCATACTTCTTGCCTCGTATAGTCACTGAAGAAACTGGCCCGAATAAATCCATGTGCAGCAGCTGAAGGATTCCATCAGTGGAAGGTGAAGGAATAGGTGGATTGCTTTTCTTTGTCTGCTTTCCCTTTAAGCATGCTTCACAATTTCTGTCATTGATGAACGATTCGTTGGGTAGTCCCCTGACTTTAGAGTTATTGGCGAGCTTGTTCATAGTCTTGAAGTTCAGGTGGCTGAGTCTCTTATGCCATAGCTATCCTGACTTGTCACTGGATTTCGTCTGTGCGAGCAAGCAAGCCTCAGGTTCTGCGGTATTCCAGTTAGCAATGTATAAGTTTTTCTTCCGCGAACCTGATAACACTGTTTTCCCTGTAGATTTATCAACAATATCACAGAAACCAGCGTCAAAGATTACTCTGTTAAGATTATCACAGAATTGACTGACAGAAAGGAGATTATGTTGAAGTCCTTCAACATATGTTACTCTTGGAACTGAAGCAGTCCCAATATTCAAGCGTTCCATATCCCCTTGTGTAGCCTTTAGAGTTGTCACCAAACTCAATTCTGGGACCATCTTCTTGTATATAGTTGGTCAGCATGCTCTTCTGGTACGTCATGTGTTTTGAGCAGTCGTCCACTATCCATGGGTCCTTATGCACCTGCAAAACAGAAGCATTTTTAGGTACCCTTTTGTTCAGTTGGGTCCTTACATGTTAGTGGGTGATTTCGGAACCCAAATCTGCCTCGGAACCTTAGAAGTCTGAGACTTCTTCTTCTGAATCTTGTCAGTTTTCTTCTCCACAGGACTCGGAGATACTGACTTTCGCGATGATTTTGGGTTCGGGAGCTTTCTTCTTCGAGTCTTTGCGCTTCTCCCGACCCCCGGGCTCATAATAGTACGAGCCGTCTTGAGCCGGGTGCTCGTCTGATGGCTCGTGGGTACCGTTACGCCCATCGACCTTCTTGGTTCCCCCTGAATTTGATCACGGTGTCCTGCAGCTGGAACCTTTGGTTAGCTGCTTGTTGTTGCTCGGCTGAGGTGCAATCATTTTCTATTTGTTCTTCGCCTGAGGTGTGGTGTCAGCAGCTTGCACCTTTCCTCTGACAAACCTATCAGCCAGCGCTTCTGAGCTTTTCGAGGTAGAAGCTTCGTGGGTATAGCCAAGTCCTTCTTTCATGACAGTTGGCCGTTGTGCTCTGAGCATACTTTCTAGCTTCTCCTTAGCTCCAAGGTACTGTTCAGTCATTAGTCCTCGCCAGACCTCGTCACTCCTCCTGAGTGAGTCATAATCTTTCTGTACATCTGAGAGCTTCTGACTGAGCTGGGCTATTTTAGTCTCTTTCTCACAATTGTCCTTAGTCAGAACTGAGATCTGAGTCTCTTGAAGCTGAGACTTAGTCATTAGAGATTCGATCTCTTCCTTGAGTCTCGCAACTAGATTCTCTGACTCAGTAGAGACCTGACAATCAGAAGAAAGTCTCTGATTTTCAGCCTTTACCATCTCCAGTTCCTGGATCGTTCTGCTGAACTCTCTGCTTAGCTGAATCTGTTCCTCTAGCAGATCGTCGGATGCTTGTACCACATCCAGAGGATCATCTGTGACCGAGCACGTGTCGTGTGTGCTGTGTGAAGAAGAGGTTATATTAAGTTTGGAGTTTACCTCAGTCTCTTCTCCGGCCATCAGACAGTATTCAGCTATTCCTTCAGGAACCGTTTCTCCAACCTCAAGTGCTACAAATGCAGCTTCGTCCACAGAGGAATACATAAATGTATCCTCCTCAAGTGAGTTATCGGATATCTCTTCGGCGATGTAGGCCTACCTTCTTTGGGCAAATTTTTCTCTTCTGGCCTGCCGTTCTGCTCGTTGAGCAGCTGAGAGTTCGGGACAGTCGTACTGATAGTGTCCCTCCTTCTTATAGTTATAACAGGTGGATGTTCTGCTGCTTTTTCCAGCTGAAGCTTTGGATGGACTCGCAGCAGGCTCTGTGTTCCTACATTCAGTAGAAGGATTAGATTCTTCCCTTTTCTTATAATCTTTCTTACCTGAGGGAGAAACTCTTTTGTATTTCCTCAGCTTTCTGACTCTCTCCTTTTCTCTCTGATATTTGAGAGCCATCACAGCCAGCTGGTCAGTGCCTGAAGTCTCACAAGATTTTGCTTCGATAGTGGCCACTGCCTTGCTTGAGGAAATCGGTTTGGATCCAGTTTTGCTGATAGTTGCTTTAAAAGCATGATCGATACGTGTGTCGGTGGAGCACCTGGAACACCTTTGGGGTAGACTATGCTCAAATTCCTCCGTCTTTAGTTCTGAAAATATAACATCAGGAGTTAGAGCATTTAGATCAGAGCGACGTAAATAAGTAGCAAATGGAAGCCACTTCTGTCGAGGTAGCGCTCTCAAGATCTTTGTGTTCATCTCTTTGTTGGTGAACACCTTCCCCAGCCCATTGATGATATTGACTTGGTTTGTAAATCTGACACTTAGCTCGTCAATGGTCTCACTGGGCTCCATTGCAAAGGCTTCGAACTTCTGAAGCTCTAATTCGAGTTTGTTTTCTTTGATCTGCGGGATTCCTTGGCTCAATACAGCCAAAGCATCCCATAGCTCTTTTGCCGTTTTGCAGTCCTGCACCCTCCCGAGATGAGAGTCGCTGAGCGTTGTCAGTATTGCGTTTCGCGCAACTCGGTCGAGGTTGTGCAGCTTTTTCTCTTCAGGCGTGAAGGCTGATTTGTCTTTGGGAACCTTAGCACCGATTTGTGCTCCTACACCTCCCGCGATAGCGAGCCGAATCTTGTCAATCATGGGAATGATGGGTCCGGTCCCCGGGACGTCCGTCATCTTTGTCGTGCAGCGATGTGAGGTGTGCCTCCATTCTCACGCGCCATAGCGTGAAGTTCTCTATTGAGAACATCGGCACCATCCTGATACCTGACATGTCAGACATTATGCGAACGGGTATAAGGATGAAAGAAGAGATGCTTGTGCAGTGAAAACGTTTTCAAGGATTTGTTCGAGAGAACCAGTAGTACAGAACCGGCGATCAGAAGAACACCGATGCTCTGATACCAATTGTTGGTCCGGAGACGATAGTCAGGTGTAGAGGGGGGGGGGTGAATACACCTGATCACAGTTTCTTCTCCTCAAACTGAAGGACAGCTGAGCTGTTTAGTGCAACTGATGAACTGTGCCAAATAGTAACCTTCGATCACTGGGTCAGAGTGGATCAGCTATTGAGCTCTCCTACTAACTTTTGTCAGTCGTTCGAAACTCAGTCGGAGACGTTGTGCGGATAAGTGTGGGGCCCGAAGATTCGTCTCAGTTTTGAAAAACGCTTTTCACAAATCAAGTTCTTTTGGTTGTGCGCTTTTGAAACATGTTTTATGCAAACATATGATTTTGAACAGTTATGATATGCAATAAAATAGTAAAAAACACAAGCGATTTAACGTGGTTCGGATACGCAAGATCCTACGTCCACAGTCCTGACAATGGCAGGATAACTTGTTGATTATACTGAGCAAGCCTCAGCAGGTATCTGTGCACTGGACAGATCCTTCTAAGTTATAGTCCTTAGCGACTTTACAATTCAAACCGAAGTTCGAAAGGGATGGAATAATCTCCATCTAAGAAGGAGTTCTTACAATAAGAACAATTCACAGAAAGTGAACTCCTTCGAATCTAAGCTATAAATATGGCAATGAGCTTAGTCTAGAGAAGAGAGGGATCTAAATACTCTAGAGTGAAGAACTAAGAATATTCTAAGAAAGCAAGTTCTTCTCTGGATAATCTTTGAGTTTACTAGAGTGTTCAAAGCTTGAGCGTTTTTCCCTTTTTTTTTTTTTTTTTTTTTATTCCGTGCGTGGAGCTTCAAATTTCTTCTCTATTTATAGTTGTGAGCTATGGCATATGTCCGTTGGAGACGACGATGCCACGTGTCACAAGCTTCCAAAGAAAACGGCCATAATTTCGAATTTGTTACAAAGGGCGATCGATCCGTACATGAGAGCAGCTTTACTGTATAGAGCAGATATGGCGATGTCGGCTTCTCATTGGTCGAGGTTTGTGGTTGGTGAGAATGTGTCAGAGTCAAAGTTGACTATTCAAACAACCTCGTAAGATCTTCTACTGAACTTCGAAAAGACTTGTGCGACTGGGTCGTTTTCTGTCGGACACAGTAGACTAGATAAGTCTCTGTCTTCTTCGACTGAGTCGGCTGACAAGGAATACATTTACTGAGTAGGTCAGCTGGCGACTGCGAAGATACTGAGCTTTGCATATGTTCTTCTGCTGATGGCTTATCGGTGAAGGGGCGTCTCCTACTGAGGTGAAGATCAACTGCTGGCTGAAGAACGCAAGCTCTTACAAAGATGACGTGGGGTTCTGGAAAGTAACTTCGTCAGAAGATCAGTCCAACAGTTTACCCCGTACAGGACTTAGACAAAAGATAATCAAAATAAACAAGTCTAACCTATACATCATCTAATCCTATAGACACACTACACGACCGATATCAGTTGGGTTTTGGGATCTTCAATTC
Organism: Lavandula angustifolia; assembly: GCA_028984105.1. Taxonomy (NCBI): domain Eukaryota; kingdom Viridiplantae; phylum Streptophyta; class Magnoliopsida; order Lamiales; family Lamiaceae; genus Lavandula; species Lavandula angustifolia. The sequence goes on from CM054805.1 coordinate 8,953,123, forward strand.
CATAGTACTACTATGATTTCTCCCAATATTCTTTTAACCACTAGGCAGCTGAGTACCATCTACTGACTCATGACCCAACATAAACTATTTTTATATTTTTCATTCATATTTCAGATAAGGTTTCGTTGTCATTATTTGTGTATAAAACGAAAATTAAAGTATAGAAACTAAAATTTAAAGGAAAAATTCTATATAAGTATATTTTTTCTATTAAATAAAATTGTATTTATCTGTTGTCAATTACGTGGTAATAGTAAAAACTGTTGAAGAGTATAAACTCATGTTATATTTGGAAAAAAGAGAAGCAGCCACCTTAATTCGTGTTACTAACCAAATTAAAAGTTCAAAGTTTTTAATTGCATGGAATGACCATTAATCTAGATGCAAACGTAATTTGAAAATTTGATAACTAGTATCTTGGAGGATGTAGAGCTCAATTTGACCACAACCAAAAACGTACGGAGCTATACAAACTACAAACTACCAATACATTCATTTGATTGGATCGCTCTGCCTACGACGATTAAATAAGTTTCAACCCCTAGAATATAGATTTTGTTAGAAATTTTAGTTTGGACTAACATATATTAAATTATATAGTCGTAATTGAAAATAAGAAATATTATTATTATTATTATTATTATTATTATTATTATTATTATTATTATTATTATTATTATTATTATAATAATAATAAATATACTTATTATTATTATTATTATTATTATTATTATTATTATTATTATTATAAGAAATATACTTATTATTATTATTATTATTATTATTATTATTATTATTATTATATGAGTATGATTATGGTCCCGACTCACAAATGAGATTTATATTATTTCTACATACCCTTAGGGACACCAATTGTTCATTTGAAAGATTCATAACCGGGTTCAATTAAAAAAAAAAATCAAAAGATTCATAGATTCATCACTAGGCTTCCATTTAAAGTAGTTATCGATTTATCAACATAGAAGTGTTATGCTTTAGGTTTAATTTGAATTTGTATCGTACCGTAATTTAGGGAATATATATATAATTCTAACAAGATTAAGATTAGAACTGCATTTTAATATGTAAATGTGTTTTTCAAATCAATATACATTGAAATAATATCGTCCCCGTCCACGAATCATTCACATATCTCATCCATTTCGTAGTAAGATTAATGGAGCAACCTCGTACCAAATTAAATTCCAAAAGGAATGGAAAATACTTTCTTATAGCAAGATGGAACTATATATAGAAGCTACAAATTGTACAAATGAAATTACAGAATGTAACGCCCCGACCCCCACGAAGGATCACAGAGGTCGAGCCGCTACGGAGGATTTATTTAAAAATACATTTTCATACATTTAATCGAAATTCTGGAAAGTCCTTCATCTTAAAAGCAACTTGTTATAATTTACTCGCAGAAGATCGGTTTGGTTTTGAAACATTTAACATAAATACGGAAGCTTACTGAGTCTTAAGTAAAACTAAAGCATAAATATCTTTTAACAGTATTTCAAAAGGTTCGAAAGGATAGTTTCGAGCGTGACAAAAGCAGGATTAAACCATTTTTCCGAAATTACAAAAGATCATATCATCAACCCCTCCTCAGCCCGTCTCCGTCGTCCCTGCTGCTCAACCTGAAAACATTTTTAAAATAATTTGGGGACTGAGTACTAATGTACCCAGTGGGTAAAGCAGTTTGAAACACGTTTAAAAACAGTTTATCCATGCATGAGGTATGACTTGGAGGGTTTTAAAAAGGAAACTGCTCCAAGCATACAAAACATATTAGGTGCGCACATCTGTGTCACATTTCCTGTTACTTCTACCATAACATTCATAAATTGGGCCTTGGCCCCCGAGTCGAAACCCGAGGGGTCCCTCATAACTTGGGCCTTGGCCCCCGAGTTCGAGACTCGAGGGGTCCCTCGACATGTTAGCATCCGGTACACAAGGGGATCAATCATTGTGCTACTAACATCATACATGTACGTACTTTCTTGATAACCCTCATCTAGCGTGTTAGGCCAGATGAGAGCCTCGATCGATCTATCACATAGAAGCATTAAACAGGTAAATGCACAAAAACTTTTATGGATAAACATAGTTCATAGAACTCAATAACTCAAAGATAATTTTAGGAAAATATTACCCACCTTGAAATTCACCGAATTTGATCTAAGCAAAATCTCCTCACCGAGGCTAAGGCTCTTCCGCGATAGGTCCTACAACAATGTTCTAAGCTTTAACGTCCGGATCTAGAAAAAGTGCACAATTGTGATCTATAGGTAATACCTAGGAGGTAATAGGTTAGACTAGGTCATGGTGTTATTCCGACAAACCTGTGAAAAAGGTCCTATTTGCATGAATTCTACAGATCACGTTCTCGTATCATAAATTCTAATATTTTAAATATGCATTCCTTTATGACTCTAGGTTATTTAGAAATTGGTCTCATGACAAAACAATAATCCATTTAGGAGTTATTGTCAAAATAGTGTTCGCTGCTCAAACCGGGGCAGTTTCTGCCTTACTATAGTCTAGCTAACAAATGTAGTGTCAAACGTACTCCAAAAATTTTGAGATTCAACAAAAGTGTAGGGAACATGCATACCGATATCCTATTAAAATTTCACTCAATCTTGTAGAGCGACGGATTCAGAGAAGGCAGAGATCTGAACACCAAATTTCTTAGTACCAAAAACATGTTTCCGATCGACAACAGAGAGTTCATAATAAACTGATCTTGCATGCGCTGTCTTAAAATACCCAATAAATATTTTCAAAAGGATCCACGAGTATAGATCATTTAGAAAAAGGACTCAAGTCAAAATCATTTTCGTGGAGTGAGATATAAATGTTTTACTAAGCTCTATCACGAAGGCATACTTTTTCGACAGCATAAAAGTGAAAATCCGTTAAAAATATAAATACTCGTCCAAAAATTACCAAAATTTGTAGATATCTTATGAACATCCTAAGGTTTATCCTTGTAAGTTTTCTGGAATTTTTCAAGGAATAAAAGATCGGACAATCGGCTTTGGAAATCTCGGCAGAAGAGGGCAATGGCTGGACAGATTTCTCTGATCAACATCTTACACATTTCTTGTTGTTACCTAGTTTCTAGTTGTTCAGTTAAATAAAATGTTCGACCACGACATGCGGATATCATTACATATATATATATCCAAACTAAACGTGATCAAAACGATTGTTTCTTCCTGCAGACACCCTAACTCCTCTTTACATGATTAGGGAATCTATCTATTTTAGTCAATTTACCTTAGAAGTAAACTCCCCTCATCACTAGATGCAAAACGCGAATGACTAAAACAGTAGAATATGTTCGACATCAATTATACTTCTAGATCTATACATGCAATTCATTATGAAGCTACCTACTCCTACAATGATGTGCTGCTACCAAAAGAAGTCGTGTAACAACTTGGCCGATGCATGCAAGACGAAAATCCAGCAGAAAGTTTGCATTCGAAACTGTATTGCTATAAAGGAGAGAAGGGCTTCATGAAATCTAGGATTCTTACCCAATGCAACAGACGAACGGACTGCGGCCCCACCTCAATCCTAACCGCTGACTTCGGAGTGGGAAGAAAACGTCTTCTTCGATCGAGAGTATGCGTTTGAGTGCTACGAACGGCCTCAAGATCCGACTGTGTAACAGGTAAGGGTGAAAATGGGCATAGAAACCGACGAGGATGGATAGGATTTTCGTGGTCCAAAGCGAAGACACGAAAATGATCGAAGTTCTTACCTGGAAATTCTTCTGTATCAAAGGAAGATCTTCGAACTGAACTTGGATCTCAAGGGTGCGAGGGAAAGGTTTCTAATAATGAGGAAAACAGAGACTAGTTCACTAATGAAGGATTGCATGCGTGAGAGGCGCCCCTAGTTTATATCGCCTCAAAGAGAACGGTGTCTCTATCCAAGTGGAAGAACCAAGCTTCCAGGTGGTGAGACCACACTTCCACGTGGAGATGAACCTTCTTAATTACATACTCCTCCGTTGACTTATGGAAGGAGCACTTGGATTGGATGTTGCCACAATATACGCACAATAATTCCCTAAGCGTGACTACTAATTTCCGAGAAGGTACTTGATCGAATAATTTGTCCTCCTATTATGTCATGTGGTGATGTTCCTAAGTGCGTCACTAGGGTACGCTTATAATCTCGATTATTATAATGGTGTAGTTGAGAGGCTAGAATTTTCGTAAAAATTTCTTTACGCTATTACCGAAAGTATATTAATAATAATACTATTGATAATAATAATAATAATACTAATAATACTTATGTATCATTCTAGGGTAGAAGATACGAAAATACGGGTTATTACACAGAAGGCCAGAAGTCTTCATTATACTCATTTATAACAAACCGACCGATAGAAACGACTTTGTAATATAAATAAGAGAAGACGGATTAGGCGCATTGGAAGCCGGAGGGGACCTTCTTTCCGCAGTAGTTCAAGAGCAAGCTTAGCGAGACAGGAACGTTAACCTTGATGCCCAAAACGTTAGCCTTGATGGCGGTGCAGAGGCAGAAGGCGGCATCGAGATCGGCTAAACCCTCGATGAGAGTGCAGCATGGGGTTTTGGGTGGGGTTCCGATCACAAGGTGGACCAAGTCATTGAGCACGTTGGCGCACACTCCCAATTTGAGAGTGTCTTTGGGGCACGACGCCTTATGGCGATGGCCGTGGTGGGCGGGAGCAGGAGTTGTTGGAGTAGTTGAAGATGGAGGGCATGGGACGTAACTTGAGGTAACCACTGTGAAGAATAGAAGGTTGAAGAGAACAAAAAAGGCAGTTGATGATGCCATTTCTTTGAGTGGGGAAAGGTGGAATGTGTGTGAATGCAATGTGTTTTGCTTCAGAGCTGTGTGGTGAATAGATTTGTGTGAGAGTTGGGGTTTTATAGGTGAAGCATATGGAGTTTTGTGAATATTTTTGAGAAATCATTTTGAAGATCCATGTGCATGGCTAAGGATAAGAAATTAAAATAATATTTGTGGCAGAATGGTATGTATTATTGCGATACTTATAATTGAATTATTGGTACACCTCCCTGAAATATGCACATCAACAATCTGGTTAATTTGCTAGTATTGTCACAACTGATTAGTTGCTGATACATAGTGAAAATGTAATAAATATGTGTCGCAACTTTCGCATTCTAACTTAGTGTATTCGTCGCTTGCAAGTAATTATATTTTTCTAGAATTTTGAGAGTGGGGCTTCAATCTGGGAAGACAAGTTGGAGTTAATAGTGATCTGTCAGACAATTTGTGACTCGAGAAATTGGAGCTATGTGCTGTTGTGGAGTTATCAATCCTCTCTCTTGTCAAATTAAAATTTGTCTTGTCTGATGGAGCGTAGATAATGACAGCACAAAGCTTCAAAAAATTAAAATTTAAATAACAAGTACATATGGAAATAAATGTGATTTATTTTATTATAGGGTGTTTGAATCGTAGAACATTATTTAGAAGAGAAATGGTTAACTTGCAATTAGTAATTAAAATATATCTTGTCGTCTTTACAAATGGATTAGTGATAGTCTAAGGAATTTTGATTTGTTTGTTGGATAAATTCACACATGATTACTTTAGGACTACTTGGCTATTCTGAGGGCTATATTAGCTGCAAGTTTCCTTAATCAGGTAAAAAAATGTGAGTCATGAGTACCTAATAACTCTGTGACAATAAGTTATGGTATTGGTGCATTTCCAAATCTTCCCTTGAAAGTTAATGTATTTCACTGTCTACCGAGTAGTAAATTCTAGAAAAATGATTTCGCATTTTATCCATCCCGCATTTTGTATTTTATCGCACGCCCTTGATATATCACATCATCATGATTCTGCAAATGTCAAATGACACAGAATGTACAAGTTAATATATACAAACCTTTCTTAGAGACTTGAAACGCGCATGCCCCCCAAATGGATAATAGCAACACAGAATGTGTAGAAAGACAAAAGTACAGAGGGACTTCATGGATGCTGAAAGCTTAGTATTATATACTGCTTTTCATTTGGTGTTAGTACTGCCCTGTTTATCAAGAACCAATCAATCATCATAAAGATTTTTCTGAACTAACAAGAATAAAATGACATAATCAAAGCAATTGGAAAACAAGTTCTTGCACAATCATACTGTTTCAAGCAAAGATGAATACAAAAAACACAGAAATTGACAACACTGGATGCCTCACTTATTTTAGCTCTCTGGTTCACAAGAGTCAGTTACATCTTTTGATCACTGTTTTATGACCACAAACGATATGAGAGAAGACGAGAAAAGCAGCAATCAACCTAGGGTTCTCCACCGAGCTCAACTCTTAAGTTGTCAAAGGGGTAGACCTTGGGTGTCTGTACAGGATCCAAATAAACCATCAGATAGACCTTTTCGTGAAGTAAAACAACGGGCATGTATGAAGTAAAGGAGCATATTCACCCAGACACAGTTACAATATTGCATGAAAAGGTAGAAATCAAAAGATCAGGGCAGGAGACAGATAAAGGTGGTATCGAGCAAGAGAGCATGAAGATGCAAGCCACTTACTAAATAACCTAAAGTAATCTGCTGTGATGTATTTGGAGAGCAGGCCCTGCTGGGGGAAATCTCCCTTAAGGGGATCTAGAAGAAGGGGGAAAATGGGGATCTAGAAGTTGTACTAGTTGCCTCTCTTTTTGCTTAAGCCACATCTATATAAAGAGGGGCGAGTATGGTTTGAATCAAGGAAAGGGCAAGAGTCCAGTCTTGTTGGCTTGTTATCATTCTTGATAGCTTGAGAGTTATTTCTTTTATTTCACTTGGATCTTGTAGAGAGTGGCATTTATTCTTATAAATCCCTCCAAGGAACATCTCTCATTATAATCACTCAAACGGAGAGAATTTTTTTTTTTACCAACAGCACAGAGAAGGGCATCAATGTCAACTCATGATAGTTGCTTGCTAACTAATAGAAACAAAGAAACTTTCCCATCGTTTGACAGATTATACATATTCCGCCAAACACTAACTAGTGAAGACTCATCGAAGTAAATGAAATCAAGCCTAGAGTTCATTACAGGAGAAAGAGACAACTATATGCACACAACTTTCAGAGATTAATCTCAGTGTTCTTGGTGACAACTTTTACTTCTAAACTACAGCCAAAACAAGATCCTAATAGTCAACTTTTGAATCCTTTCACAAAATTAATAGTGCTACTGCTAACTGAATGCATGAAACCACTAAGTTCTGAGTCCATTTGCTGTACATTTCCAAAGTATGTAGGAGTGAGTGATAACCAGTCATCAAACCGTCTCTATGTTTAAGTAACAGCTCCTAGTTTAAAAGAATTTGATGCTTGTGGCTGCTCAAGTAACAAAGAATCAGCATATAAATCACACTCCTAAGAGCCCTGAATTATACATTCTAAATAGTGGTAAAAGTACATTAGAGTTAGCTTCTGTAAATCATTCCGTCTAGAGAGATTTTTGGTGGAAACAACATTTTCAAAAGTCTTTCAGAATAACTACCATTTTCAGAATAATTATGCTTAGCATAACCTACATATTCAAAAGTTTTTCCTACTGTCAGATAACCAGAATTGCTACACCTCCATGGAAACAATCAATGACTCCTGAGTTTTCTTCGCTCTTCTACTAAAGGACACGAGCATCCCAAAAGTTAATATAAGTTATTTGGTAAGCATCTTCAAACTAGAAAAAAACATAACAGATATACACTATCTGCTCCTGGATGAGAGGAGACGGTAGCAGGCAAGAAATCCTTGTCTTCAGCTTAAATCTGGGCACATCCCTACTAGGGTCCCACAGCCATCTTATTTGACTGTTTGCTTCAGTTTACTAAAAGGATTTCAGAAAATTATCTACAACACCATTACATTGGTCTTTTCTCTTTCAGAATATTGAGAGCACGATGAACAAAGAGAACTGTCTACCTTGTGTGTGAAAACTAATGGTAGTACCCCTCCAGATTAATTATGTCAGAAAGAGAAATATGTAATGTATCATATCACATTGCTAGACACAAGACGGAAAATCTCCATTTAAGCAAAGCCCAGACGAAGGATGCATATAGAAACAAAACAATTTAACATGAACAGATTCAAAGTCTTCATCATTTCAAAAGTATACACAACAAAAAAGTAAGATTTCAAACAAATAAGAAACACAAACCTCACTAATGAATAGATCAAGCTCGGGAATAAATATTAATCACTACCATTGGACGAAAAGAAGACAATAGAATCAATAAATTTGACTTACAAATGGTATCTTAGAAGCTTTGTCATTCCACGTAGCTAATAGCCCAAGAGAAGCGAAAAACCCCAACCCACCGCACAACCACGCCAATGCTTCATACTACAAACAAAATAAATAATTTCTATCAACATCAAACCCTAACCACCAATTAATTGTAAACAGAAAATCATATGCTGTGCGCGTATGCTAAAAATGTATTCGATAATTGTAAAAAGGTTCGACCTTCCCAACAGTATCAGCAATCCGATCGATGCAAGGTTCTGGAAACGGAGTCCCGTTATCCCACATAAGCTCATCATTTACTGGAAGCTGCATTTCAGCAATTTCAGGGTTTAATAGTATATTCAATACGAATAGGTCGGAAAACAAAACGATCAAAAGGTTTACCGGTTTTTCGGGGACGATGTGCTTCCCGACAGGGAGGCCCATGCCGGACCGCTGCCGGAGAGAAGAAGCCACGGAACGGGCAATAACGCCGTTCCCACCCATGATCTTTGACACTACGTGGCTCAACCTTCCTGCCATTCTTGATTTCTTCTCGTTAATCGATATAATTATTCTATTTGGAAAAGGGTAGGCGGCTCAGATGAATACGCCGAGCCGGATGGTAGGAACATAAAAACGACGCCGTGTACTCGATCCTTACATTGTTACTTTCTTTACGATTTTGGAAAGGGAAAATTGCGAAATTGGTCCCATAATTTCTGATGTTACGGTTTAACCCTATCACTTTTGTTTACATATGATTTTTAGTTCCATAGTTTTGATGCTGCGGTTTTAGTTCTACAAATTTTATTTATATGCAATTTCGATTATATAGTTTTTAATCTTGTGATTTTAGTCCCATAATATAAGTTCCAATATGATGATTTTAATTCCATAATTTTTTTATGCTTGTGATTTTGATTCCAACCTCACCTACGAGCCACAACATCTGCTAATTCATTAAATTTTAGTCGTCCATGCAGATCTTGCATTGTGGAAAATCATGTCCATCGTTTCATCATCAAGTAAATAGACAAGAATGCAAGATCAAGTTATGTATTGACATACCAAAGCCACGAGGACCTGAGTCCCCTTATGATAGCCCTGTGACAAAATATTAGTCAGATCACGAGACATACTTTTAAGAATATATACTTAAGTTTTTAAAGGGTTAATCCATAAAAAATGAAGCTGTTTAGAATAGTAGCATAACTTATACATCCATAAGTTTAAGTGTCCTTTTTAGTCATTTCAATAAAATAAAGATAAAATACTCCTACCGTCCCAGCTAATTTGTCTGATTTCATTTTGACGCGATTAATTATGCGGATAAATTTTATATAATAAAAGTGTAGGACCCATATAATTAAATAATTATTTAGAATTGGCTAGTGTGGTAAAGATGTGGAACTCATATAAATATTTATTATTTAGTTGATTTGAGTTGGTAAAAGTGTGAGACTCATTTCCTTATTTAGAAAGTAAACAAGTGAGATGGGACAACACAAAAAGGAAATATGGACAAGTCGAGCAGGACAGAGGGAATAAATATTTTAATTCAATAAAATAAGGGTAAAATCAATATTTTAATTTTTTGATTGTCGAGTATCTCACGACAACTCGTTTACTTTTTCGTAAAAATTAATTTTAATTAGTAAACTTTTAATTTGTTGAATAGAAAGTATAATCGCTAACCGTCTAGCTAGAAAGTTGCATGTTAGGTTGCACGGATATGGGATACGTGACACGATTTGACACGGACACAGGATACGGGATACGATATTTTTAAATAAATTTAGGACATGACACGGGCACTAATTTATTTAAAAATATAAAATCAAGTATAAAATAAACTAATTTTGTATATTTTTATTAGAATTAAATGTTATCTGTATATAAATCTATTGGACACGACAATTGAAGTATCGTGTCGTGTCCGAGTGTCTGATACGTGTCCGACACGATACGTTGATATTTTTAAAGTGTCCGTGCAACATAGGTTGCATATTTTGATTATTATTATTATTTGTAGGGAGATGATTCAGTAGTTGATTTGGCTGAGCCCAAAATGATTGATGAACCATTACGTTGTAAAAGTTAACACCTTTGTTTTTTGAGTATTTCAGACTCAGTAGACTTGCCTTCAGCATGGTTCCGGCTCAGATGTTCCGTCTGCTATATCTCAGTAGACCATCTGTCGCAGTACCATAGAGTGAAGATTCAATATGACTGGACTCAGCAGGAGCAGCATACTAAAAGGTGTTCAGGAGTCAGTAGAACTGGACTCAGCAAGAGCAGTTTACTGAACTCAGAGTTTGGCCCTCACTAGTGTTGGACTCAGCAGGAGTAGCCTACTGAACCTTTCGGTCAGACTCAGCAACGGCCTATTAGTTGCTTTAACTGACAGTGGACTTCAAAGTCAATCTCAGTAGAGTTGTCTGAGGTCGTACATCTAAGAAAAGTCAGCTTCAGTATCAACATTGAAGTCTGAAAAAGTCTCAACCACTAACTGTACTTAGACAAATGACAAGCAGCCAGCTGGCAAAGTATCCGACAAAAGCTGCAAGTCAACCACTTTCCTACAAAGAAAGGGACTCTACAGGATTCAAAAAGAGTCGTTTGCTACCCATAGAGTGACACGTGGACAGTTCGTCTCCAACATCTCAGCGAAATGATAAATCTTCAAATAGTGGCCATTAACAGTAAAACACTTGTCAAAATGGAGCATTGATAACGCCACTGCTTCGCTTAGCCAGACGAACTATACTCGAAATGAACCAATCCATCAAGAGCGAAGCTTGTCCGACATGTGATGGAGGCAAGATTGGTACAACAACACAAGTTGGCTTACCCCAAAGGTCTTTACACGGATATGTTTATCATGTCATGCCTTGGTACAATCCTTGTACCACATGCCGACGTCATAGTCCTCTAATCGAATTTCTAGCTCATGCAATTGATACTTCCTCTCCTTAGCACACTCGGTCAGATCCACATTAACATTCTTTACGGCCCACCATGCTTTGTGCTCGAACTCCACGAGAAAATGGCAAAGCATCCCCAAAATTACCCTATACGGAGACATACCAAAGGGAGTTTTGTAGGCGGTCCGATAGGCCTATAAGGCATCATCCAGTCTCAAACTCCAATCGTTCCTAGATGGATTAATGGTCTTCTCAAGTATAGCCTTCACTTCTGGATTAGATACCCCTGGTTACCCATTATTTTGTGGGTGGCAGGGCATAGAAACATGATGTTTAACACCATACTTCCTCATGAGCGACTCTATTGTGCGATTGCAAAAATGGGTTCCTTGATCACTTATAATGTCCATTGGTACTCTGAACATACTGAGAATGTTAGATCTAAGAAAACTTGCAACCATTTTAGAGTCAATGGTCCTCGTGGCCTTAGCCTCGACCCAGTTTGATATGTATTTTATAGAAAGTAAGATTTACAAGTTCCTGCCCAAGCTAGGTAACGGTCCTATGAAGTATGCCCTATACATCAAAGACCTCACATAAACTAAGGTTTTTTTAGGGCATTTCATCCTTATGGGATATGTTTCCGGTCATTTAGCAATGTGTACATAATTTGCAAAACTTGTAGGAGTCGAGGTTTAAGGTCGGCCAGATAGAACCTACATCCAAAACTTTCCTAGCAGTACGTCTTGGACCGAAAAGTCTATCACAAGATGACGAATGACAATGGTGTAAGATTTTACCTTATTCATCTTTAGGAATCCACCAGCGAATTACTTGATCAACCCCCATCTTCCACAATATAGGTGAATTCCAAAAGTAGTGCTTGTACTCACTCTTCAATCTGATCCTTCGAGCGTGTGTAAACTTGGATAGAAGTTGTTTGGCAATCAAGCCATTCTGGTTCCGCATCAGAGGCTGGTCAACTGGAGCAGTTTCTGGACACAGACTGAAAAACCATTAAGCAAGCGGCAATCTGGCCAGATTGGAGATGATCTTCGGGGAAGGTTTCCTTGATCGGCTCCCCGTCTTCTTCTTGGATCAAACGGCTCAAATAATCCACCACATGATTTTCTGCCCCTTTGTTGTCTCTTAGATTAAGAGAATCCATTAAATCAAGTGAGGCTTGGACACCTATCTTTGAGCCAAGTAAGTATGACTGGTACTTATCAAAGGCAAAAACAATCGCCAATGTCTCATTCTCCATGGTAGAATAATTGCGTTGACCTGAATTGAGTTTCTTTAGGGTATAATAGATCACAAGTCTCTCCTTGCCGAATTTCTGCTCCGACTGCCTTAACGGAGACATCACATATAATCTCACACGGCTTATTCCAATTAGGTGGCTACATTATCAAAGTTGTAGTAAGCTTTTTTTTTCCAGAAGTTTGAAGGTATTCTTACACTAATCATAAAAGTCGAACTTTACATCTTGTTGATGTAGCCTTGTGAGTGGTTCAACTATTTTTACAATGTCCTTGATTAAATGATGATAAAAATCAGCGTGCCTTGAGAAACCATGAACCTCCCTCCCTTAAGGATGTGAGGTTTGGTAGCAATTAAGTCAACATTAGCTTTGTCGACTTCAATCCATCGACTTAAAACCATGTGACCGAGCATAATTCCCTCGGTCAACTGGCACTTTTCAAAGTTAAGTACCAAATTCTTCTTCACATACTGGGCAAGGACCTTCTCTAAGTTCTTCAAGCAATTCATGTAGGAATCGCCATAAACGGTGAAGTTGTCCATGAAGACTTCTATACAATTCTCAATAAGGTCCGAGAAAATGTTGGCGCGTTACACAAACCAAGCAGTATATGACGGTAGGCGAAAGTACCAAAATGACACGTGAATATGGTATTGCCTAGACCCTCCTCGTTCACATATATCTGAAATACTCTTTGTAGCTATCCAAAAAACTAAAATAGACTTGCCCTCCAAGTCTCCCTAGCATCTGATCAATAAACAATGACGGAAATGGTCTTTGCTTGAAGCCGCATTCAACTTGTTGTAGTTGATGACATGCATCATCCAGTCACCAAACGCATAGGCACCAACTCATTCTTTTCATTCTTCACAACTTCAAACTTGAACTTCTTCGGCACCACATGAACTGAATTTACCCATTTGCTACTAGAGATGGGGTATATAAGCCCCATGGATAAAAGCTTCACCAACTACTTAAGCACAAAATCTCGCATTTTTGTATTGAGCTTCCGTTGATGATCACGGAACGACATGCTATGGGGCTCCAAAAGAATGTAGTGCATGCAGATGTCAAGACTTACGCCGGTGATGTCAGCTAAGGTCCACTCAATTGCCTTCTTGTGTGTCTTAAAAACTTCCAACAATGCCTCTTCTCGAGTTTGATCAAACTCCTTGTAGATGATGACAGGCAACGTGTCATTCTCTCCAAGATAGGTGTACTTCAGATGTGCTAGAAGTTGTTTAAACTCCAATAGTGGCGGCGTCACTAATGATGGTAACACTTTATCAAAATCTGCCTGCTTGGGCAACTAGGCATTACTACCAACAGTGGCAACTTCGGGTTAGGCATAAATTGTCATGATCCTCTCCTTAATCGCTTCATCCTTTTAATGTCTTTAACAACCAAATTAATCAATTCCTATCTTAAGTGAGCTCCATATCTTGAAACAAATGCATCGCAAGACATTGTTTGACAAAGCTCTCAATAGCGTTAGTAGAAAGGACAACTTCATTCTCATGATCATAAGGTTTATTAAGTGCATAAAGAATATAATGAACATAAATATCGTTATGATACTTAACACTTATATACCTTTCATCAACATCAATTATTGTCTTCACTGTTTTCAAGAATGGTCTACCTAACAACACTCATGCAGGGTAAACAAAATTATTAGTTATGAACATAATGTTCTTCAGTATGCTCTGCATGACCTATCAGCAAGTTATATAATCACTCTAGTGGCCACTAACTCAACTCAAGTTAATATATTATATACAAATAATGGTGTGACAATAATGGATGAAGTCAAATCATACATAGTTTTCTTAATCATCACATTACCCATAACACACTTAGATCAACGCAATTGACGAGTAGAACTAGTCACAATTCATTTTTTCTCATAATGCAGCAGGTTGGAGAATTTTACCCATCAACACGCCGCGGACCTCTCTGCTCATATATACATATTCCTATCCTATTTCTTTGAATTTTAAGTTTAGTTTTTCTTTTACTATTTTATCTGGACCAAAACTCAGTTTACTCGCGCTTTGTGAAACAAACATCTGCTAATTCTCTCATCCCTCTCTTTTTCACGTTGTCATTTGAATTCATAAAGCAACAGTAAATGACGACAAACATAAAGTTCTAAAAGAAACCCTGCATTTATTCATTCGGTTCCGAGTTCGGTTGAATAGTCTTCTTGAGGTATCTGAAAACCTCTTCCACGAGTGACTTTCTCTTTCAGCTCTTACGTTTGGTGCACAGATGTATGTTCTTGGTTACTTAGGACACCTCAATGTTCTTTGTGTTAATGCTCCAAATTACGATCATGTTCTAGAGAAGGAAGAAAAAAAAGCATAATGACCTATCGACTGTCATGTTTGTTCTATATAATGTTGTAGTTATATATATATATATATATATATATATATATATATATATATATAGTTTATTTATTGGTATCGTCGTAGTACTAATTTGTGTTTTATTAGTACATTATGTGTCATATAATTGTGTTAATATTATTTTTATAATTTGATGTAGTTAGGTTTATTTAGTCCTCTTGTAATCCGTCGTTTTGTTCTCTATTTATGAGAACTCTGTTTTGTAAACATCATAAGAAATTATAATGACAATATTACATGTTCTCTCATCTCTCGTTTTTCATTCTCTCTCTGAACTCTTCTACTTCCAACATGTTTTATTATTTGATAACTTTGGATACCTCATTCGTCTGTCATATTGCTCATATATATGTAAGCCACATGATCCATATATTTGATTAACTTATGCAGGTGGTGGGTTTTCCCCAATCGCCCAGGAACGCAATAATCTAAAGCATCAATTCAATTAGGCATTGAAAATATTCACATAAATATTTACACATTGACACAATATGAAACATTTATTTATCATGCTAAAACAAAACTATTGGACGCCAATAAATCTTGAGCGATACTTTTCTTTTTATGTTTTAATAATTTCGAACGAAATTAGCTTGATGGTGCATAAATAATCAGTCGCACATAATCAAAGCCCTAATAAACACGCCAGTCATATGAGGTATTTCTAATATATATCAAACTTGGAATAATCAAAGCCCCAACTGGCTTTGGAACTCAAGAATGGTCCTAGCCGAGTTCCTGAGCTGCTCAGCTTCCTCATCAGTTAGATGCACATTAGTCACGCCCAAGACGCCGCTCCGGCCCAACTGCGCCGGCAGGCTAAGGAAGACATCGCCACCGTCGACGCCATAGAAGCCCTTAGCAAGAACAGAGACGGGGTGAATCCTTCTCTGATCCCTCAATAACGTACGAGCCAAGCTGGCAACAGAATAGCCGATGGCCCAAGAAGTGTAGCCTTTCAAACTTATGACTTCGTACGCGCCCTGCACCACCTCTTTTTGTATGTTTTCGAGTGTTTCCTTCT
Organism: Lavandula angustifolia; assembly: GCA_028984105.1. Taxonomy (NCBI): domain Eukaryota; kingdom Viridiplantae; phylum Streptophyta; class Magnoliopsida; order Lamiales; family Lamiaceae; genus Lavandula; species Lavandula angustifolia. Next base: position 8,969,035 of record CM054805.1, read on the forward strand.
CGTACGCAATCTGTTGTCTCTCCAGGAAGCTTAGGACCGGTACACCTCCAACGCTTATGCTTGACCATAGTGCCACTGAGCTATCCCCATGCTCTCCCACAATGTAGGCCTGCAGATACATTCACATGTTTTCTGACAACCATTATAAAAATAAATAAATTAATAATAGTTCATAATATATATTAGAGGGCATTTCATTTCCCCAGTTGAAATCGTCTCTTACTAAACAACCACCATTTTTTCTTAGGTTATGGTAATAAAGTATATACATATGATATATTGGTAAAATGTAAAAAGAAAATACAATAGAAAAACTCATCTTATTAAAATATTTAAGAAGGGTACTCTTTTTTTTTATTTTTTTACATAGTGATTAATCTGCAGCTGATAGCGCATAGGTTAAACTCTATATAGCGGCATGTGAATTTAACTCATTATTTTTTGCCACAGACTAAACATATTGACCGTTATGCTATCCGATGGGGATTTCGTAGGGTACTTCTAATTCAGTTTTGAAGAACTTTAGTGTAAATAAGATTCACATAGCTAATAGATTCTCTTGAAAGTAAGTTGACTACACTTTCTAATAAATGATAAAATCAAGGCACGATTGTTAACGATTCAATAAGCCAATAAAGTACTCCCTCTGTCCCAGTATTAATGTCATCTATTCCTTTTGAATTATCCTACTATATATTTCTTAAAATGATAAAAAATAACTCTTCATTCTAAAATGAAGCGAGTCCCTCCTTACTCATTATCCACTCCATATTCTTATACTCTCTCTCTAAAAGTCTATTTCTTACACGATTCCGCTTCGCTCCAAACTCTTAAATTTATGAGTTTTAACTTTTCGAAAACTTTAGATTACTTCTTCAATTACAAAATGAAAAAAAAACACGGGAAAAGAAATCAATTGCCTAAACTATCCCTTAATAAAATATGGATGAATTCTTATTCTTCCCACCAGCATTCCTCGAAAATTGTGTTCATTTCTTAAGACAATTTAAACTCATAAAATATACACTAAATAAAGTTTGTTATCTTAGTGCCGAAAAAAAAGAGAACATTAATAGCGGAATTGAGAGAAGATTATTTACAAAAAATTAAAATATTTTACCCATAAGTATATAAAACTTCTGGGATTTGTTAGTGGTTGAGGTAGTTATCTTATTATCAAATTTTATAAAGTTAGTGGTTGAGGTGGTTGGTTATCCTATTGTCAAAGTTTATAATTTTCTATCGTATCAACGTGTATCAACGTATTTAGGTTGAGTCTATAACTTATAGTTAATCTATGGAAATTTACATTTAGCACAATAGGTTGATTTTGCATAAATAATCCTAATATTTTATACTTCCTTTATCCCATTAAAAGCTTCCAATTTTTTCGATTAAGATGTTCCAGTATAAGTGTTCTATTTTCTAAAATGACAATATTAACTATATATTAAAAAATTAGGTGGGCTCTTCATCACTCACTATGCACCCCACATTTTTATACATACTCTCTGTCCTAAAGATTCACTCTCACACGATTCCGCTCTGCTCCGGACTCAAAAAATTATATTCGTTAACTTTTGAAAACTTTAGATTATTTCATTAATTACAACTTAAAAAAAAACGAAAAAGTCAATCGAATCAATTGTGCCTTAATAAAATTTGGATAAATTTTCATTCCTTCACACCAACCATTCCTCAAAAATTGTCTTAATTTCTTTATACATTAACACTCATAAAATATATATCTAAATAAAGTTTCTTAATTTCGGTGTCGAAAAGAAAGAGAATGCTTTTTAATGAGAAGGAATGAGTATCTTCTACGTAGATTGAGAACCAAGGTTTATATGAGAATTATATATATATATATATAATTCTCATATAAACCTTGGTTCTCAATCTACGTAGAAGATACTCATTCCTTCTCATTAAAAAGCATTCTCTTTCTTTTCGACACCGAAATTATATATATATATATATATATATATATATATATATATATATATCTATATAGGGTAGGGTTCCCATGAGAACCAAGGTTTATATGAGAATTAAGAACCAATTTAAACCATAGATCTTCTATTAATCTACCGCTGGATTTCAACATAAATTAATAACATTTTGACTTTTTATAATAGGATAAGGGTGTATTGGTAAATTAAATATGATCTTAGCTGCTTGTCTTTACTGGTACACTGAAGGTGGTGTATTGACTGATCACAGTGAGATGTGTTCTCCTAACTGACCTTAGTGGAGAACCAAGATCTCGGTGACTTAGCTGGTCTTAAGCTTGGTAAGACTTCAGCTGAGTGCATTTGGCTATCTATCACTTTGACCTACTATGGTGAACGTCATCGCGACCGGATCTACGTATCTTGGGTGTTAGTAGTTATTTGTGGCTCAGGCTGGTTGTTTGTATCTTGCAGCCGTATCCTAGTAAAATGGGTTGATAATATCCCCTGAGGAACTCGAAATGATTAGCACACTAAACCCCGCCGGTTGATTAAGTTCAGGTGGGTTAATCAGGTCGAGTGGTACTACTCAGGAATATATAAGATGTTAATTAATTTAAGTTGTCAGTAAGCTTAATTAATTAACGGATATTTCTATCTTAAATACGGAGATTGATTAAGTCTAAAATACAAGCCCTCGCTCAATTTGGGATAAAGGGGTAAGTCAGCACAGATTCTCTAGTGGAATGAATCTGTGTTTATTAATTAATTTTGCTCTGGGTTGAGCATAGATAATTAATTAATTTGAGGCCCAGCTTTATTTCTTGTATTAGATCCGTGATCTGGCCCAATTAGTTGCCTAGTTATTTATTGTCTCTCAGAAATCATTATTAATGGATTAATGTATTTTGACGTTATTTAATTCTGTTATTTATCTGGATTTAATTGGCTGGGCCAATTAATTGATAAATATTAGTAGCCCAGTAAATTAATTAATTATATTATGGGCTGGTTATGTGGAAGCTCATTAGAAATATAATTAAATTAATGAACTACAAATATATTAATATTATATTGGCTTTTGAAGCCTATATATATTAGTATTCTATTCAGAAACAGATTACACACACATTCACAATTCATATATGCCGTGCGTGAGTTTGAGTGAGAGACAAAATCTTAATTTTCTTCAGTTCTCTGACCACCAAGAGGAAGAAAAAGGCCGGGACACAGATCAGAAGATCTGACACACGAGGAACAATCAGAGCCGCGACAACATACGAAGGAGGAAGGTATCGTTTCTAACCCTCAATTATCCTTCAACATAGATCAGACTCAGCAACGGCCAGACAATCTTCTGACTGTTAGTAATCTTATAAGTCAAATCAGCAGAGTCATGCAAGGTACAGAGAAGTCAGCTTTAGATCTGTCTTGAAGTCTGTTTGTCTCACCTACTTTCTTCAGCCTTGACCAATGACAAGCAACCAGTTGTCTACTTTCTGATTAAAGTTGCAAGTCAACACTTTTCAGGAAATGGAGGGAAAAAAACTCTATCACCATTCTTTGAAAGACCCGTTAGCTACCCAAAAGAGAGAGACACATGGATCATCGTCTCCAACGGATCTTTCCATGCCTCTCATCTATAAATAGAGGGAAGATTTCAAATCAAAGCTCACCTAGAAATCAAGAACACACGAGCAATTACGAGCAACTAAGAACCGACTTAAAGCTTTCCGCAAGATATTCAAAGAGTTATTCCAAGCAAAAGGCGACATTGTTGCTCAAAGGGAACCGAGCTAAATCAGACTTTAATCCTCTAGTATCCAAGCGACTGAATACGAACCCAGAGTTTATACTTTACTGTTTGTCGCTCTAGAAGCCACTTTCTCGTTCCCTTCCCTCTAACCTAAGCTCAGCAGACCATATCTATAGCTTAGATCGAAGGAGTTCATCCTTGAACTGTTCTTTATTGTAAAGAACTCCTTCATAGTTGGAAAGTTTGTCAAACACTTTAGTTTGATACCTTGTAAACTGAGACTTGCTCAGTATAAATCTCAAGACCAGTGTTTGTCTAGTGCACAAACCGACTGAGACTAACTCAGTATAATAAAATAGCCTCCTTATCTTTTCGGGACAGTGGACGTAGGATTGTTGGATCCGAACCACTTTAAAAATCGTTGTGTTCTGTGTACCTTTATTTTACTGTTGCATTGATCACTGTTCATACTGAAAATATCTTTCAAATCATTCAATTGTGTTTCACCAAAGCTTAAAATACTGCACTAATAAACTGAAACAGTTTTCCTAAAAACGTTTTCTCACTCAACTGAATTGGGCCTACACTTTTCCGCACTCTACTGAACTTCTACTAAACGGTACTGAATTCTGACCTAAGTCAGCTAGCAGGCCTCAGTGAAGTCAGTCACTCTGCCACGCGATTCAGAACAACTTATCTGGTCTACTGAACCTGTTCAGTACGGCATCTTCCTGAAAAGGACTGTTCGCGTTTTAAGGTGAGAAAGTTTTTAGGTGTATTCACCCCCCCTCTACACCTGAACGTTTATCTCGGGACCAACAACTTCCGGCTGAATGACTTGTTACTAAGGGACTTGCTCCAGATGTGTTGACTGTTGCCTTATATGCATGATCCATTGACATTTCAGTATCAGCACTTGGGGTATGCGGAAGATTGAACTCTTCCTACTCTGCTTTCAGTTCTAAAAATATAAAATCAGGAGTAACAGAGCTTAAGTCAATTCTTCACAAAGAAGTATCAAAAGAGTATCACTTAGGCCTCGTGAGCGCCATTAGAATTTTAGTGTTGGTCTCCTTATTACAAAATATTTTCCCCAACCCATTGATGATGTTGATCTGATTCGTGAATCTAATGCTGAAATCATCAATTGACTATCTGGGAATCCTGGAAAATGCCTCGAGCTTTTGCAGCTCCAACTCCAGTTTGTTTTCTTTTATTTGTGGAGTTCCTTCGCTCAGCACTGCGAGAGCATCCTAGAGCTCCCTTGCATTTTTGCAATCGTGCACCCTTCTGAGGTAAGAATCACTGAGCGTAGTCAGTATTGCACTGCGTGCGACTCGGTGGAGGTTGTGCAACTTTCTCTTTTCAGGTGCAAAGAGGCTCTTGTCCTTGGGAACCTTCTCGCTGGTTCTGGCACCTATTGCTGCCACAGTTGCAAGTTCGACGCTGTCGATCATCGAAACAATAGGTCCTTTTTCCAGGACGTCAGTCATGCTATCATGCTGCGATGTTAAGTGCGCCTCCATCCTTACACGCCATACCGCGTAGTTTTCAACTGAAAACATGGGTACCGTCCTTATACCTGAAATATCAGACATTTTGAAGAATATGGTATAGGATGCTATGAATAGATGTAAATGCAGAGAAAACGGTTTTCATGATCTGTTCAAGTAGACCAATATTCAAAAAATGATGATTAGAAGAACACCGATATGATACCAATTGTCGGTCCAGAGAAGAGCCTTGAGGTGTGGGGGGGGGTGGTGAATACACCTAAGTGCAGATTTAAACTCAAACGCAAAAGTCAGTGCTACTGAGTGTTGCTACTGATCTAGTCAGTTGGCCAAATTAGATTTCTAGATCGCGTGGGCAGAGTATCTGTTTACTGAGACTTATCCACTGACTTATGTTAGTGAACAGTGTTCAGTATAAGATATGGTGTGCAAAAGTGTAGGCCCAAAATATGTTCGTCTCAGTTTGAAAACCCATTTTATGCTGATTGATTTAAAGTTAGTTTTATGCAGTGTGAACAGTAATCAATGCAACAGTAAATCAACACAAGCAATTTTAAAATGGTTCGGATACACAAGATCCTAAGTCTATTGTCCTGAACAAAGCAGGAGTTCTTGATTGCTTATACTGAGCAAGTCTTAGTCGATCTGTGCACTGGACAGATACTCTAGTTATAGTCTTAGTGACTTCACAAGATTCAAACACAAGGTTTGATATTCTCTAACTATGAAGGAGTTCTTATAGTAAGAACGTTCAGAAAGCTGAACTCCTTCGATTTTTTCTAAACTTATGATATTATAATAAGTTCGCTTAGAGTAGAAAAGGGGAACTAATGAATCTCTAGAATGAAGAACTAAGATGATCTCTCTGTAACAAGTTCTTATCTAGGTTCGACTTTGAGTTCGCTAGAGTGTATAAGAGCTTTGAATGCTTTGGTTCCCTCTCTTGTTCTTATTTGCATGAAGACTCTTCTCTATTTGTAGTCTTCAACTCATGAATAGATTTGTTGGAGGGAGTCTAGACACGTGTCGAATAAGACAAGGAAAACGGCTATATTAATTTGAATGACACTGTAGAGATTTCTTCTTTTTCAGTCTATGAAGCACCTTTATGACAGAGCAGGTAGAATGCTGACGGCTTATCATTGGTCGAGGTTAGAGAGTATGGAGGTTTATTCGAACTCCAAGAGCATGCTAAGTTGACTTGCTCTGATTCATCGGACCTTTTACTGAATCGTCCTCTACTAACGTTCATCTAAGATGTTCAGTGCGTGGCTCGAATCCTTTGCAGATTCAGTTGGTTACAGCATTCCCAACTGAGTTCCTGATGCTTAGTTCTTCTGGCTGAACGACAAATATTCTACTGAACCTATCAGCTATTGAACTATAGCTAGCCTACTGAGTTCCTAACAAGCTAACTAAGTGTTGGGTTATGAGTCAGTAGAAGATACTTAGCAATTTATCGGGTAAAACAATATTGGGGGAAATCATAGTGTTCATGATGTGGAATTGAAGATCCCAAAACCCAGCTAGTATCAGTAGTATAGTGTTGATAGGACTAGATGATGTAATAGGCTAGACTGATTTTGATTTCTTTATCTTTTGTGTCTAAGTCCTGTACGGGGTAAATGTTGGATTGATCTTCAGTAGGAAGCTTACTTTCCAGAACCCCACGTCATCAGTGTAAGAGCTTGTGTTCTTAAGTCATCAGCTGATCTTCGCTCAGTAGAAGACATCTCATCAGCTGATCGACATCAGTAGAAGAACCACTATACAAAGCTCAGTACCTTCGGAGTCATCAGTTGACTACACTCAGTAGAACATCTTTATCAACCGACTCAGACGAAGAAGGCAGAGACTGCATCAAGTCTACAGTATCCGACAGGAAACGACCCAGCTTTTAACATCTTTCAAAAGTTAGCAGAAGATCATACGAGGATGAGTGAGAGTCAACTCCGATGAAGACCAATGTCTAACATATCTCACCTACCACAAAACCTCAACCAATGAGAAGCCGTCAATGCACTACCTGCTCTGACCAACTAAGGCTGCTCTCATGAACAATAAATCAACAACTCTGCTGCAACAATTCGAACTTATGGTCGTTTTCTTTGGAAGCTTGTGACACGTGGCATCGTCCTATCCAACGGGCAAATGCCTGGGTCATGACTATAAATAGAGAAGGAAATCCGAGCTCCACGCACGGGATATCAAGGGACAAAACGCTCAAGCATTCGAAACAACTCTAGCGCATTCAAAGAAAATCCAGCGAAGAACTTGCCTAACAGAAAATCTTTAATTATTCTCTCTAGAGTTTCTTTCTTTAGATCCCTCTTCTCTAGCTAAACTCAATTTTTATATCTATAGCTTAGAATCTCGAAGGAGTTCACTTTTAGTGATTGTTCTTATTGTAAGAACTCCTTCCTAGTTGGAGATATCCCCTCCCCTTCAAACTTAGGTTTGATTTGTAAAAGTCGCTAAGGACTATAACTTAGAAGGGTCTGTCCAGTGCACAGATACCTTGCTGAGGCTTGCTCAGATTAATCAACAAGACCTCCTGTTCAGCAGGACCGTGGACGTAGGATCTTGCGTATCCGAACCACGTTAAAAATTGCTTGTGTTGTTTACTGCTTTATTGCACTGCATACAAACATTTTACAAACTCATAACTTGCATAAAACGTATTCGAAAAGTGCACTAGCCAAAATCATTTAACTTGTGAAAATCACATTTTCAACTAAGACAAATCTCCGGGCCCTACACACTTATCCGCACTAAGTCTTCGACTGAGAATCAAGCACTGACAAAAGTCAGTAGGAGAGACTCAGTAGTTGGCACACTCTGACCCGCGATCAGAAGGTTACTATTTGGCACTGTTCATCAGTAGCAACCTACAGCTCAACTGTCCTTCGCGTTTGAGAAAAAGAAACAGTTCTCAGGTGTATTCACCCCCCCCCTCTACACCTGACTTTCGTCTCCGGACCAACACTAAGTTATTACATTATATAAGGCTCATCATTCAACTAGGGGCTTTCGGATCTTCAAATCTTATCATACTGAATCTCATGTCCAGCAATTTCTCCCTATTTGATGATGCCAAAACCTTTACATCAATTCTATCTATCAACACAATTTGCCCCTACAACACAAGACTATTGTCTATGAGATAGATCAACTAAGCACAAAGGGGAAAAAAAACACATAAATAAGTAACATGTGTGTGTGTTCTGATCACTGAGGTAATCAGTAGTTGAAAGATAAAGACATAGCCATTTGACAATGAGTAGTTGTCGAAGGCCAAAAGAGATAGAATACCATAAATGATAGGAAGTTACAATTATATGACATTCACGCACTATGAACTGGAAGTTCATCAAATAATAAGTGCAAAGGAGTGACTATAACATCATATATCTATTGTATATGCACCAATAAAGAACTGAAATTCCCCGTAAATAAAGTAAATCGATTGATACTCATTGAGCTAGAAGCGTGAGAGATTTGTTGGTGCTAACGATAAAATGTCCGCAAACTAGAAAATTAGAACACTTCACTCCTAAATATTTATTCCCAAAGAGAATATATGAATCACTATATGAAAAATAATACTCCCTCTATCCCATTAAACAAGTCTCATTTTCCATTTCGGGATGTCCCACTGAACAAGTCTCATTCTAAAAATGGAAAGAAATGAGTATACCACAATCACTCTAAACAAGTGGATCCCACCACTTTATACTTTACACCACACATTTTCTTTTCCACCCACTTCATATATTCTTGTGCTTAAAAAAACGGAACTTGTTTGGTGGGACGGACGGAGTACAGGAGGAAGTCAAGTCATTCCTGAAGACGGAGTTTGGATTAAAGGACTTAGGTAAAACTAAGCATTGTCTCGACCCGTAGATCGAGTTTTTCCTTGATGGAGTTACATTTTAAAGAGATTTCATATGATTGTATTATATCCGCATAACTACCTAATGGTTGCTTTGATCACTTGAAGTGGATGTAGACCCATTTACACCTAAAGAAGACAATAAAGATGTTTTAGAATCAGAAGTTCCTTACTTATGTGCAATTGGAACATCCGAATTAAAGTTAACTATCTTTTGTTATCTTCAAAGCAAATATAATATTGGTCCATTTATGAGATTGTAAGGATATAAAGTATATCCCCTACTATTATCTTTAAGGATAATTAAATTGTGTTGCACATCCTTGAAGATAACTTTGAAGAGTGTTATCTTGAGAAGAGTGATAAATTATAAATAATCCTGAAAATGAGACAAATCCCTAAGTTTTTAAGGTCAAATGGCCTGAAGGTTGAATGGTTGTACTCGTTTTCTTTTTTAAGTTTTTTCCCAAGGGGTTTTCTTAATTAATATTTTTAATGAGACATCCGATGCAACGCGTGATATTCAAAAGAGTTGTGACATCAACATCCAACAGATCATCTTAAGTGATGATCTAGCCGATTCTTTTATGAAGACATTACTAACGTCAACATTTAAGAAGATGATACACAAGATCAATATGTACCGACTCAAGGATCTACTATAAATATATTGAAGGGAAGCAACTATATTCTTTCTCCTTCGACCAATTTTTACCCTAATGGGTTTTTATGAAAATATTTCAACCAATTTTTATCCCAATATATTTTGTTAGCAAGGTTTTCAAGAAGCAATAATTACTTTTAAAAATGATGATAACCATATACATCCTAAAAGTCCACAAACTCATTTATAGCTCTATTTGGTCCTCATAATAATACATTTTTCATTACTGCTCTCCTTATTATTCCCTCCGTCCCGCTATTTGTGGCTCACTTTTCCGAAAGGGGTGTCTCGTTATTTGTGGCCACTTTTCTAATTTGGTAAAAAATTATTATTATATCTTCTACTCTATCATCTTCTATCTCCTACTTTATTACATTCTCTCTCTTACTTTATCATCATTTCTCTCATACTCTCTCATTATCTTATTTATCTTCTCTCTCATACTTTATCATCTACCCCTATCTCATACTTTATCATCTACTCTCTTAATTCCCATGCCAAAACCAATTGAACCACAAATAACGGGACGGAGGGAATATTCTCTACTTCTATCTAGTTTATAACAAATATTCAGTACTTTTTTAAAATTATAGGTCTAAGTTATAAATTATAAATAAGTACTCTTTGGGGTCGTGAGTTCCACAAATGCTTCACGGTGAAGGCTGGCCAGGTGGTACCAATGCACACCCAAAATGTTCTATTAACATATAAAAATAAATCCTAACTACACAAGAAATGTATAACTGCAGAGTTGAACACTTCATCACTGTGCATTCCAAATAAGAAGAAAAAGGGGGAAAAAGCGATTCAAAAATCAGCCTTTAGACAACGATCCACATAAGCCTGCACGGAGAAAGCACAAGGGTTAGCATGAGGAACCTCATGGGTATTCCAAAGAGAAAAAAGCTACTACTTGATCACATACAAATGTCCAATAAAAATGAAGGGGCCTCTAAATTACAAATAAACAATAGAAGAATTTCTACGGATGCATGGTTGATTGTTGGTTACAAGTTGAGCATTGAGGTTGAGCCCTACTGTAAAAAGCAACATATCATTTGATTTGCTAAGAAAAATGTGATTCAAAAGCTCCTACTGTAAATAGGACCAGTAACACCTCTCATTAACAATCTTAGAACCCAAATCCAAAATACTATAGTTAAAAAACATAAGCAATAGACTTTGGAAGAAACAAAGTGGGCACTATGTAAGAATGATAACTCGTGGGCACTATGTAAGAATGATAACTCGTGGGCACTTACCTAGACAGAGTGCTCCGAGTGCAACACTTGCAGCTAACCAACAATAACAGCCTGAAATTTTTTGAGGCGGTAATTTAGCTTATGCTTGCAGATGAAGGTAAAAAATTACGAAGACCACATTTACAAATTCTGCATCTGGCACCATAACAATTTGTAACTACTATATTCACAAAATTGTTCCTATCCATACCCTGAAAAGGCTCGAGTCACATGTAGAAGAATTTCTTATATTTGCTTCAGAGTGCTTTCTAATTCATGACAAACCAATATTGTTGCCATGAAATTCACCCCGTTGCAAATCTCACAAAAATTATCAAACATCGACATGATGAGGTCTTAAAGGTAGAGGACTCACCAATTTCCATTTCCCCCAACAATTTAGTATCGATGATAAGGTTTCCCGAAGTCATTACGCCGGTGACACTGGAAATCGTCATAGCTGTCATCATTGGGCCTATTAGAAGGATAACTATCAATGGCATTTGGATACCTGCCCCTTGAGTGCATACCAGGTCCAGTGTGATAAAGATTTCCAGAATTATCAAAATCTGGGTAACTCGGTTGTTTATAACCAGAAAAACCAGATTCGGAAATGTGTTGACGTGCTTGTTGCCTCCACTGTTCATGTAACTGAAGAAACTCTTCCCACATATTTGCATGGGCACCCTTTAGTGTAGCCACTTTTCTCATGAAATTCTCCCTCATCTCTGTAACAGCCTAAAGTTCGAAGAGGGGAAAAAGCATCAACCGGTTAGTATGTTGCTATGTCTTCAAAAATGGACTGCCCAACAAGAAAGATGCAGCACCATTACATTCATGATTCATGTATTTTTGAAAAAGATAATCTGCAATCAATATTCAAGCTAAGCTTAAGGCGATGCACAAATTAATAGAAGCATAACAAACCTCACGATGCTTGAGGTTTTCATCGTCTTCTTCTTTGTCTCGAAGTTTAGCAAGTTCCATTGCCTCCCTTTTATATTGCAACTCCAATTCCTCCAATGATTGGGGAAAAGTAGGGTAGTCAAAGTTACTTACAGGCTGCATGTCAGATCCACCTCTGTCAGCACTCCACACCTCTGCTCTGAAGCTGCTTCTATTATGAGGATGGCCATCATATGAATTAAACGAGGTTCCTACATAAGAAGGATGGACCGGAGACTTGGAATGGCTTGATCGACCTCTAGCTCCATCACTAACATAAGCTTCACCAAAGGAAGACATTGTTAAGCACTTCCTTTCAAGATGTTTAACATTCTTGCAGCTTTATCATGACAAACTATCTTAAATCTTCTTAGTGAATCCATCCAGGGCAAATGAGACTTGATTGTCTTTCATTAAAAAAATTCTTTTGGGGAGACCATCCTTTCAATTCAGTACCACCACGTAAGTAATATCAGAATCGAACATAACGGTTGAGCCTAAGAACTTACCTCTTGCTGCAAAAAAGATTGTGAAACACAAGCAACATTACTGAAAATTGAAAAAGAATCAGAGAAAGACAAGCACGAATATCAAGCTCAGCTAGCCTACAAGAATTAAAAAATTAAAGGTCCAAATTCTGCACCTACCACGGGGAGAGCCACTTGACAGTTTCTGATGATTTTCATGCACACGGTCTTCCACACCCTTCTCTTGTCTGCTATACCTATGAGGGATACGTGCAGGATTATGAGGACTGGAATTGGACTTTTGGGATGCAGACCGTCCCAGACGACAGGTAACAGGACTTCTGCATTCAAATGACCTGGACTGCAAATTCGGGGAACTCGAAGAACCTCTGCGCTCGACATCTTCTGGATGTTTAGGAACACTCTTATTTCCACTCTCTTCTTTAATCTTATGAACAGCATCAACGCCTTTCTTCAAGATCAGCCTGTCCTTTCCACTGACAATTATGAACTTCTCCTCGATTTTGACTTTACATCCAATATCTTTCTCAATTTTGTTGACTACATCTTCTGAGAACAAAGCTTTTACATGAGGATCTCTTGCAGGCACCCTTTCAAAGAAGTCTTGTGACTTACGATGAGCTCCAAGAGTAGATGGGCAACCCTAAAACTTCTAGTTATTAGAAAACTAGCAGTTTTAAAAGATATGCAAAACACATAGTAAAAAATTTATGTGAAAGATGAGACATATGCGTAGATGCCATTACATCAATTGGTTCAAATCTAAAAAAGAGAGTCTAAATTGGAGAAAGTCAATACAGAATGTGACAACCAGAAACCACGATTTTGATTTTCAAACAAATGAATAAGGTTAAGGATAGAAGCCCCAACCTACTGCATTGTTTACATTATTTGTTTTCACAACACCAAGACAGGGGAGTGATTTACATGCATACTAATTGAACTGAGAAAGCTAAAACAAAAGAATCATAAGCATTCTAACAGTTCATACTTTATAGTACAAAGAAGTTATCTTTAAGACAGTAAATTCAAAGAGTTTCATGACAACAATAATATCCAAGCTATCAAGATAATGCGAAATAATGGAGGGGCCAAAATAAGAACCCCTCTATCTTTCTCTTGCATAAAAACAAAAACAAAGATGCAATCAACTAATACTTGTTAAAAAGTACCTGTGTAAAGTGACCTGATTCACCACATATTTTACAAATCATTTCTTCTTCTTTCCTCTTCTTCCAATTCCTCTCTGTAGCCTTAGATTTTGCTTCCCAAACCTTTGCTTCTCGGCTGGTAAAATCTGTAGGAACAGCATTTGGATCACGAGCTTGCTCCTCTTCATCAGAGCTTGCATGTGACCTTTTGCTTGTTCTTTCCGGTTGATTTGGAACATTAGGATTAGAACCTAGCGGCCCAGTGTATGCCTTGTAAATTTCATTAAAATCGTCATCAACATCCAAGTCTTCTCTACTTCCCATCCCAGAAGGAAACAGGACTAACAGTTGTTTCTGCTAAGATTTACTGATTGGACAGTAAAAAGAAACTGGCAAGAAATGAAAGGGAAAGTTCCAAATTAAAAAAGTAAATAAAATAACAAAGTTAAAAACACATCAAAACCAACGGAAGTCCAATTTCCATGTCGATATAGGTTCTTTTCGTAAGATTATATTTCTGCTTGAAGTTGGACTAAAACACAATATCACAAATTAGAGCAATCCTTAGATGTGATTAAACACACACTAGAATTATGCAGATATATCTCACTTAATCACATCGTAATCTAGAAATAGAGGAAAGGTTGAAATACAGAGAGCAGCCCGCATGACATTAAATTGATAACACGTATTGCAAGAACAAGAACTAAGCCATTTGATCGTGACAACGGAACCAAATTATAAGCAATTTAAATCAATGTTAATTCAGCACAGTTCTTAGTACAATATACGTTCCACACCGCACGCACTTAGTTTCACAACACGAAATTCAACTTCAAAATCAACCTAGAAACTAATCAAATTTGGATCCTGGCGCATTTCCAAGACAATGCAAATATGGACTAATTTATTTTCTAAATGTGGGGATAAATGGAGCGCCATAAAATCACCTAGGGTTTTATGCACGTGCGATATTCCTAAAAGCTGTTGAACTTTTGAATGGCAATCAAAGTTAGGTTTTCGCAAATGTGTGGTTACATGAGAATTGGGAAACGTTAAAGCACAACTCTCAGCCATTGTCTACAAACACCCATATTCACGAGTGATAAATTAGAAGAAAGTGTAAATGCATTAGCAAATTTTACATTAAACCACAGGAAGAAGAGACTTGGAAAGTTACCTACAGGGAGATAGAGAGCGGCGAGCTGTAGAGTTACTGAGAGAAGATGGCAAGCAGCTAGGGTTCGTTAGCTCGTCTGCTTTGGGGATTTCCTTTTTTATATTTTTGCCTTTTAAGGCATAATCTTCCCCTTCTTTGTTTTTGCACTATTTCTTTTTTTTTCCTTTATTTTGTACTTTTATTTTATAAGAAAGGAAAAATGCCGTCAATTCCAATTTACACAATTCGGTAACTAAGGAAGAAATATTATGTGGATTTGTGATGGATATTATATTATTTGGGCTGTTATATGGTTAATATTCTAGTAGTATTAGTTTATTATTATCTTTTGTCTGGAAGAGCTTATAAATAATTTATTTTAATTTATATTTAATCAATACCCATTTTACACGCATTTGGAATAGCTTTTCGAAATAACTTATGAGTCTTCAATAAGTTACTTTAGATTTATTTTTGTAAGTTAATATAGTATTAAGGTCCCGTTTGAGAAATCGGCTTAAATAAGGACTTATAGTATAAGAACTTATTGAATAAGGAGTAGAATTTAATAAGTTATTTGCATTTGGATGTACACATTAATAATAACTTATACAAAATCAAAGCGTTTGGATGCATTTTTACGTTAAAATTTATCCATAATTGAGATTACAAAATAAAGAAGTACAAACTAAAAATTGAAAAATAGCCCACGAGTTCTAAAAATCAAAGCTAAGGTTTCGTCAACTTTTTAGTTGTTCTATGGTAACCAAAATTAGAGAATTGCAAATATGAACATCCAAACTGAATATAAGTTGAGAATAACCAAGTGCATAAATTTGAGATTTTATTACAATCCTAAAAATAAAGCTAGATGATTGTAGGCATTCCATCTCTAATAGCATTCCTAATCTGTCCATTTGCCTAAAACTTTCTTGAGTTCGTTCCTCTCTTGTCACTTCTTCAGTGGTGATGTCACTACCATCAATATTGTATTCTAAGTCAACATTCTTCAAACAAAAGAAACTCTTCGCCACCTGTGTCGTTCCTTCTAATAAATATGTGTAAAGTCATACTAGCAACAAAGACGTGGGTTGTGACTTTCAATAGAAAAGAAGGCATGTTGACTAGTACTTTCCATCTAACTTTCAACACCCAAATGTTCGTTCAATTATGCTTCGAAGGCTTGAGTTCAAATAATTAGACGCTTCATTTCTCCTCTAGCTTTGGGCCCTGTTGGTCCAGAGACGAGCCTTCAGGTGTAGAGGGGGGAGGGTGAATATACATGAGTGCAGATTTCAACTCAAACGCGAAAGTCAGTGCTACTGAGAGTTACTACTGAACTAGCTAGTTAGCCAAGTAAGCTTTCTAGATCGCGTGGGCAGAATATTTGTCTACTAAGTCTTATCTACTGACTTATGTCAGTGAACTGTATTTCAGTATAAGATGTGTGCGGAAGTGTAGGCCCAAAAATACGTTCGTCTCAGTTTGAAAACACGTTTTATGCTGAGTGATTTAAAGTCAGTTTTATGCAGTATAAACAGTTAATCAATGCAATAGTAAATCAACACAAATAGTTTTTAAAGTGGTTAGGATACACTAGATCCTACTTCCACTGTCCTAAACAAAGCAGGAGTTCTTGATTACTTATACTGAGCAAGTCTCAGTCGATTTGTGCACTGGACATATACTCTAGTTATAATCTAAGTGATTTTACAGGATTCAAACACGGGTTTGATATTCTCCAACTGGAATGAGCTCTTGCAATAAGAAGAGTTCAGAAAACTGAACTCCTTCGAGTTTTTCTAAGCATATGAATATTACAATAAGTCTACTTAGAATAGAGAAAGGGAACTAATGAATATCTAGAGTGAAGAACTAAGATGATCTCTCTGTATACGAGTTCTTCGCTTTGATATACTTTAAGTTCGCTAGAGCGTTTGTGAGCTTGAATGCTTTGGTTCGGTGTCTTCTCTGCATGAAGACTCTTCTCTATTTATAGTCTCGACTCATGAATAGATCCATTGGAGGGAGTCTAGACGCGTGTCGAATACGACAAGAAAAACGGTCATTTCAATTTGAATGTCACTGTAGGGATTTCCTCTTTTTCAGTCTAGGAAACAACTTTATGGCAGAGCAGGTACAGTGCTGGCAGCTTCTCATTGGCCGAGGTTAGAGAGTAGGTGTGGTTTGTTCAAACTCCAAGAGCATGTTGAGTTGACTTCCTCTGATTCCTAGGACCTTTTACTAAATCGTCTTCTACTGACATTCTTCTGAGATATTCAGTACGAGGCTCGAATTCCTTTGCAGATTCAGTGGGTTCTAACATTCCCAACTGAGTTCCTTGATGCTGAGTTCTTCTGGCTGACATCTGATATTCTACTGAACCTATTAGCTACTGAACTCTAGTAAGCCTACTGAGTTCCTAACATACTGAACTCAACTAAGCTATTACATTATATAAGGCTCATCATTCAGCTAAGGTTTTGGGATCTTCAAATCTTATCATACTGAATCTCATGCCCAATAATTTTTCCCTATTTGATGATGTCAAAACCTTTACATTCAATCAATCTATCAACACAATTTCCCCCTATATCACAGACTAAAGTCTAAGAGATAAAACAACTAAGAACAAAAGGAGAGAACACGAATAAATAGCATGTGAGTGTGTGTTCTGATCACTGAGGTGATCAGTAGTGTTAAGAAAGAAAGAATAGCCAGGTGACAATGAGTAGTTGTTATAGGGCAAAAGAGAGAGAATAACATAAATGATAAGAAGTTACAAGTACATGAAATTCTACTATGTCAGAGCTAAAACTAATTAGAAGAAAAAAAAAAACAGAATCAGCTGGACTTCTTGAATTGCTGCAATCTCGCCTGGAAGTCAGTTGACTTCTTCTCAGGAAGTTCAAGACCATAGGATATGTAGACTCAGCTTCTCAGCTTCTTGATATCTTCCTCGTCTTCAAAATCATTCAGATTAAGTCCTCTTCTCACAATGACAAATTTGATCTCGTCCTCAATCTCCTTTGTGCATATATTCCCTTCTAGCGTGCAAGTAGGAGGTGATCAGTAGCATGTGAGTGTGTGTTCTGATCACTGAGGTGATCAGTAGTGTTAAGAAAGAAAGAATAGACAGGTGACAATGAGTAGTTGTTATAGGCCAAAAGAGAGAGAATAGCATAAATGGTAAGAAGTTACAAGTACATGACATTCTACTATGTCAGAGCTAAAACTAATCAGAAGAAAAAAAAAAAAAAAAAAGAGAATCAGCTGGACTTCTTGAATTGCTGCAATCTCGCCTAGAAGTCAGTTGACTTCTTCTCAGGAAGTTCAAGACCATAGGATATGTAGACTCAACTTCTCAGCTTCTTGATATCTTACTCGTCTTCAAAATCATTCAGATTAAGTCCTCTTCTCACAATGACAAATTTGATCTCGTCCTCAATCTCCTTTGTGCATATATTCCCTTGTAGCGTGCAAGTAGGAGGTAGAGTTCTGAATTCAGGTGCTTTGAGAGTCAGACTTGACTGACTGTTGTAGGGCGATCAGTATTTCAGCATAGACTCCAGGATCAGAAATTATCAAGAATTCTTTGAAGCTTCGGTCTGGATCTGTTGTCTCAGTCATTGACTTCTAGATATAGTAGCTCTTGATGAAATTGACATTGATCTGCTCCCACTTCTGATTAAACTTCCAAGGTACCCATTGGTCAGCCCTTGGATAAATGGTCATCTTAATGTTATTTCCCTGTTCCTGCATCTGAAAATTTTTGAGGTTGTAGGGACACTCCTATCCTTTTCAGGGATCCTTTCCCTTTGTTAAGATGAGATTCAGTATGATAAGATTTGAAGATCTCAAAACCTTAGCTGAATGATGAACCTTATATAATGTAATAGCTTAGTTGAGTTCAGCATGTTAGGAACTCAGTAGGCTAGCTAGAGTTCAGTAGCTGATAGGGTTCAGTTGATCATCTCTCGTTCCGCCAAAGAACTCAGCATCAAGAACTCAGTCGGATAGTTACAACCCACTGAGTATGCATAGGAATTTGAGCCACGAGCTGATATCTCTGAAGAATGGAGTACGAGACAATTCATTAAAAGGTCCGAGGAATCAGAGGAAGTCAACTCAGCATGGTATTGGATTTGAACAACCATCACCTACTCGCTAAACCTCGACCAATGAGAAGCCACCAACACTGTACCCGATCTGACGTAAAACTACTTCCATATTGAAAAAGAGGGAATCTCTACAGTATCATTCAAAATGAAGATGGTCGTTTTCCTTGTCGTTTTCGTCACGTGTCTATACTCCTCTAATAGATCTATTCATACGTCGAGGCTATAAATAGAGAAGAGTCTTCATGCAGAGAAGCACGAACGACATACACAGGAAAACAAGCATTCAAGCGATCAAACACTCTAGCAAACTCACAGTCTATTCCAGCAAAGAACTTGCATTCAGAGAGATCCTTCTAGTTCTTCACTCTAGAGTTTAATTCATTTCCTTTCTCTATTCTAAGCAAGCTTATTGTAAAATTATTAGCTTAGAAAACTCGGAGTTCATCTTTGTGAACTGTTCTTATTGTAAGAACTCCTTCATAGTTGGAGAAATCACAACCTTCACGGTTGAAATTGTAAAGTCATTACGACTATAAGTAGATATATGTCTAGCGTACAAATTAACTGAGACATGCTCAGTATAAGCAAACAAGAACGCATATGTCCAGTGAACAGATCAACTGAAACTTGCTCAGTATAATTAATATAAGAACTCCTGCTTAGTTCAGGACAGTAGACGTAGGATCCTGTGTATCCGAACTACTTTAAAAATTATTTATCGATTTTATCTGTTGCATTTTTTACTGTTCATATTGCATAAAACTGACTTTTAAAAAATTAACATAAAAAGGGTTTTTCAAACTGAGACGAACATATTTTTGGGCCTACACTTCCGCACACAAAATCCAATAATGGACTTCTGTTCACTGACTAAAGTCAGCACATAGACTCAGTAGAAGGTTATCTCTGCCCACGCGATCCGAAAAGATTATTTGGCCAACTAACTAGTTCAGTAGATTAGTTCAGTAGCAACACTCAGCTTTACTGACTTTCGCGTTTGAGTTTGAAATTTGGATTCAGGTGTATTCACCCCCGCTCCCCTCTACACCTGAAGGCTCGTCTCTAGACCAACACCCTTGCTTCTTTCTCAGTCCTCTACCTAAGTGCCTCAAGATATGCTAATCTTATTCTTTCCTTTGCAGCTTGAATTTGGTGATCCTCAGCAGTAATGTCTAAGCCTCTTTCACAGGCATCCTATAGAGCTTTCGTCTCTACTTCTTGCTCTTTAGATAGCTTAGTGGTGGGAATGGTCTGCTCTGTTTCAGTGTCGGCTTCAGCTTCAGATGGTTCAGCTGACTTAGACTTGAACTTTGAAGCTTCAGGCTCCTTCTCTATAGATTTGGATTTTGACGATTGAGCCTTTGATTGCCTAGGCACTACAAACCTCGTCTTCTTAGGTATTGGAGTCCTGATCTGTATGCCTTTCTTTTTGGCACTTGCCTTGACTTCCTCCTATTCTTGTAATTCCTTGGCCAAGTTTTCATTGTAAGCAATCTGTTCATCTGGCATTCAGAATTTTAGATTTTTGGCTTTTGGAGGACTAAGGGGAGCTAATGCCTTGCCTTTAGCAGCTGATCGAATAGACTCATCCTCAGTGAGCTCTTCTATGTACTAAGCCACTTCAGTTACTGTTGCATCAGTTGGCTCTCCTGAGCCTTCCTCTTTTTCTTCTATCTTCTTGCTCTTGTCAGTAGCATCTTCAGCTTTGATGAGGGTCAGTAGTTGTTTCCTCCTAGTTCCTTCCCCATTTTGGGCATCATCAATCTGAGTTGCCAAGGCTGTGACCTTTTTAGCAAGGCTAGATACTGAGAGACTGATTGTCATGCTCGGTCTGGGCGACTTTGAGTATTTCAGATTTAGCAGCCTCAGTCCGTTTCAGGTATGCTTCGACCATCTCAGTGGCATCTTTATTGATGGCTTGGCCGATGTTGTGTTGTTCCACGAGTGCTCGACAGACTCTCTTAGTGGTTATCTTGTTATGCTCTTCAATGACTTGAGGACTTGATCTAGTGTAGTAGCTATCTTATCAGTAAATATATTAGCCAAAGTCTACACGATTTGCTGAAACTGAGAATTTAGATCAGTCCTCTGTGCTTCAAGTGCGCGGCGGAGGATCTCATCAGTATCATAAGTAGTAGGAGTACTGATCCTCTGCACTTCAGCTGTCAGGTCAATCAGCTTCAGGGTTGAGCCTCAGTATTGGCTCCACTTAAAATTCACTTCTTTAGCAAGAAGACGGTTCTTGTGACCCTGACGCTTAAGTCATTTGTTAATAGATGCCACTGATACGTCTTTGATCTCAACAGCTTGTTAGCTAGATTGTCTTGGCTTTTGCTGAGACGTAGACGATGCTGAGATGATGGCACCTGATGAAGGCGGTGGAGGCGGTGAGTCATCATCTCTGGGAGACTTTCTCTTGGCAAATCCTCCCTGGTCTGCTTCTGTGGGTGACTCATCATGATCTGAGTCGGGGTGAGTCTGGGGCTGAGTAGATTGTTCAGCAGTGCCCTTTAGACTCAGGAGCATGAACATTGCTAAGCGAAGATCGTCCATGACGCTATGTCTGCTGGCTGTAGCCAATTTGTTCTTTCAGTATCTGCTCCTCCTGCATCAGTACAGGGACAGTCCTCAGGTTGATGGTCTCATCCAAGATGTCCCACTCAAGGAATCTGAGGCGCATCTGGACTCTAGCCCTAACTGCGATATCTACTAGATTAGAATGATCTAGTATCTCTAGCATCTGTTCCGTTATCACTTCAGTAGCTCTAAGCTGAGCGTTCAGAACTAAAGACGAAACTGAAGTGGAGACCTCAGCCTGAGGTAATTCAGCAGGGATATCTGACCGAGTCTCCTATGAGTATATCCTCTTTACTTTTATCAGTCAGTGTCACGTCCTCTTTTTCGGACTATGAATCTTGAATTGATACATGCTACATGATAGCATGATAGACGTCCTGGAGAAAGGACCAATTGTTTCGATGGTTGACTGCGCCGAGCTCACAACCGTAGCAGCAATAGGTGCCAAAACGGGCCCGAAGGTTCCCAAGGACAAAAGCCTCTTTACACCAGAAGGGAGAAAACTGCACAATATTCAGCGAGTCACACGCAACGCGATACTTACTACGCTCAGTGACTCATACCTCGGCAGAGTGCGTGACTGTAAGACTGCAAAAGAGCTATGGGATGCTCTCGCAGTGCTGAACCAAGGAACTCCGCAAATCAAAGAGAATAAATTGGAGTTGGAGCTGCAGAAGCTTGAGGCGTTTACCATGATACCCGGAGAGTCGATTGATGATTTCAGCGTCCGATTCACGAATCAAATCAATATCATCAATATATTGGGAAAAATATTCAGCAACAAGGAGATCAACACTAAAATCTTATGGGCTCTTTCTAGGCCCAAGTGGTGCTCTTTTGCTACGTGTTTAAGAAGAACTGACTTAAACACTGTTACTCCTGATTGTATATTTTCAGAACAAAAAGCAGAGGAGTTTGAGTTTAACCTTCCACACACCCAAGGTGCTGAGACTGAAGTGCCAATAGATCATGCTTACAAGGCAACAGTCAGCACATCTGGAGCTGGTCCCTCAGTTACAAATCAATCAGCTGGAAGTCCATGTCAATCCCTATTGCTGATAACTTACTGAGAAATACCCTCTCCTTTCAGTCAAATACCAAAAGGAGAAGGACAAGCTCAGAAAGATGAAGATGAAGAAAGCTTCAAAAAAATATCAAGGTAGGAGAGAAAATACTCATCCAAGAAGTGAATCTAAATCTCTACCTGAATGCAGGGATGCTGAGACTGCCTCAACTGCACCTAAAGAAACACCAAGAAAGGAAGGCAGAAGCTCAACATGTTATAACTGCAAAAGGACTGGGCATTGACATTATGAATGTCCAGAGCTCATGGCAGCTGAAAGAGCAGAAAGGCAAGCCAGACGCGACAAGTTCGTTAGGAAGAGGTAAGCCTACATAGCCGGAGAGCTATCCGATTGCTTAAGGGATGAAGAGTTGTGCATGGAGTCATCCGATGACGAAGAAGCATTCATGGCAATTGAAGCTAAAAAGGATACTGAATTGTGTCTTATGGCTGGAGAAGAGGCTGAGATAAACTCCAACTCTAATATATGCTCCTCTTTACCACGCACACACGACACAAGCTCTATTGCAGGTGAATCCCTGGATATGGTTCTTGCATATGAAGAACTGTTGGAGGAACATATTCAGATGAGCAAAACAGTTTTGTAGAACACTTCAGGGTGAATCCCTGGATATGGTTCTTGCATATGAAGAACTGTTGGAGGAACATATTCAGATGAGCAAAACAGTTTTGTAGAACACTTCAGGAGATGGAACTCCTGAGAGCTAAGAATCAGAGACTTTCAATGAGGAGTCAAGACTCTACTGAGTCTGAAGGACTTGTTTTGAGACAGAAGGAGGAGATGGAATCTCTAATGATTATGTCGCAACAACAAGAATGTCAGATATCATTTTTGACCAAAGATACCTCAGAGAAAGAGACTAAAATTATCGGTATGAAAAACAAGCTTACACAGGCTAGAGCTGAGTATGAAGCTCTGAGGAAAAGTGATGAGGTTTGGAGAACCTTAATGACTGAGCAGTACTTAGGAGCCAAAGAAAGCTTGAGAAGTTGCTGAGATCACAGAGACCATGGTCTACGAAGGAAGGACTTGGTTATACATTTGAAGCAACTACCTCCGGACAGAAAATCTCAGATCAGCTGGCTGACAGATCTTTCCAGGGAGGAACCCAATATGCTGAATCTTCAACCCCTCAGACATAGGACAAACATAAGATGAGACCACCTCATCCCAGCTACCTGAAGAAGACTCATGGTTCAAGCACAAAAAACACCCAGATCCAATTCAGGGAGAACCAAGAAAGTCAGATGGGCAGAGTAGTATGGTTATCCACAGTATACTCATCCAGCTCAGTATGGATCATACTATTATGAGCCCAGAAAAACAAAAGCCTAAAGGATCAGCAGAAGATGAAGAACTTGAACCTTAGAAGAGACAGAAGTCAGTATCTCCCAACTCAGCAGAGAGATCAGCTTACAACAAGGGCAAGAAGAAATTTGAAACCACCAAGGTTATCATATAAATTTGGATCCAAAAATCCACTAACACCTAAGGACCCAACCTGGACCCAAAGGGTACCTGAATTTGTTTTTCATTTGCATGTGCTAAAGGACCCTTGGATATTGGACAACGGATGCTCAAGACATATGACGCATGAAAAGAATCTGCTGACCAACTATGTTCAACAAGAAGGAGCCATAATTAAATTTGGTCACAACTCCAAAGGATATACAAGGGGATACAGAACATTGAAGATAGGGACTGCAATAGTTCCCAGAGTATCTTCTGTTGAAGGACTTCAACATAATCTCCTTTCAGTTAGTTAATTATGTGATAACTTCAATAAAGTGACTTTAGACGCAGGTTTTTATGATGTTCTTGACAAATCTCCAGGAAAGACTATGTTATCAGGCTCGCGGAGAAGAAGTATCTACTATGCAAATTAGAAATCGATGAACCTAAAGCCTGCTTGCTAGCACATATAAAGTCAGATGACAAAACAGCGTGGCTGTGACATTGAAGATTAAGCCATCTGAACTTCAAAACGATGAACAAGCTAGCAAGAGATGTTAAAGTCCGAGGACTACCCAACGAAGTATTCAAGAAACACAAGAATTGTGAAGCATGCCTGAAGGGAAAGCAAATTAAATCTTGCAATCCGCCAATTCTTTCACCTTCTACTGATGGGATCCTTCAGCTGCTGCACATGGATCTATTTGGGTCAGTCTCCCTAGTGACGATCAGAGGAAAGAAATATGCTCTTATGGTCATTGATGACTATTCAAGATACACATGGGTGATTTTCATTGCCAACAAATCTGATGTTAAAACTGAACTGCCAAAGCTACTGAAATGATTGAGTGTCGAGAAGGATATCAAGATTTACTGAATACGCTCAGATCGTGGAACAGAGTATCTAAACTCAGTGATGAAAGACTACTGCGAAGCTAAAGGAATTCAACATGAAACCTCAGTTGCATGTACACCTCAACGGAATGGTCTTGCTGAAAGAAAGAACAGAACACTCAAAGAAGCATCAAGAACACTACTCGCACACTCAGGTCTACCATCAAAGTTTTGGGCAGAAGCTACTGACACAGCCTGCTACACTCAGATGCACATGAAGACACCATATGAATTATGGAAAGGGAGAACGCCTTCTCTCTCGCATTTTCATATCTTTGGTTGTTCGTGCTTTTATTAACAATAATGGAAAGGATCAGTTAAAGGTCTTTGATAGCAAGTCAGACCAAGGGGTATTCTTAGGATGCTCCAGGGTCAACAAATCTTTCAGGGTCTTTAACTACCAGACCCTTTGCGTGGAGGAAAGCTCTCATGTTGTATTTAACGAATTTACTTCTGAGAACAGGAAACAAAACTCTCCCCGAGAGGCTCAAGAAGTCAACAGCAAGCTACAGGATCTAAGCTTGAACGATAACGTAGAAAAGATCCAACATTGTTGGGATGATAATTAAGATGATGAAATCTAGAACCAACCTACGAGCAATGTAGCTGAACCGATTGATTCTACTCGACAGAATCAATCCCAGGTAACTCAGGTCGATGAAGAAACCGCAATGGTAACTGAGACCTCTACTGAGAATAACAACTCAGGGGCAACTACTGATGTTCCTAATTTGGCAACTCAGTAGATCCTGATCTTGTTACTGAATTGCTTTAAGCACAAAATAACAACACTGAAATTCCTGATAATCCGACTATCTATGCATAATCAATTTTAGAAGATGTAACAAGACACCGTCGTTCTTGGTTAGATGATCATACTTCAAACCTTATAATGGGAGACCCAGCAAACATTAAGATAATATTCAGATTTTGTTAAGGAGAAAGCGCTCTATACTCATGTTTCTTGTCTACTGAAGAACCTCAATCGATTGAGAACGCACTGAAGGATGTTTTTTGGATCACCGCTATGCAAGAAGAGCTCAACCAATTAACTAGAAACGACGTTTGGGAGCTTGTAGGCAGACCCATGCATCAACATGTAATAGGAACTAAGTAGGTCTTAAAAAACAACGAGATGAAAACAACATCATCATCAGGAACAAAGCCAGACTAGTTGCTAAAGGTTATTGTCAATCTGAACGGATATAATTTGATGAAACGTTTGCTCCAATCGCAAGATTGGAAGCCATTTGTCTGTTCCTAGGTTAAGCAACTCATCAGCAGTTCATAGTGTATCAGATGGATGTCAAGTCGGCTTTCCTGAACGGCGTGCTGAAGGAAGTAGTTTATGCAGAACAGCCTCCCGGCTTTCAGCAGGGACATCAAGTTTACAGACTCAAGAAAGCTCTGTATGGGTTAAAACAAGAACCTAGGGATTGGTATAATACCCTCTCAGACTTTCTACCTCAGAAAGGTGTTTAGAAGGAAAATGTAGATCGCACCCTATTCAGTATCAGGTCAGAAAATGACATTCTACTGGTGCAGATCTATGTGGACAATATCATCTTTAGATCTAAGAATGTGACCATGTGTCAAAAATTCAAAAAGATGATGAAGGATAAATTTGAGATGTCTATGATGGGAGAAATGAATTATTTCCTTGGACTTCAAGTGAAGCAATCAAGGAAAGGAATATTCATTAATCAAGCGAATATACCAGATATCTCATCAAGAAATTTGGTTGTGAATCAAGCAAATCATTGAAGATACCCATGAACACAAATCTCAAGATTGATCTTGATAAAGAGGGAGTATATGTTAACTCAACTGATTATCGTGTTGTTATTGGTTCATTATTATATCTAACTGCCAGCATACCTGATATAACCTATGTTGTAGGTGTATGCGCAAGATTTCAGGCGAATCCTGAGCAAAGTCATATCGACTCAGCAAAGAAGATTCTCCGATATTTGAAAGGAACACCTGATGTTGGGTTATGGTATCCTGTTGTTGATAATCTCGAACTAATTGGCTATTCTAGTGCTGATTATGCATGATGTCGAATTGACAAGAAATCAACTTTAGGAACGTGTCAGATCCTATGTAGCAAGCTCATATCTTGGTTTTCAAAGAAACAACACTTAGTAGCTACGTCCACTACTAAAGCTGAATATATAGCTGCTGGAAGCTGTTACACCCAGATCTTATGGCTGTGACAACAATTGTGAGACTATGATGTATATCAAGATGACGTGCCGATCTACTGCGATAGTACCAGTGCAATTGCAATCACTCAAAATCTTGGTCTTCACACAAGATGCAAGCACGTGGACATACGACATCACTTCCTCCGAGGCCATGTCATAAGGAAAGATATCAGGATGGAGAAAATCCATACTGATAAGCAAAGAGCCGACATAATGATCAAACCTCTAGCTGAGACCAGATTCAATGAACTCTCAGTAGAACTAGGTCTACTGGATCCTACGGACTCAGTTCAGTAAGACGATCCTAGAAGTGCTGAGTAAGGGGGAACTTACTCTTAGTACTACTGAGTAAGGTGAAAGGAAGTGCTGACATATTCAACATCTACACAGTGGTATCAGCTGACTACTATGTTCAGCTAATAGGTTATGCGTGTTTATTCAGCATATTACATTCACCATGTTGGGTGATGATTCTACCCTCAGCAGTGTCGATAATAGTGGGAAATGATCCAGTCTTCTATGTTGTGAAACAGTCAGCAGCCCTGTGCTCTGAATGTATTTATGAAGATTTGAAGATCCCAAAACCCTATATTGATTGGTGAACCATTACGTTGTATTTTGTTTTGTTGAGACTCAGCAGACCCTCTGCTCTGGTTCAGGCACTCAGTAGATTATCCGCCTCAGCACCAGAAGTAGAAGACTTAGTAAATACTGGACTCAGCAGGAGTAGTATACTGAAAGGAGTCAGTAGAACTGGACTCAGCAGGAGTAGTTCACTGTACTCAGAGATGATCTTCAAGTAGAGCAGACTCAGCAGGAGAATGCTACTGAATCAGAGATCAGACTCAGCAACGGACAGAGTCTTCTGACTGTCAGAATCTTTGAAGTCACCTTTCAGCAGAGTCAATACGAGGAAGAGAGAAGTCAGCTTCAGATCCCCTTGAAGTCTGTTCTATCTCAACCACTTTCTGAACCTCGACCAATGACAAGCAGACACGTAACCTATATCTACTTAAAGCTGCAACTCAAAAACTTTCCAGAAAATGAGGGAAAGGACACTGCCACCATACTTCAAAAGAGCCATTAGCTACCCAAAAGAGAGAGACAAAGGATCGTTGTCTCCAATGGATCTATCCTAATCTCTTCTCTATAAATAGAGGGATAAATCAAATTTGAAGCTCACGAGAAAAACGAACATGAATACATGAAAAAAACAAACTACCAAGAACACACAGAGCATTCAAACGAGCTAATCCGAAAAGCCTAAGTCTTCCGCAAGAAGTTTGAAGAATCTATCTCCGGCGAAAGACTACATTCTGGCTCATAGGGAACCAAGCTTAACTTTTTCATACAGCCTCTAGTATCCAAGCGACGATACACGAACCTAAAGCTATATTCAGCTGTTCGTCGTTCTAGAAGCCACCTTCTTGTTCCCTATCCCTCTAACCTAAGCTCAATAACATATATCCATAGCTTAGATGAAGGAGTTCATCTTTGAACTAATCCTTATTGTAAAGGACTCCTTCACAGTTAGAGAGTTTTTCAAACACTCAGTTTGATGACCGTGTAAACTGAGACTTGCTCAGTATAAATCTCAAGACCAGTGTTTGTCCAGCGCACAAACCAACTGAGACTACCTCAGTATAATAAATAGCTTCCTGATCTTTCGGAACAGTGGATGTAGGATTTTTGTGTCCGAACCACTTTAAAAATCTCTGTGTCGTGTGTTCTGTTCTTAACTGTTGCATTGATTTACTGTTCATACTGAAAAACCTTCTTTAAATCATTCAACTGAGTTTCAGCAAACTAAATAGACTGCACTAATCAGCTGAAACTATTTTGATAAAAACGTTTTCTAACTCAACTGAATTGGGCCTACACTATTCCGCACCACTGAACTCTCTATCGCAAGATATCGAATTCGACTCTCAGTCAGCTAGCAGGTCTCAGTAGAGTCAGTCACTCTGCCAACACGATTCAGAACATCTTATCTAGTCTGCTGAACTTGTTCAGTACGACATCATCCTGAAAAAGGACTTTCTATTTAAGTTGAGGAAATCGGTTTCAGGTGTATTCCCCCCCCCTCTACACCTGAACGTGCTCTCGGGACCAACACACCATGTCACTGCATTTAATTTCCTGCCATTAATGTTACTAAGATGTCATTAATAAAAGTATTTTCATTAAATGCACGACATTCCATAGGCTGGCTGCAGTGCATTAAATGCATGTCATCTCACCATATCTTTTAATTGTTAGTATATGTAGGTCGAGATTATAGGCGGCACAGTAATCATAACCTTTTATATCATTTAATCTGAACCGTCTATGATTAAAATTCAGTTTAATCTCAACCATGCACTGATAAAACCGTTCATATTCATTAGAGATATATATGCGCACGTATTCATAATCTTAAATTACTTTTTTGCCATTTTCGATCAAAGCTTGTGCTCTGCATACTTGCATTAGAAATCTACCACATTCAAGCACAATCTTTTCGGTAAATCTCCTTAATATAATCTACTAGACATTAATTTACTCTACTTTAAAGTGCCGATGTTCGTTTTGCAGATCTAGTAAATCACTCAATGGAGACTTTCACCAAGTAACGAAGTCCTGATTCCATCTGATATGGAGGAGATCATCCGTCACCAGAGAGTCCTATTCGAGCCTGTACTCGCCTTTTGATCATGCGGAATCGAGTGTATAGAGCCCATATTTTACGTTCTTCAGTCATCTGGTCTTCAGGAACTCCTTTCTCGGGTTCCTACCCACTGCCTCCCCAGACAAGTAACGGAATTCTATATGAATCTCTGCCAGAGTGAGAACCTCCAGGACATTTCTTGCATCTCCTACAAGTAAGAAATAAGTAACAACATATGTGAGGAGAAGATAGCTGACATGGATGTAGATGAATGCCTTCAGCATAGCTTTCAGCTTTCCAACACTGGATCTCTCCCATTGGGTACAAGGAATCATCTATCAACAAGTACCTCTGCTAGTTCAGTGGGCAGAAGAAAATCATGTTCAAAGCAGCATTTCCCAAGAATCAGTTGCTCCCTGAATACCGAGGCCTTGCATACATTTTCAATCATATACTCACCAGTTCAGTCGGATCCTATGATCAACTCTCAAGGATCCGCATTCAGATTAGGATGGCCATTATTGATGGTGTCCCGGTGAACTGGACAGAGTTTTTCGTGTCTGAGTTCAAGGCGCAGACTCAGAAATTTATCTTCGGAGAAGACAAGACATCTATGCAACTGATTGCAAAAGGCAAACTTCTCTATGGGAGCAAAGTATCAATTATGATAGAAGACTACTTCTCTGGGAGAATCGCCTTCGCTGACGCATATTCTTTCGATAAGAAGAATATCAAGTTCTTAAATGCGGTAGCAGCTAAGAAGTCTATTGGGCCTGGACTTCATGCAATCGTCCACTTTCATCCACCCAACTCAGCAGAAGAAGAGGAAACTACTGAAGAATGATGAACCTTCAATAGTGATTATTCTTGAGATAGTATATGTCCAAGACTTAGAGTCCGGTAAAGAAGATACGACTCTGACAGACAAAGTCAAGCGGATACACTCAGAGGAGACTCAGTCGGATCTACCTACTGACATACCTTAGACTGAGGTCTCCACATATGTCCCGACTTCAGTGCTGAAAGCTCAGCTCAGAGCTACTGAAGAGGTTGCAGATCAGATTCCTGAGATACTAGATCATTCTGATCTGGTAGACATAGCAGTCAGGGCTAAGGTCCAAATGCGTCTCAGATTCCTGGACTGGGATCTCTTGGCTGAGACCATTGACTTAAGGATGGTCCCCGTACTGGTACAAGAGGAGAGCTAGCGGATATAGCATCTATGGACGATCTCCGCTCAGCAACGCTTATGCTCATGAGTCAGAAGGGGCCTTCTAAATAGCCTATTCAGCCCCAGACTCAACCCAACTCACCTCACGACGAGTCACCCAAGGATGTAGACCAGGGAGGATCTGCTGAGGGAAAATCTCCCAAAGATGATGACTCGCCACCTCCACCGCTGCCATTAGGTGCCATTATCTCTATGTCATCTACAACTAAGCCCAAGCCTAAGCAGTCCAGATATCAAGATGCTGAGATCAAAGACATAAATGTGGCGCCGATCAACAAGTGCCTTAAGCGACAAGGTCATAAAAATCGTCAACTCGCTCAAGATGTGAACCTTAAATGGAGCCGATTCTCTGAGGCTCAAACCCTGAAACTAGGTAACTTGACTTCCGAAGTGCAGAGGATCAATATACCAAGTACACTTAATACTGATGAGATCATCAGTCGAGCACTTGACGCACAGAGGATTGATCTGATGACTCAATTTCAGACTATCCTGCAGTCTCATGCCGATTCATTTTCTTATAAAATGGCCTCTGCACTGGATCATGTCCTCAAGGCCCTAGAAGCGCGTAACAAGCTCACCACTGAAAGTGTTGCCAAAGCACTTGTGGAACAAGTTGTTGGGATGAGATTCAACATGATAAGATTTGAAGATTCCAAAACCCTTAGCTGAATGATGAGCCTTCGATAATGTAATAGCTTCGTTGAGTTCATCATGTTAGGAACTCAGTAGGCTAGAGTTGAGCAGTTGGTGCATTCAGTAGAAGATCCGCTACTCAGCCGAAGGAACTCAGTATCGAAGAAGTCAGTTGGAAAAGCTATAACCAACTGAATCTGCAAAGGAATTCGAGCCACGAATCTCAGAAGAATAAGTACGAGATAATTTAGTTGAAGGTCTGAGGATTTAGAGGAAGTCAACTCACCGTATACTTGGAGTTTAAAAAAGCGTCAACTACTCTTATAACCTCGACCAATGAGGAGCCAACAACACTCTACCTGCTCTGCCATAAAGCTGCTCCTAGACTGAAAAAGAGGAAATCTCTACAACGATATTCAAATTCGATATGACCATTTTTCTTTTCTTATTCGAGAAGTGTCTAGATTCCCTCCAACGGATCTATTCACAAATCGAAGACTATAAATAGAGAATAGTCTTCATGTAGAAAGATAACAAGGAACCAAGCATTCAAACGATCAAATTCTCTAGCGCACTCAAAGTCAAACACAACGAAGAACTTGCTCATTTCAAGATCATTTTACTTCTTCTCTCTAGAGATCCTTTAGTTCCTCTTCTCTAACCTAAGCATGCTTATTGTAATATCAATAACTTAGAAACCTCGAAGGAGTTCATCTTTGTGCTTATTGTAAGAACTCCTTCATAGTTGGAGAAACTCAAACCTTTCACGGTTGAGAAGTGTAAAGTCACTACGACTATAAGTAGATATCATTCCAGCGCACAGATTAACTGAGACTTGCTCAGTATATAGCAAACAGGAATGTATCTGTCCAGTGAAACCACCAGGGTTGTCAGACAAGCTTGGGTCCCAAAGTCCACTAACCTCTAAGGACCCAACCTGAACCCAAAGGGTACCTGAATCTGTTTTTGTTTTGCAAGTGCTAAAGGACCTTTAGATCGTAGACAACGGATGCTCAAGACACATGACACATCAAAAGAATATGCTGACCAACTACGTTCAACAAGAAGGAGCCAAAATTGAGTTTGGTGACAACTCCAAAGGATACACAAGGGGATACAGAACATTGAAGATAGGAACTACAATAGTTCCCAGAGTATCATATGTTGAAGTACTTCAACATAATCTCCTTTCAGTCAGTCAATTATGTGATAACTCCAATAAAGTAACTTTTGACGCAGGTTTTTGAGATTTTCTTGACAAATCTATAGGAAAAACTATGTTATCAGGCTCACGGAGGAGAAATATATATTATGCAGACTGGAATACCGCTGAACCTGAAGCCTACTTGCTAGCACATACGAAGTCAGATGATAAAACAACTTGGGTGTGGCACAAAAGATTAAGCCATCTGAACTTCAAAACAATGAACAAGATAAAAAGAGATGCTAAAGTCCGAGGACTGCCCAACGAAGTGTTCAAAAAATAGAAAAACTGTGAAGCATGCCTGAAGGGAAAGCAAACCAAATCTAGCAACCTGCCAATTCCGTCACCTTCTACTGATGGAATACTTCAGCTGCTGCACATGGATTTATTTGGGCCAGTCTCTCCAGTGACGATCAGAGGAAAGAAATAGGCTCTTGTAGTCATTGATGACTATTCAAGATATACATAGGTGATGAAGAAACCTATGTCGATGAAGAAACCCAAGTGGTAACTGAGACCTCTACTGAGAAAAACAACTCAGGGGGAACTACTAATGTTCCTAAGCCGAATGCCCCTAAACTTGGCGACTCAGTAGATCCTGACCTTGTTACTTAATTACTTCAAGCAAAAAATAGTACAATTGAAATTCCTCATAATCCTACTATTCATGCAGAACAACTTCAGAAGAAGTAACAAGCCGTTGTTGTTCATGGTTAGACGTTCAATCTTCCGATCTCATTATTGGAGACCCGTCAGCAAGTGTCAAGACAAGATCCAGATTCTGTCAAGGAGAAAGCACATTATACTCCTATTTCTTGTCTACTGAAGAACCTCAGTCGATTGAGGATGCACTGAATGATGCTGATTGGATCACTACCATGCAAGAAGAGCTCAATCAGTTTACCAGAAATGATGTATGGGAGCTTGTAGACAGACCCAGGTACCAACACGTGATAGGAACCAAGTGGGTCTTCAAAAACAAGCAAGATGAAAACAACGTCATAGTCAGGAACAAAACACAACTAGTGGCTAAAGGATATTGTCAATCATAAGGAATAGACTTTGATGAAACGTTCACTCCAGCTGCAAGATTGGAAGCCATTCGTCTATTTCTAGCATATGCAACTCATCAACAGTTCACCGTCTATCAGATGGACGTGAAGTCAGCTTTCCTGAATGGCGTACTCAAGGAAGAAGTCTACGTAGAACAATCGTCCGGCTTTCAGCAGGGACATCAAGTATATAGACTTAAGAAAGCATTGTACGGGTTAAAACAAGCACCCAGGGCTTGGTATGATACCCTATCAGACTTTCTGCTTCAGAAAGGTTTTCAAAAAGGAATGATAGATAACACCCTATTCAGTATCAAGTCAGATGATGACATTCTATTGGTGCAGATCTATGTGGACGACATCATCTTTGGATCTAAAAACCTGACCATGTGTCAGAAATTTGAGCAGATGATGAAAGAAAAATTGGAGATGTCGATGATGGGAGAAATTAATTATTTCCTTGGACTTCAAGTAAAACAATCCAAGAAGGGAATATTCATCAATCAAGTTAAATATACTAGAGATCTCATCAAGAAGTTCGGCTGTGAATCCAGCAAATCAGTAAAGATACCCATGAACACAAATCTCAAGATTGATCTTGATAAAGAGGGAGTATTTGTAAACTCAACAGATTATCGTGCTATTATAAGTTCCTTATTATACCTAACAACCAACAGACTTGATATAACTTATGTTGTAAGTGTATACACAAGATTTTAGGCGAATCCCAAGTGAAGTCATGTAGACTCAGCAAAGAAGATTCTCCGATACCTGAAAGGAACAACTGACGTTGGGTTATGGTATCCTGCTGATGATAATCTTGAACTAACTGGTTATTCTTTTGCTGATTATGCAGGATGTCGAATTGACAGAAAGTCAACCTCAGGAACATGTTAGTTCCTCGGTAGTAAACTCATAACGTGGTTCTTAAAAAAATAACACTTAGTAGCTATGTCCACTATTGAAGTTGAATATATGGTTGCAGGAAGCTATTGCACCCAAATCCTGAGGCTTCGACAACAACAGAGAAATTATGACATTCATCAAGATGAAGTGTCGATCTACTACGACAGTATTAGTGCTATTACAATTACTCAAAACCCATTTCTACATACAAGATGCAAGCACGTGGACATACGACATTACTTCATCTAATACCATGTCGAGAAGAAAGATATCAGAATGGAAAAAAGCCATATTGATAAGCAAAGAGCCTGCATATTGACCAAGCCTCTAGCTAAGACTAGATTCAACGAACTCTTTGTAGAACTAGGTCTACTGGATCCTACTAACTCAATTCAGTAAGACGATGGGGAACTAACTCTGAGTACAACTGAATGAGGTGAAAGGAAGTGCTGACATACTCAGCATCAACACAGTGGTATCAACTGACTACTATGTTGAGCTGAAAGGTTATGAATATTTATTTAGCATATTACATTCAGCATGTCATTACATTTATTTCCCGCCATTAATATTCATAGGATGTCATTAAATATATTGTTTTCATTAAAAGCACGACACTCCATATACTGATTGTAGCGCATTAAATGCATGTCATTTCACCTTACTTTGTTAGATAATAGATAAATATGTCCAGATTATCGGCGACACAATAATCATAACTTCTTATAACATTTAATCTTAGCCGTCCAACTCTTAAAATTAGATTAATCTCAACCACATGCTAAAAGAAACCGTTCATATTCAAATATGATAAATATCTGCATGTATCTATGCTTCGTCCACAATGGCCATCATCAGCTAAACTCTGACTCTGGAGAGCTGATCGAATGAACCTGCTTAGCTGGTCAGCACATGGTTCATGATGTAGGCCAATCCCTTGTATTCAGGGAGCAGCTGATTTTTAGGGAAAGCTACTTTGAGTACGATATTCTCCTAACCACTGAATCTGGAGAGATATTCATTGATGGAAGACTCCTTGTACCCAATAGGTGACAAACATGGATTTTTCCTACTTCATATCATGTTTTGATGTCAATTTTAGATGGAAAATCATGTTTGGGAACAAGTACTTGGATTGAATTTGCTTAATTTTGTAGAATGTGATACTTACTTGCCTTTTGATTTAAATGGTAGAGAAATGGGTGAAAATCATGGTGTCTAAGTGCAATGGAGTCAAATTAAAGCCCGATACGAGTAAATGGACGAAGACGGCTCGAGATTTGGACTTAAAACGATTGAGAACGAGTCAAAAGAAGTTGGAGCTGTAAACTGTGACGACCTAGATGCGACTGCGTGAGGGTCATCACAATGGGATTAAAGAAAGCAGGACACGACCCAGACGCAACCGCGTCTGGGGCGTTACAGAGCGAAGGAAAAGGACTTGTCTTCTACCCCGACGCGACCGCGTCGGGGTCGTTTTGGGCTGATGTTTTAATCCGCGGTAATTACATAAAAGCCCTTACTTAGGGTTAAGATTTGAAGGCTATAAAAACCTTAAGGGGGCACCGCTCAACAGATCTTTGCTCATATCTTTTACTTTCAAAAATCCTTCAACCTTTGGAAGAGCTTTTGAAGAGAAGAGAGGAAAGAAGAAGATCAAGAAATTCAAGTTCAACCCAATCAAGACCCTATTTTCCTTCTACACTTTCTTTTGCCTACGAACATAAATTCTTGTGATTTTGCTGTTTTTGTTGCTTTGTCTATGAGTAGCTAAATCTTTTTATTCTAGGGTTAGAAAGTAGGTGGATGATTTAACTACGGATCTTTTGCAAATCAATTACGCTTTTTATTCCTCCTTCTTGTGTTCATGTTTTGATTGCTTGATTAGTTGCTTGATCACCAATTAAACATAATTTGTTGTGTTAGTTCAAGATTCGAGAGAGGAGAATTAATGCTTGATCTAGGATACAAGACAAATTAATCATTCAATGCCCAAAAGGTTTGATGTTAATGTGAGAACAATAGATCCTAGGAGCTTTTAGGAGTAACAGGCTAGTAATTACTTGGAGACAATTTTACAAGCAAGTTATCTACGGTCTAGGTACGCCCAAAAGGTTATTTAGGCTAAATTGTGATTGTTTTAGGAAAGAATAAGTCTTGTTAGTAATTGATTGGCTAAAGTGAAGTTTGATAAATCATCTACTGAAATCAAATCCTTAGAATAAGCTTCCCCATATTTTCTTCTAAGTTCATTTATTTAGTTATTTTAATTGTTATTTTTTTAGGTTTAGAAACTCATCAATTTTTTTAGGAATTAGTATTCACTAGTTTAATTAGTCTCTATGGGATCGACCTTGCTTCTCTATCTACAATTGCACCCGTACACTTGCAGCGTGTCAATAAATTGGCGTTGCAGTATAGTGGTAAGTATTCCCGCCTGTCAAGCGGGTGACCCGGGTTCGATCCCCGGCAACAGCGCCAAAAACTTGTTCGCTAATTTATTGACACGCCGCAAGTGTACAAGTGCAATTGTAGATAGAGAAGCAAGGTCGATCCCACAGAGACTAATTAAACTAGTGAATACTAATTCCTATTATAATCCTCTATTTAGACTTCGAAAATTGATCAGTTTCTAAACCTAAAAAATAATAATTAAAATAACTAAATAAATGAACTTTGAAGAAAATATGGGGAAGCTTATTCTAGGGATTCGATTTCTGTAGACGATTTATCAAACTTCAATTTAGCCAATCAATTACTAACAAGACTTATTCTCTCCTAAAACGATCACAATTTAGCCTAAATAACCTTTTGGGCGTACCTAGACCGTAGATAACATGCTTGTAAAATTGTCTCCAAGTAATTACTAGCATGTTACTCCTAAAAGCTCCTAGGATCTATTGTTCTCACATTAACATCAAACCTTTTGGGCGTTGATGGATTAATGTGTCTTGTATCCTAGATCAAGCCTTAATTCTCCTCTCTCGAATCTCGAATCAACACAACAAATTATGTTTGAGCTCAAAGGAGTTGGTGTTGATCTTTGGTCCGTAGAGAACCCCTTGTTGAACCACTGGATGAAAAACTTCTTTGATTGGCTCTTCTCGCTGCTCCCTTTCTTCCTTAAGAGCTTCAAGCTCCTCTTGTAACTTTGCAATTGCTGCTTGATGGTCAGCCATTTTAGCAGCTTGATTTTTCTTCCTTGCGTTATTCCGCCGACAAGTAGCTTCAATCTCAAGGTCTACATCTTCCAATGGAATTCTATTCGATCTTGTGATCATGCACTACCTGCAAAACACAACAAAACCAAGTAAAATAAAACTACCAAAAGTAAATAAATGTCTAAAATAGTACCAAACAACTTAAACTAATATCACTAAATAAAAATTAATCCCCGGCAACGGTGCCAAAAACTTGTTCGCTAATTTATTGACACGCCGCAAGTGTACGGGTGCAATTGTAGATAGAGAAGCAAGGTCGATCCCATAGAGACTAATTAAACTAGTGAATACTAATTCCTATTGTTATCCTCTATTTAGACTTCGAAAATTGATGAGTTTCTAAACCTAAAAAAATAACAATTAAAATAACTAAATAAATGAACTTAGAAAAAATACGGGGAAGCTTATTCTAGGGATTCGATTTCAGTAGACGGTTTATCAAACTTCAATTTAGCCAATCAATTACTAACAAGACTTATTCTCTCCTAAAACGATCATAATTTAGCCTAAATAACCTTTTGGGCGTACCTAGACCGTAGATAACATGCTTGTAAAATTGTCTCCAAGTAATTACTAGCATGTTACTCCTAAAAGCTCCTAGGATCTATTGTTCTCACATTAACATCAAAACTTTTGGGCGTTGATGGATTAATGTGTCTTGTATCCTAGATCAAGCCTTAATTCTCCTCTCTCGAATCTCGAATCAACACAACAAATTATGTTTAATTGGTGATCGAGCAACTAAACAAGCAATCAAAACATGAACACAAGAAGGAGGAACAAATAGCGTAATTCATTCGCAAAAGATCCGTGGTTAAATCATCTACCTACTTTCTAACCCTTGAATAAAAAAATTTAGCTCCTCATAGACAAAGTAACAAAACCAGCAAAATCACAAGAATTCATGTTCGTAGGCAAAATAAAGCGTAGAAGAAAAATAGAGTCTTGATTGTGTTGAACTTGAATTTCTTGATCTTCTTCTTTCCTCTCTTCTCTTCAAGAGCTTTCCCAAAGGTTGTAGGATTTTTGAAAGTAAAAGATATCAGAAAGGATATCCCCTCTTAGCGGCACCCCCTTGGGATTTATATAGCTTCCAAATCTTAGCCCTAAGTAAGGGCTTTTATGTAATTCTCGCAGAATAAAACAGCAGCCGAAAACGACCCCGATGCGATCGCGTCGGGGTAGCAGACACGTCTTTTTCGTCCATTCTGTAACGCCCCAGACGCGGTTCCGTCTGGGTCGCGTCCTGCTTTCTTTAATCTCCATTGTGATGACCCTCACGCAGTCGCATCTGGGTCGTCACAACTTACAGCTCCAACTTCTTTTGACTCGTTCTCACTCGTTTTAAGTCCAAATCTCAAGCCATCTTCGTCCATTTACTTGTATCGAGCTGTAATTTGACTCCATCGTTCTTAACCAATTTTACCCATACAATTAACCAAAATTATGAACCCCCAAACTTAAAGTGTTGATTGTCCTCAATCGACGAAAGAGAGAAAATAAGATAACAAACATGGCAGAGCGAATAGATGACGATTTAAAGCTTCAGACTTTCTCAAAATTTTCAAACCAATGCAAACACCTAATGAACATTTCACATGTTTCAACAAATATCGATACTCAGCCTCTCTAGTTAGAACCCTCACAACATGGATATATATAAATGTAACCCTCAACTCTCAAGTGTTTAAGATATGACATGTTTACTCTCAATTCAAAACAAACAAATAGACTATCATAGGCTTGCAGATCGTCTAACTTCTCTATTGCTAGCGTGTGCTTCTAGACAAAGATCAAATAGGACTTTTATTTGGTTGTAATGTAGGCTCTTTGGTAAGGTAGGATATAATTTAGGCCAAGTGACTCATTCCCCAAAGAAAGATCATTCTATGATACTCAATCACCAACTCGCCTAACTATCTCAATTCTCAACAACAATCATCCTCATCCTTCACCAACCAAGATTTATCAACATTCAAACCACAACCAACCATATATGCTTTGCTCATCTCTCAAAAGCACATTTGCACATTCATGTTTTTTTTTTCTTCTTCAACTTCCCAACTCTCACCTCATTTAAATTTTTTAATTTGTGTTGCACTAGAGGTTCATCGAGTTCGGTAGCAAGTCGTATAAAACTTCATTTTCTTTTCATTCTTCAAAATTCAACTGAAACCAATCATTTTCAACATATTCAACTCATACTCTTCTCCACAAATTCAACCCACACTCAAATGGTTAAATCAAGAAAAATAGCTAAGGCTCAAACGGGCGAACAAGGGGTATCGTAATTTTGGTTAATTGTTTGGATAAAATTGGTTAAGAACGATGGCCTAAAATCGTTTCTTCACCCTTAAGCACACTACGCAATTTCAAAGAAGAAACCAAAGCATGTTCTGGAGACATATATGCATGTTCGAATAATTCACACAAGAAAGAAATAAGACTGCTAAAATAGTACACTAAATGGCTCAAAATCTCACAGGCTTATTTTGGTTCAAACTAATCGAGGCCAAAGCATCAAGATTCATCAATTCATGCTCCATATATCAAAAAGTGTTCACATAGATTATTTTTCAACAAAAATGCAACAATATCATCCTAAACTCTCGTCAATCTATCATATCATGCCTTGCTCATCATCTTATGAAAGAGATCATTTTTTTTTTCAAAAACTACACCACAATCAAGGCAACCTAAAGACTCGAAGACTCAACAACTAATAAAAAAAACAACTAAAAACTTGAAAGCAAGTAAAGATAAAGACCAATCAAGCCCTCTTTCCCCTCCCCCCAAACTTAGTCGACTGCAAGGAAGAATGAGTTTGAAAAGAAAGAAAGTGGTTGATTGGGTGGAACTCACCGGGTAAAAGATTACGGAGGCGGTGGTGGCGGGAAATTATCAAACATATCTCGCCTCCATTGTACGTTCTCTATATTATGAGCTTTCGTAGCATCAAAACAATCCAAGGTTGGTGTATGCATCTCATTTATCCCGACATAACCTCGGTGTTCCTTCTCTTCATCGTCTTGATGACTCACATAAGTTTGCTTGGGGTCATCTCCCACCTCATATGCATCATCATCGGCATGATTTATCTCTTGATCGCGCCATGGTGGCGCATGAACTACATTTGGTGTGGGGAAGTTTCTGTGACGACCCTCACGCAGTTGCATCTGGGTTGCGTCTGGTGACGAAAATCCTCTATGATGATCCAAATGCAGCCGCGCCTGCGTCACGTCAGCCTGATCATTTTTTTCTTTTTTCCTTTTTTCTCTTCGTTTTGGAATATCCTCTAAAGGATCATTAGATGACCACAAATTGTTCAAGTCAATGCACGACTCAATAGTCTTCAGCACCTTGCATTCCTCCATGGCATGTGAATCCACTTCATCGTAAAACTTCATAGCTCGATAAATTGAAAAGGTGAAGCTCTCATCATTCATCCTAAAAGTAAGCTCCCCATTTGCTACATCAATGAGTGCTCTTCCAGCAGCTAAGAAAGGTCTTCCAAGGATCAATGGGATATCCGTGTCTTCTTCCATATCAAGAACCACAAAATCAGCAGGAAAGATGAACTCACTCACTTTCACCAATACATCTTCTATGATTCCTCGAGGGTATGTGACTGATCGATTGGCCATTTGGAGGGATATTGTTGTTGGTCGTAATATCGCAATCTCTAACTTGGTGAATATAGATAAAGGCATAAGATTTATACTTGCTCCGAAATCACATAAAGCCTTTCCTATATGTTGCCCTCCAATCATGCAAGGAATAGTGAAACTACCTGGATCTTTGAGCTTTGGCGGCAACTTCTGCTGGAGAATAGCACTACACTGCTCGTTCAAATGGACAGTTTCATATTCTTCCAACTTTATCTTTCGAGAAACCACATCCTTCAAAAATTTTGCGTATTTAGACATTTGCTGAATCGCCTCCAAAAGTGGGATGTTAATGTTGACCTTCCTAAAAA
This sequence comes from Lavandula angustifolia, assembly GCA_028984105.1. Classification (NCBI taxonomy): domain Eukaryota; kingdom Viridiplantae; phylum Streptophyta; class Magnoliopsida; order Lamiales; family Lamiaceae; genus Lavandula; species Lavandula angustifolia. The sequence goes on from CM054805.1 coordinate 9,011,006, forward strand.
GATCAAAGATTTTCGAATTTTGTTCTTCATCCTTCCTCTTTTGGTGGCGTTGTGGAAATGGCATTGGAGGAGGTATAAAAGGCGGTGGCGTATTCTTCTTAGGCGGAGAAACCGATAACAAAACTGAATCTTTTTCTTTGATCTTCTCTTTCTGAACTTTGAAATTCTCCAACTCCTCTCTCTCTACTGATACTGGATTAGTAACAATGTTGGGCAATTTGGGACTCATATAAGAGGTCTCACTTCTCAAATTAATCGCCTTGCAGTCTTCCTTGGGGTTAACCACTGTGTTACTTGGAAATTGTCCTTGCTGATGTTTACTTGACATGTCATTTGCAATCTGTCTCATCTGCTTTTCAAGAATTTTAAGTCGGGTATCTATGTCTTTTGAATTTGCCTTTACTTGAGACATGAATTCCATCAACATATCTTCAAGCTTTGGCTTCTTTTCTTCATCTATCACTCCATTGGTGACAGAAAAACCGGGAGACAGTTGTAGAGCATTGTTCGGGTTGGCGTATGAGAGATTAGGATGAGTCCAATTACTTTGATATTGCATGCGGGGTTGTGGATTGACCCCATAAGATCCTTGAGGATGATAACCTAGAGGTTAACGAAAATTCTCATATCCTCTCCTATTGACGTAATTGACATCTTCGATAACCAAATTCTCTTCAACAGGCAACTCAGAACGCGGTGTCACTATATTGTCCACTTTGCTCATTAATACAGACAGTTGAGCTGATATTTTTGCCATCGGATCATCGTTTGTCGCCAAAGTAACTATCTTTGCGAATGCTCTTGGCTCAGGCCACTGATAATTATTTGCTGCCATCTTCTCTATGATACTCGTAGCAGTCTATGTTATTAAACCCGGTCCGGTCATTGACCCGGAAAAATTAATTTTAGTGGTTCAACCGGTCGAACCGGTGGGTCAACCCGGTGTAATATAATAAATATTAAATATCTTTTAATAATACAAATAAATAAAATAAATAACTTAAAAATATAAAAAACCTAATATTAATATAATTTGAAGTCAAAAATTAACCTTGTATTTTCCATGTCCAAATTTCATAAATAGAATTAGTACATTAGAGATTTAAAATTTTAAATTTTTTTTAATTAATATTACCAGGTCAACCGGTTACCGATTACGAGTCAACCGGTCGGTTCTGTTGGGTCGTACCGGGTCAAAGGCCAAAACCGATTTTTTATTGGCCCGACCCGGATTTTTTACCGAGTCACGATTGAACCGGGTCAACCGGCGGGGCCGGGTTTAATAACATAGGTAGCAGTAGCATGGCCTTTCTCCAATATATCCCCACCTCCAGCTGCATCTAATAAAGTCTTGATTTGAACATTGCATCCATTATAGAATAAACACACTTTCTCATTAGAGTTGATCCCATGATTCGGGCACTTGCGGAATAGCCCCTTAAATCTCTCCCAAGCTTCATAGAATGACTCCCCATCAAATTGACGAAATTGATTAATCTCAGATTGCAACCTCATAGTCTTGCTTTGTGGGAAGAACTTGAGAAGGAATAAGTTCATCATCTCATCCCATGTAGTGATTGCATGAGCATCCAGAGATTGATGCCAAAGCTTAGCATCATCTCGTAGTGAGAAAGAGAATAGCCGAAGTCTGATGGAGTCATCCGGGACTCCATTCATCTTAATGGTGCTGCAGATTTCTATGAATTGATTCAAGTGAGCATGAGGGTCTTCAACAGCTCTACCACCAAATTGATTTTGTTGCACCATCGAGATAAGAGCAGGTTTGAGCTCAAAGGAGTTGGTGTTGATCTTTGGTCCGTAGAGAACCCCTAGTTGAACTACTGGATGAAAAACTTCTTTGATTGGCTCTTCTCGCTGCTCCCTTTCTTCCTTAAGAGCTTCAAGCTCCTCTTGTAACTTTGCAATTGCTGCTTGATGGTCAGCCATTTTAGCAGCTTGATTTTTCTTCCTTGCGTTATTCCGCCGACAAGTAGCTTCAATCTCAAGGTCTACAGCTTCCAATGGAATTCTATTCGATCTTGTGATCATGCACTACCTGCAAAACACAACAAAACCAAGTAAAATAAAACTACCAAAAGTAAATAAATGTCTAAAATAGTACCAAACAACTTAAACTAATATCACTAAATAAAAATTAATCCCCGGCAACGGTGCCAAAAACTTGTTCGCTAATTTATTGACACGCCGCAAGTGTACGGGTGCAATTGTAGATAGAGAAGCAAGGTCGATCCCATAGAGACTAATTAAACTAGTGAATACTAATTCCTATTGTTATCCTCTATTTAGACTTCGAAAATTGATGAGTTTCTAAACCTAAAAAAATAACAATTAAAATAACTAAATAAATGAACTTAGAAAAAATACGGGGAAGCTTATTCTAGGGATTCGATTTTAGTAGACGGTTTATCAAACTTCAATTTAGCCAATCAATTACTAACAAGACTTATTCTCTCCTAAAACGATCATAATTTAGCCTAAATAACCTTTTGGGCGTACCTAGACCGTAGATAACATGCTTGTAAAATTGTCTCCAAGTAATTACTAGCATGTTACTCCTAAAAGCTCCTAGGATCTATTGTTCTCACATTAACATCAAACCTTTTGGGCGTTGATGGATTAATGTGTCTTGTATCCTAGATCAAGCTTTAATTCTCCTCTCTCGAATCTCGAATCAACACAACAAATTATGTTTAATTGGTGATCGAGCAACTAAACAAGCAATCAAAACATGAACACAAGAAGGAGGAACAAATAGCGTAATTCATTCGCAAAAGATCCGTGGTTAAATCATCCACCTACTTTCTAACCCTAGAATAAAAAGATTTAACTACTCATAGACAAAACAACAAAATCAGCAAAATCACAAGAATTCATGTTCGCAGGAAATCAAAGTGTAGAAGGAAAATATAGTCTTGATTGTGTTGAACTTGAATTTCTTGAATAGGAGAAATCCCTTCATCTGTGAGGTTGAAGCTGCGGAGAAGGCAGTTGGATAAATCAATATCTGCGATCTTCTCCGTCCAGACATTAGGGGCCGTCTCGTGCATGAAATTGATACAGGTGATATCCATCACCCCATCGTCTTGCCTGATGTTCATGGCGAACTTGGCAACTTGCCTAGGGAGGTAGTGAGAAGGAGACCTCTGCAGAATGGTCATCAGACCAGAAGCCTCCAAAGCGTCAAAGACGCTGTCCATGCAGGGGATGTTGCATGATCGGAAGGACAGAACGGGCTCAAACCAGACTCGTTTGGAGTCTATGATCTTGAATGTCAGACGGGATGAGCACTTCATTGTTGGGAGAATTCGCCATTGTAGAGAGTAAAACTGATTCTGCAAAACACGCGTTAACACTTGAAAATAAAGTAAGTTAGTTTCAGATACAGTTTAGAGAAAGAATTACCGAAAGAAATGTGCTTGATCTTGGTAGATTTCTTAGCAAGTAAGTAATATGCAAAGCACAACTCTTATTGTAAATGGCAGAAAGTGATTAAGAGTGAAGATACACACAAATATATATATGATCTAAGTATGAACGGTTTATCTTTGTGCGGATGAGATTAATCAGTTTTAAAAGAGGTGGACGACTTAGATTGAATGTTATAGTAGGTTATGATTACTGTGCCGCCTATAATCTCGCATACTTATCTCAATCACCAAATGGGTATGGTGAAATGACATGCATTAAATGTGTCGCAGTCAGCATATAGAATGTCGTGCGTTTAATGAGAACGACATGCTTAATGCAGTACGATGAACATTAATGGCGGGAAATAAATGATATGTCATGCTGATCACCAAATGCTGAATAAATGCTCATAACCTGTCACCTGAACATAGTAGTCAGCTGAGTCCATGTTGATGCCACTGAGTATTTTAGCTGTACTGTGAGTGTTCCCCCTGAATCAGTACCCTCTAGATCGCCTTACTGAATCGAGTCAGTAGGATCCAGTAGACCTAGTTCTACTGAGAGATCGTTGAATCTGGTCTCAGCTAGAGGTTTGGTCAGGATATCAGCTCGTTGCTTATCAGTGTGGATCTTTTCCATTCTGATATCCTTTTTCTCGAGATGATCTCTGATGAAGTGATGCCTGATGTCCACGTCCTTGCATCGAGTATGTAGAACAGGATTCTGCGTGATTGCAATGGCACTGGTACTGTTGTAGTAGATATGCACTTCATCTTGATGAATGTCGTAGTCTCTCAGCTGTTGTCTGAGCCACAGTATCTGGGCGGAACAGCTTCCGGTAGCCATGTATTCAGTTTCAGTAGTGGACATAACTACTAAATACTATTTCTTGGAGAACCGAGATATCAGCTTATTGCCGAGGAACTGACAAGTTCCCGAGGTTGATTTCCTGTCGATTTGACATCCTGCATAATCAACATAAGAACAACCAGTTAGTTCAAGATTATCATCTGCAAGATACCATAATCCAACATCAGGTGTTCCCTTTAAGTAACGAAGAATTTTCTTTTGCCGAGTCTAAGTGGCTCCGTTTGGGATTCGCCTGAAATATCGCGCAAACACCTACAACATAAGTTGTGTCAGGTATGTTGGTTGTTAGATATAATAAAGAATCAATAATAGCACGATAATTAGTAGAGTTTACAGATACTCCCGCTTTATCAAGATCTATCTTGAGATTTGTGTTCATGGGTATCTTTACTGATTTGCTAGATTCGCAGCCGAATTTCTTGATAAGGTCACTTGTATATTTCGCTTGATTGATGAATATTCCCTTCTTGGATTGTTTGACCTAAAGTCCAAGGAAATAAGTCATCTCTCCCATCATCGACATTTCAAATTTCTCTTTCATCATCTGTTCAAACTTCTGACACATAGTCAGGTTCCTTGATCCAAAGATGATGTCATCCACATAGATCTACACCAGTAGGATGTCAGCTTCTAACTAAGTATTTAATAAGGTGCGATCTACAGTACCATTCTAAAAACCTTTCTAAAGGAGAAAGTCTGATAGGGTATCGTAGCAAGCCCTGGGTGCTTGTTTTAACCCGTACAGTACTTTCTCAAGTCTATAAACATGTTGTCCCTACTGAAAGTCGGGCGGTTGTTCCACGTAGACTTCTTCCTTCATCACGCCGTTCAGAAAATCTGACTTCACATCCATTTGATAGACAGTGAATTGTTGATGTGTTGCATATGCGAAGAATAGACGAATAGCTTCCAATCTTGCAACTGGAGCGAATGTTTCGTCGAAGTCTATCCTTTCAGCTAGACAATAACCTTTGGCAACAAGTCTAGCTTTATTCCTGACGATGATGTTGTTTTCATCTCGCTTATTCTTGAAGACCTATTTCGTTCCAATCATGTGCTGATGTCTAGGTCTGTCTACAAGCGTCCATACGTCGTTTCTAGTGAACTAGTTGAGCTCTTATTGCATGGCAATGATCCAATCAGCATCATTCAGCGCATCCTTAATAGTCTGAGGCTCTTCAATAGACAAGAAGCAGGAGTATAATGCACTTTCTCCCTGATAAAATCTGGATCTTGTCTTCACACTAGCTGAGGGATCTCCGATTATTAAATCTGAGCTATGTGCATCCAACCATGAACGACATCGTCTTGTAACTTCATCTGAGATTAATTCAACACAGATAGTAGGAGTGTTAAGAATTTCAGTTGTACTATTCTATAATTGAAGCAATTTAGTAACAAGATTTGGTTCTACTGAGTCACCAGGTTCAGGGATATTCAGATTAAGAACATTAGTAGTTCCCCCTGAGTTGTTATTCTCAGTAGAGGTCTTAGTAGTTCCCCCCTGAGTTGTTATTCTCTTATCGTCGTGAAAATTTAGGAGAGTCTTTCTACGTATATCTAGTGTACTATATTATTTTTCTAGAGTTTACAAGTATGGTAAGTATTTGTTCAAATTTGTTTTTCGTAACCTGCCAATTTTTGTCAGCATGTATTGAGTCTGTAAAATAAATTATTTTCGTGGTGTTCTTACAATTTTTTTTGACCATGGTAAATTTTAATGGGATTTACTATATGTTACGCCATTCTTGTTAAAAATATAGAATTTTTAAGTTACATTTACTATTTACTCCCTCCGTCCCGCTTGATTTGTCTTGTTTAGGGGTGTTTGGTATGGTATACCGTAAGACTTTTCCCATACCGCATACGATACCGAAAAAGGTTCGGTATGGAAAAATTCATACCGTTGTCGTACCAATAATTTTTGTATACCATAGTTCGATATACCGAAAATTCGGTATAAACAATCTCCATACCATTGCCATACCGCTCTTTCGGTATATTATACCGTACTTCGGTATACCGAAACAGATGACATACCAAAATAGGTGGTATGCCAAAAATATAACTTATACCAAAGCAAACGGTATACTGAAAAACAACCTGCCAGGAAACAAAACATGCCGATGTAGAAAACATGCAGATCATATCCAAAAAAGGTGTCTAAAATAATTAGTAGAACATGTTGCTACGAAAAATAAAACACAGTCCATCAAGGGCAAATTACATTCAACATCTCAAAAAACTATCAAAATGTCTAATGATAAATAAATAATGTTAAAGCAGTTAGTTTATTAGATAAATATGAATCTATAAATCTACGATAAAAACATTAAGATTGGTATAATGGATAGTTCGTATATATCGATATAGTTTGATATGAATCAGTATAGTTCGGTACGAATCGGTTAGTTCGGTATATCTTTTTACGGTATATATCGTGGTTTGGTAGGAATCGGTATGGTTCGGTTTACGATATGTATTGTTGTATATCGGTATATAGTATATACTGAGATTCGGTATGAATCGATATACTGCGGTATATGGTATGTATCGATACACATCGGCACACGGTATATACCGAGGTTCGATACGAATTGGTATACCGCGGTACACGGTATGTACAAAAATTTCGGTATACAACGGTATACCAAGTTATGAGAAATCCCATACCGTTGCCGTACTGAAAAACTTCGTTACGGTATCATACCGTACCGAAAATCTCGATATACCAAAAATTCAATATTTTTTCCGCATGGTATGTGTGGTATAACAGTTTTTCGATATACCGTAACACCCCTAGTCTTATTTTCCTTTTTGGGTTGTCCCACTTGACTTTTCTTGTTTCCTAAAAAGGAAATAATTACTACACAAACTCCCACTTTTTCTTTGTGGGACCTACTTTTTTACACACAATCACCTACTCTTCTACACACAACCACCCACTCATCTTAATCTCAGTGCCGAAAAGAAACAAGATAAGTCGGGCGGGACGGAGGGAGTATTTGTTAATTTATTCTTTCATGTGCCAGTTTTTATTACAACGTGCATGCATATTGAAAAAAGCAAAAGTTTTCATGTTACTATTAAATGAATTCTTGATCCTGATAAATATTATTGTGATGGAATATGTATTATGTTGTTCATGTTCGAGATCTATAATTTTTAGGACAAAATCTTTATAATTTCATTAATTTATTCCATGAATTGCCGAATTACTCAATGCACAAATGATTTGTCAATATAATTAAGATTATGTTTATATACTTAATTTTATTACTATCCGAGACTGTTAAAATTACATGTTAATAAGTAGATTTTGTATAATATAAATTATTTTTCTATTCTGATCAATGTTCATTTATAATTTATATGAATTATTGATGCATACATGACATTCCTTGAACAAGTTATTAAGATAAACTTTTATGTTAGGATTGACGCGCATGACTTAATCATTTGATATCCATAGTTTTCATTCAAAGCCAAGGTTAAGGTGTGGAAGTATTATTACACTATATTTATACTTATTATATTTTATGCTCGATATTTATGAGTTAATGTCAGACATGAAAAGGAAGGATCAAAGTTGATCCGCAATCGTAGTTGATCGGTACGAAGGTTTATGCTCGAAGTTGACCGGGATTGAAGTTGATCAGTGTAAATGTTATAATCGAAGTTGACTCGGTGGTCTGTGTGACTACGTAATTTTTACATGTTCTAATTTTCCTTAATATATTGGTATATTGTATAGTTTGATAAGTGTATTCCCCACTGAGTCGTCGTGCTCATCCCCTTTTTATTAACATTTTTCAGAAAATAGTTCGACCGACGCGTAGAGGTATTGGTGGTGAAGGTGAAAAGGAGAAAAAAAGATTTCAAGAAATCTATATATGCATTTGTAGTAAAAATTATTGGCATGTTTTGAAAAAAAAATATTGCATTTGTTTCTTTTAATTAATGTATGAAAGTTTTCCGCTAAAATTAAAATGTCTTTTACAAATTTTGAAAGAATCATGAGGTGAGTCCCCTTTAAAAGTTTTTTATGAAAATTGGGACATTACACTACCAGTTTCAAAGCTAATGTAATTCTTTTGAAGAGAGAAAGAAGGATAGTTTTATATGGCTGCTGACTAGACAAAAAGACATTAGTTTGACAAATATTATTCGAATAGTGTTTTTTAGACAAATACTTTTTGGTAGAATGCTAACCAAAACCTCCTATTTAGTTACTATTTTGATTTTTTAGAGAAAGTGTTTCTGTTCTAATACAATGACTAAAGGACGGTGTGAATGATGGATGTAATCTATTTATTGTTCATTGGTGAGAATGTGTATAAAATTCATATTATTCAAATCATATTTTTATTCAAAGTGGGTATGAACTTTTTCACCAATAGATTGTATATTTTTACGAATTCATGTAAAAGCTCTCATTTTTAGAGATATATTAGAAGCAAATGTTCAACACTGGGGCTCCATAATTACTGATAATCAAATGAATATATTGCTGATAAAAAATGGTTTTAGTAATACGAGGAGAATGGTGGGATTGAATGAATAAATTAAATGAATTAACAGATTGAAGAGTAAATACAACTTGAGCATATATATAGAAAATAAAAAATATCAAGCATCTAAGGGTGAGATCCAGTGCCTTCCATTGACAAAACTCTTGGCAAGAAATGGATGGGCCGTATCGTAGTCCAATTCCCGAGCCCACGATACTCCACGCACTGCTGCTTCTCCCGGCCCAAAACACTTGTACACTCCAAAAAATGCAGTCCTGCAATATTTTAGAAAAACAATAAAGCATAATTATTAGGAGCACGCTCTAGTACGAGTATAGAGAGACAAAATGAAGGAGGGTTGTCCCTTGGGATGGCATAGCGGTGAAGGTGGGTGGCCCGGGACCGATAGGTCATGGGTTCAATTCCCACTGAACACGCTATGTGTGAGCCTGTCACATTAAGGGTGGTTTAACTATTCTGTGTGGTTTGCAGGCTATTGCACATGAGCGAGGTTTACCCTGTGCGCACCAAAGGTAGCGGCTGCGGGTTCCTCGTCAACAAAAAAAAATGAAGGAGGGTTTACTTGTTCTTGTTGCTAACAAGGTCCCAATCGTCCCATCCGCCGTGGGCGACGATGTCGTCGAAGTAGGTGTAAGAGAAAACGATCCGGGAATATTGGCCCATCGCGCGCCCCACGTACAGTGGGCCGGAACCGGTGACTCTGCAGTTTAGAAATGCAAATCCAGTCTTCTCATCGGGCAAATTTCTATCTTGGGCTGCTATTGATCCAAATCTTGTTGCTATTGAGTGCAGCTCACAGTCCTGCTTGCACCAGTTAATTGATTTCATTAATTTTGATTTTTTTTTTATTTTTTAGTTTAGAGAATCGAAATCAGAACTCAAACTTTATATTCCATAATCTATATATTTATGTGTTACACATCTTTATGTACTATTAGTGCTATAACAAAGATGATTTTGCTAGTATAGCGTATTATTCATATAAAAGTGACACGTCTGGATGCATAATTTGAGACAAAAGAAACCTTTAATGCAAGATGTTTGTGCTTCATAAATGTCCGACTACTGAAATAAATAACACGTGACACTGATAAAATTTATTATAATTATGATACATAAACAATGTGACATATAAGTGTATACATTATGAAATTATAATTTTGCACTTTTTTTACATAAAATGGATACAAGAGGTGCTCGTGGGAACCATTTAAGTTCTCATAAATGTTAGCTTTTACTAAAGCAATATTTTTATACTATTATTTATAGAAGAAGTATATATATATATATGGAGTGGATAATGTGAGAACCCACATTTTTCGTGAGAACTAAGAATTTTACATAATCCTTATATGTTTTATGCATAATCTTTATGTTGTTATGTAAAAAACTTATAATTTTACATTTTGTGTAATCCTTATATGTTTTGTGCAGAAGCTAAAAATATTAAATTTCAGGGTTTTTTTTTTTGAATAAAATTTATAACGATTATACTTAAATTATATAAGGATTATGCATGATTCGCAGTTCTCACGTTAAATATGAGTTCTAACCAGATCCACCTCCCTCTCTCTCTCTCATATATATATATATATATATATATATATATATATATATATGTGTATGTATATAAGAAGTGTTTTTTTTCTTATATATAAATATATGTATGTATATAAGAAGTGTTTTTTTTTTGTATAATTTCTTATATATATATATATATATATATATATATATATATATATATTTATATATATTATTGAATAAATACAACTTTGAGTAGTCTAAAAACCTAATTGTAGTTCCATAATATTATCGTTAATGTATGAGTGCGATGCACGCATTCAACTCAGTAATTTATTTTAAACATCAATAAAGCAAAACTCCTTTTGAAAATTCTTACAAAGATGCGAAAGACAAAAACGGCGCAGACGCGGAGGACAGGACACAACCAGCTTTTTAACATCACCACTTTTTTGACAGACCAAGAAAAAATTGTTTTCTTCTTACCTAATTTTCTTGAAACTTACAAAAGATTTTGAAAAATAGATTTTGGAATTTAGCTATTGGAGATTAAGGATAAGTGATTTAAATTCTAATATAAGATTATAAGATATGACTCTAATTGCAAGAAAGTTTTAAGTTTTACAAATTATATATATACGGGAATTATATACTCACTCTATCCCATTAATGTCCCACTTATCTTTTCGGGCTGTCCCATTATTTATTGGGTGATTTGCATATATAGCCAAAGTAGAGATTGTAAAATTGCAAATATAGTCAACCTCTCTTAAAATTGCATCTCATAGCCAACATATGTTTCTACTCATATTTTTACCTTTTCTTTTTCAAAATTTTCTGCCCATTCTAAAACTATTTTATGGACTTTTTTAAGAATTTTAATTGAAATACACCATGTTGAATGATTAGAATTTTAGTATTAATATTAAGTATCTATTTATCTATTTCAGATAAAACTGTTATTAATATTTTTACATTAACTATTATTATTATTATTATTATCATTATTATTATTATTATTATTATCATTATTATTATTATTATTATTATTATTATTATTATTATTATTAATACAATCATTAGAGATATTATAATAGCAGGAAATATTAAATTATGATAGTAATTATGATTAATATGTCAAGTTTTAATTTACAACGAAGTAATAAGTTTAATAACATTCTGATAATAATTTTATTAATAATAAATTGGTGAAATTATCAGAAAAAAGAAAGGAAAATAGTAGTGTAAACTTATATTGGTTATGGGATGCAATTTTGAGAGAGATTGACTATATTTGCAATTTTATAGTCTATTTTGATTATACATGCAAATCACCCTTATTTATGTCCCACATCAAATAAGGAAATAAATGAGTGGTGTTGGGTGATGATTCCATCCTCAGCACTGTTACTCTTAGTGGGAAATGATTCGGTCTTAGACACTGATCTTAAGCTCAGTAGCCTTGTGCTCTGTACTTGTCTGAAGATTTGAAGATCCCAAAACCCTATCTGATTGGTGAACCATTCCGTTGTATATGTTGTTTGTCTCTGAGGTTTCAGACTCAGTAGACACTCTGCTCTGGTCAAGGCGCTCAGTAGCTTATTTGCCTCAGCACCGGTGTAGAAGACTCGGTGATCTTTGGACTCAGCGAGAGCAAGATATGCGAGAGAGTCGGCTGAACCGAACTCGGCAGGAGTAGTTCATTTGGACTCGTAGCCGATCTTCAGTAGACTTATCTCAGTTGTCTATCTACTGAATACAAGGTCAGACTCAGCATCGGCAGACAATCTTCTGAACTGTCAGATCTTTTTGAAATGCAATCAACATAGTCATATATGAGGAAGAGAGAAGTCAGCTTCAATTAGCCTCGAAGTCCTTCGTCTCAACCACTTTATTCACCTCGACAAATGACAAGCATACACGTGTCATCCTACCTACTAAAGCCGCAAGTCAACACTTTCCGAAAAAGGAGGAAAAGGCACTGTTACCTACGTCAAAAAGAGCCGTTTGCTACCAAAAGAGAGAGAGAGAAGAAGATCGTCTCCAACGGATCTATTTCAATCTCTGCTCTATAAATAGAGGGATTATTCAAGAAGAATACACCGAATGCACAAACCACGAGCCAAAAATCCGTAAAGCGATCAACGAGCAAAGAACCCAAAGAACAAAGTCTTAGCAAGAACTTGAAGAACAATCTTCCGGCGAAAGACTACATTCTAGCTCATAGGGAATCAAGTCGAACCGACATATAAAGCCTCTAGTATCCAAATCGACGTTACACGAACTCAAAGCTTACCTTCGACTGTTCGTCGATCTAGAAGCTACTCTCTCATATTCCCTATCCCTCTAACCCTAAGCTCAACTGTTCTTATCTATAGCTTAGACGAAGGAGTTCATCTTTGAACCTGATCCTTATTGTATAAGGACTCCTTCACTGTTGGAGAAAGTTTGTCAAACACTTCTAAGTTTGATCGTTGTAAACCGAGACTTGGATCGCACAAAAACCAAGACGCGGCTTTGCCCGATCGCAAGCCGACCGAGACTAACTCGGGATAAATAATAGCCTCCCGATCTTTCGGGACGGTGGACGTAGGATTTGAGCGATATCCGAACCACTTTAAAAATCTCTCGTGTCGTTTACTTACTTGTTACATTGATTTTACTATTCATACCGAACATCATTTCTTAAAATCAATCAAGCTGTCTCAAGCATACCTGAACTGAATATCTGCTGAACTGAGACTTTCATAAAATGTTTTCACCACTCAACTGATTTGGGCCTACACACATTTCCGCACGCCGAACTCTTACCGTAGATACCGAATTTCGACTCGATCCGCCTAGCGTGTCTCGGTAGAGTCGGACTCTTTGCCGCACACGATTCGTAACACTGTTTGGTCTGGCCGAATCTTTCGATCGACACTATCCAGAATAGGATTGTTCGTGTTCGAAGTTGAGAAATCGAATCAGGTGTATTCACCCCCCCCCTCTACACCTGACCGTACACTCGGGACCAACAATTGGTATCAGAGTAGGAGTTCCTTAAGACTCTTGTCACTTTGAGACTGGTCTATTCGAACGGATCCGAAGAAAACGTTTTCACTGCATATCACTCTACATTCATATCTTTATCTTCCATAGCTGATATGTCAGGTATAAGGATGGTACCCATGTTCTCGGTAGAGAACTAACTATGGAGTATGGCGAGTCAGAATGGAGGCGCATCTGACTTCTCTCCACGATAGCATGACTGAAGTGCCTGAGGAAGGACCTATCGTTCCCATGATCGATAGTGTTGTAACTCAAGACCAAGCTGAAGGAGGAGGAATGGTGACCGGGAAGAAGATTCCCAAAGACAGAAGTCTCTTCACTCCTGAGGAGAAGAAGCTTCACAACTTAGACCGTGTTGCCAGAAACGCTATACTGACCACCCTTAGTGATTCTTATCTTGGCAGGGTTCAGGAATGCAAGACTACAAAAGAACTCTGGGACGCCCTAGCGCTACTGAGTCGGGGGACTCAGAAGATTAAAGCTAACAAGTTAGCGCTGGAACTCCAAAAGCTGGAAAGCCTCTCTCTCATGCCTGGTGACAAAATTGAAGATCTAAATGTCCGATTCACGAATCTGATGAACTCCATCAACGGGCTGGGAAAGACATTCAGCAATCGAGAAATGAATCTAAAGATACTGAGGGCACTGCCGGACGGACACTGGACACCTTTTGCCACTCTATTGCAACATTCTGATTTAGATGTTGTCTCTCCTGACCATATCTTTTCAGAATTACAGGGCGAGAGGAGTTTGAGTTCGACAGACCTCAAAGAAAGCTGAGAGCTGAAGCTGACACAAAGATCGACCATGCTTTCAAAGCAACAGTCAACACAACATCTCCTGTGACGAGCAAGACAACGAGTAAGACTGAGCCTTCACTCAATGATCTACAAGAAGGAAGTCTCGCTCAGAAGTATGCGCTGCTCGCTGTAAAGTATCAGAAGGAGAAAGAGAGGCGTAGAAGGCTGACTAAAGCGTACCGAGACACAAAAGGTAAGTCAGAATATACACCAAAACGTTCTCCTGACTCACAATCTTCTGAATGCAGAAAGAAAGATGACTCAGCACCCTCAAGGGATAGTGCAACCAAAGAAGAAAAAGTCATCACTTGCTATAATTGCAAAAAGCCGGGACATTATCAATATGATTGTCCTGAGCTCAGTAGTGCTGAACGCGCAGCACGTAAGGCAAGGAGAGAGAAATTCGCCCAAAAAAGGCAATCCTACATAGCTGGCAAAATCTCAGACGACTCAGAAGAGGTCGACTCCTTTATGGATTCATCTGACGATGAAGCAGCCTTCATGGCCTTAGAGCATGAAGCAGATGAATCGACTGAAATGTGCATGATGGCAGGCGAAGAGGATGAGGTAAATTCTCATGAACCAATCAACTCCTCTTCACACCGCACACACGACACTATTTCAAAGTGCGGATGGGAATTTGGACATCACAACAAAGATATGAAGATCTACTAGATGAACAAATTCAAATGAGTCTGTAGCTCAGCAAGACTCTTCAGGAGTTGGATACCCTGAAAGTGGAGAATCAGATACTTTCTCAGGAGAGTCAGGTTGCTACTGAGGCCGAAGGACTTGTGTTGAGACTCAGGGAGGAGATAAACTCTCTGATGGCCAAGTCTCAGCATCAAGAAGATCGGATTTCAGTTTTGACCAATGGCTTGACTCAAAAAGATCTCGAACCGAGTCCGTGAAGCAAAAACCGTCGGGACTTCGGGCCCGAACATGATGCATCGAAGAAAAGTGATGATGTCCGGAGGAGCTCGATGACCGAGAGGTACATGGGCGCTGAAAATAAATTGGAGGCTATGCTAGCAAGCAACAAGCCAAAGCACTGCAAGGAAGGACTTGGATTCAGCCAGGGAGCTTCCTCGTCTGCCCTAGTACACTCAGAAGGACGGCTTGCTGATAGGTTTGTTCGAGGAAAGACCATCAATGCTGATTTACTGAACCCCCTCGCAAAGAACAAACAAAAGATGAAAGCACCTCATCCTACTCAAGCAAGCATTCGACAAAGAGATCAAAGCCAAAGTACCCCGGTTCGGCCAAGGGGGGAACCAACAAATCAAAATTAGCCGATCAAGTATGGACCTCCAAAGCCGACACATCCGGCTCGGTATGGGTCATATTATTATGATCCTATAGTCGAAGAGGTTCCAAAAGTCGGAAGAAACAGAAAGCCGCACGTAAGGCAAAGGTCAAATCGATCCGCGGCTCGATAAGATTAGGACTCCCCGAACCTCGAAGCCTCGAAGTCACCTCGTGACCGGTCCAGTGGTCGGATATGTTGACTCTAGTGGAAAGAAAATGTCCGAAACCACCGGGGTTGTTAGACAAATTTGGGTTATTAAAACTAACACCTAAGGACCCAAAATCAAAAATAAAGGGTACCGAATATAATTACGTTTTGCAGTGCTGCAGAGACCCATGGTATGTGGACGACGGATGCTCAAGACATATGACATACCAAAGGAGTCTACCGAAGAATTATATCACCGAAGAAGGACCCGAGATTGAGTTCGGAGACAATGCAAAAGGCTATACTAGAGGCTATGGAACACTCAGCATTGGAACTGCCAAAGTTCCAAGAGTATCTTATGTTGAAGGACTTCAGCATAACCTTCTCTCTGTTAGTCAATTTTGTGATAACTCAAATAGAGTGGTATTTGACGCTGGTTTATGTGATGTTATTGATAAATCTACAGGGAAAACAGTGTTATCAGGTTCGCGCAGAAAGAACATATATGTTGCTGACTGGAACTCAGCTGAACCTGAAGCTTGTCTGTTGGCGAAGAACGATAATCGAACGGGGTGGCTATGGCATAGAAGACTCAGCCATCTCAACTTCAAGACGCTCAACAAACTAGCAAGAGACACTCTAGCAAGGGGACTGCCGAATGAAATATTCAGCAAAGACACTCAGTGTGAAGCATGTCTGAAGGGAAAGCAAACAAGGAATCAAAATCCAACAGTTCCATCTCCTTCCACTGATGGAATCCTTCAGCTGCTACATATGGATTTGTTCGGTCCAGTCTCCCCAGTGACGATCAGAGGCAGGAAATATGCATTAGTGGTCATAGATGACTACTCGCGCTACACATGGGTCATATTCATTGCCAACAAGTCTGACGTCAAAACAAAGTTACCAACGCTTCTGAAAAGGCTCAGTGTCGAAAAGAACGCCAAGATCGAGAAAAATACGTTCGCACGCAGGAACCGAGTTCCTTAATTCCATGGTAGAGGAGTTACGCGAGCGAAGGAATAGAGCATGAGACATCGGCCGCCCGCAAACCTCGGCAAAATGGAGTTGCCGAACGAAAGAACGGAACTCTCAAAGAAGCGGCTAGAACTCTACTCGCAGATTCGGGACTCCCATCCAAATTCGGGCGTAAGCAACGGATCTGCGTGTTACACTCACAATAGATCTCTACCGACAAAGCAAAGATAAGAGGACACCATATGAACTATGGAACGGCGTAAAGCCTTCTCTATCTTATTTCCATATCTTTGGTTGTTCATGCTTTATCCACAATAATGGGAAAGATCGATGAAGACTTTTGATAGCAAGTCGGATCGGGGAGTATTCTTAGGATACTCTCGGGTCAAAGCAAAGCTTTCAAAGTATTCAACTATCGGACTCTTTGCGTGGAGGAAAGCCCTCATGTTGTTTTTTAACGAGTTTGCTGCGAAGACAGGAGCAATAACTCAAATTCGAATCCGAGGACATCGGTGAGACGGCTACGGGATCTAAGCTTAAAGGACAAACCCGAAAAGATCCAGGCTATGTTGGGATGATGATTCGGACGAAGAAACCGAAGACAAATCTATTGAATCTCAACCACAGAGCAAGTAGGCGAGCGATTGATTCTCCCGAACGGAATCAATCCCGTGTAACTCGAGGTCGATGAAGAAACCTAAGAGGTAACCGAGACCACTACTGAGAATAACAAATCAGGGGGAACATCTAGTAATGTTCCTGAGCTGCTGAACCTGGTGACTCAGTAGACCATACTCTTATCACTGAAATTCTTCAATCTCAGAATAGTACAACTGAAATGCCTAACTCACCTACTATCTGTGTTGAACAAATTTCGGATGAAGAGCCGAAACTTCGTAGATCGTGGCTCGATGCTCACACCGCCGATCTAATCAATGGAGATCCCTCGCCTAATGTCAAGACAAGATCCGGATTCTCGTCAAGGAGAAAGTGCATTATTTTCCCCGCTTCTTGTCTATTGAAGAGCCTCAGACCATTGAGGATGCATTAGAGGATGCTGACTGGATCATAGCTATGCAGGAGGAGCTGAATCAGTTTACGAGAAATGAAGTGTGGGAGCTTGTAGACAGACCCCGACATCAACATGTCATTGGAACCAAATGGGTCTTCAAAAACAAGCGAGATGAAAACAACGTTATAGTAAGGAACAAAGCCGGGCTCGTGGCTAAAGGCTCTTGTCAAGCCGAAGGAATAGATTTCGATGAAACTTTCGCTCCGGTTGCAAGATTGGAGGCAATTAGACTATTCCTAGCCTACGCAACACATCAAAGATTCAGAGTTTATCAAATGGATGTGAAGTCTGCGTTCCTGAATGGCGTGCCGAGAGAAGAAGTCTATGTGGAACAACCGCCCGGCTTTCGGCAAGGGACATCAAGTATATAGACTCGTAAAGGCTCAGATGTGGGTTAAAACAAGCACCCGGGGCTTGGTACGATACCTTGTCTCGAGTTTCTTCTTCGAAAGGTTTTCGTAAAGGCACGAGACCGCACTCTATTCAAGCATTCGACCGGAAGAAGACTTATTACTTGTGCAGATCTACGTGGATGACATCATATTCGGATCAAAGAATGTCATCATGTGTCAACAATTTGAAAAGATGATGAAGGATAAGTTCGAGATGTCAATGATGGGAGAAATGAACTACTTCCTTGGTTTTCAAGTCAAGCAATCTGAAAAGGGAACGTTCATCAACCACGGCAAATACACTCAAGACCTCATCAAAAGATTCGGCTGCACATCCGGCAAATCTATCAAGATCCCGATGAATACGAATATGAAGATAGATCTTGATAAAGAGGGAGTATCAGTAGACCAAACCGAATATCGTGCTATAATTGGTTCATTATTATATTTAACAGCTACTCGTCCTGACATAACTTATGCTGTAGGTGTCTGTGCTCGATTTCAGGTGAATCCGGGCGAGCCATATGGACTCAAGCAAAGAAGATTCTCCGCTATCTCCGAGGAAACACGACATAGGTTTATGGTATCCAAATGATGATAATATTGAACTAACCGGCTATTCGATGCCGACTATGCGGGATGTAGAATTGACCGAAAATCAACTTCGTGAACATGTCGGTTCCTTGGCAGCAAGCTGATCTCATGGTTTTCAAAGAAACAGCACTCAGTAGCTACGTCGACTACTGAAGCTGAATACATGGCTGCCGGAAGTTGTTGCGCCCAAATCCTTTGGCTGAGACAGCAGTTGAGAGACTATGACGTCATTCAGAATGAAGTGCCGATCTTCTGCGATAGTACCAGTACCATTGCAATCACTCAGAATCCTGTACTACACACGAGATGCAAGCACGTGGACATCAGACATCACTTCATTCGTGACCATGTCGAAAAGAAGGATATCAGGATGGAAAAGATCCATACTGACAAGCAACGGGCTGACATACTGACCAAGCCTCTAGCTGAATCCAGATTCAGAGAACTTTCAGTAGAGCTAGGTCTGTTGGACCCTACTGACCCCAGTCAGTAAGAAGGTTCCATGAGAGGACCATTTCGGTAAGGGGGGAATGTTCACTCTCGCATCGAATGTATTCGATGACGTAGAGATTCGAAACCATCTACACGAGGTATCGCCGACTACTATGTTCAGGCGACAGGTTTGCGTATCTCTACTCAGTAGTAATTTATATTACAGAAACTTGCATTTATGACAAAGATTCAGCATGATATTAATATCTCTTGGTTTGTCTTTATTATTAACGGATTTCATTTAATGCACGACATTCCATACATAAGCTTGCTGAACTCTGCGCGCATTTAATGCATGTCTTTTCACAGTTACTACTTAGGCTATTTTACAAGTGGCTTTGAATTAGGCGGCATATGTGATCATTACCTATAATATATCTTCTAATCTTGACCGTCCATTCTATAAAGCAGTTTAATCACAACCTTTGATCAAATAACTGTTCATCTTCACGTTTGATATATATATTTGATCATATCTTCTCAAACCGCCATTAGCATACTTAAAATCTTTCAAATCCGAAAAATCCGAGATTTGCAAAAGCAATCCTTACTTGCAACTTCATCTTCATATCTTATCTCGATTTTATTGGTATGCCTATGAGAACTCATTCTTGTATTCTCTCGTATTTTTTTTTCAAGTATCACTACGAAGCACTTCGTTCTAACTAAGAATCGATACCGATAAATCTCTTGTAACGTATACTATGGCGGGTATTTTTGTAGATGCCCCTGACAACATGGAGGAGATCCTCAGCAAAGGCCGTGTCGGTGCGAACCCGGTCCATGGAATTCGATGCTTGCGAGCTCGAATACATGGATGAAGTCTTTACATACCTCAGAGGATCTGGTCTGGAAGAATTTCTATCGAGGAAGCCCACTTACTTCCTTCCTCGACAAGTGGCAGAGATATATCTGAACTCTGATTCCGTTGGAGGAGATATTGTGGCGAGTTTCGCTGTTCACGCTATTGGCGATGCGTCGAAGATTCTGAAGCGGATATCGATCAAGCAAGCATTGAACAAGAGCTTCAATCTTCCATCTGAAGGCATCAGTACTATAGGCTATAACGACGACTCAGTAGACGAATACCTGAAGTTATTCTGTGGCAAGCCTACAACCTTCAGAGCAGCCTTCCCGAAGAACGCAATGCTACCACAGTTCAGAGCATTGGCCTACATCGTCACGCAGTTGCTGACGAGCCAAGCTGGCTCCTTCGATCAGGTCTCTCGACCTAAGATCCACTTGATGATGGCAATTTATGATTGTGCCAAGGTCAACTGGACCGAGTTCTTCATCCGGGAATTTATGGCTCAAGCAGCCAAGTTTGACAAGCCCACGCGTACGCTGAGCGCAAAATGCAAATTACTTTATGGGCTAAAGCTGTCAGTTATGATTGAAGACTTCTGTGGCTCTGAGCAGATCACCTATGACGACAAGGAGTACTTCAACAAAAAGAAAGTTTGGTTTCACAACAGGACTGCGGCCCTTCGAACAAATCGGGTCGGGCCCTCGACCGTGACTCAAAGAACCGAGTCTCAGAAGGCTACTCCAACGAAAAGGAGAACGCCTCCAAGCAAAAACCCCAAAGGCACCGTCTAAGAAACTGAGGAAAGCCGGCGATGTGCTCGCTGAACACGAAGCCCCTGCTGAACAGGCCACTCAGCAAACTACTCAGCCCCAGAGGCTGATAGATGAATCTGAGTCTTCTGAGAAGACTCAATCAGTGGAGAAGGGAGTCTCCACTGAAGAACCAATAGAGATGGAACAAGGGGAGGCTACTAAAGCTCACAGTGAAGAAATTCAACGCCTTGACAGCCCCCTCGCAGTTCCTCCACTCAGCAGTGCGCCACCTGCTGAGACTTAGACGTCTCCAATTGACTTGGAATCCGAGACGGCGTCTGAAGAAGAAACAATCGGGATGGAAGCGTCAGTGATTCTATCCAGAGCATCCCGAGAAATTCTTCAACTAATTCCGGAGCTTGCTGACTACTCAGACCTGTTGCAAATTGCCAAATCAGCAAGGCTCCACATGTTGCTGCGACATCAGGAGTGGCCTCGTCTACAACGCTTAGTTCTTCACTACTCCTGTTAGCAGCTTCATGAAGAAGAACTGAGACTGAGAGAACAGATAGGCTATTCTGAGCCTGAAGACCTCAGTTCAATGGACAATCTGAGGGCTGCGATGCTAGCTATGATACATGATCGACAGCTTGCCTCCGGCCCAGCACCCTCAGATGGGTCAGACCATGACGACCCACCCAGTGATTCAGGCCCTGGAAAGCCTGATGAGGGAAATCCCCAGAACAAGGATACACTCACTTCGCGAAGCTCCGCGTCCGCCCAGTATCCTTGGACTGCGAAGTCGACGGGCCGGTACCTCGGCATCCACAGAGCCCGCTCAGCTCTTGTTGAAGTCTGCATTCGAGGTAGCGCCCAGCCCGCATCGTCGACGTTCCACGTATGTGGCGAAGGCTATTAAAAGATAAGGTACTCAGAACCGTGCCCTCGCCAAGGTAGTCCACAACGTGTGGAAGAAGACTGCTGAAGCCACCGCTACTGAGCTTCAGGGGCTGAAGTCTTCTATATCTCAATCAGTCGCCCCTGATGTCTCTGCGCTTATTTCAAAAGCATTGGCTCAGCAGCAAGACAAATTTGAATCTCATCTCAGGATCTTTCAGGAGAGCCAAGCCAAACTACTTGAGGAATTTCAGGCTTCCAAATTGGCTCATACTGAAGCTATTACTGAACAATCCTAGGCCACAGACATAAGACTTGATAATATTCAACTGGTCCTGGAGGATAAATCTCTGAGAAGCTGAATGATTTTAAGGCTGCAGCTGAACTCTCCTACAAGCAATACGATGAAGCTCTGACTTCTGAGAGGAACGAGCTGCATGAGACACTGACAGACTTTAAGGATCAAATTCAGTCGCTGTCAACCTCCTTCTCAAGACCTTCGAAAAAGGTACTTATCCCTACCCCGGCTGCTATTGATGATGCCAAAAAGGGGGAAAGTAAAAGAGGGAAGAAAAAGAGTACCGAGCCAGCAAAAGGCAAGAAACAGAGTACTGAGAAGCCAACTCCTACAAAAACCACAAAATCTACAAAGTCATCTCAGACTCAGACTCAGACGGGTGAGGCCCAGGGTGTCCCAACTGCGAGCACAGCTGAGACCGGCCCAAGTGGCTCAGGATCCCAGGCTACTCATGCAACCCAGACTCCTACTGATATCATCAAGGAGGTTGCAGAGTATGCTGAACAGAAAGAGGACTCAGATGATGAAGAAGAGGTTCATCTACCTCCACCTGTTCAGGGAAGAGGTAAGAAAGTAATGGATCTCCCGACCCCTCCAGCAAAGAAGAAAACCAAGAGATATATTTCTGCTGAGGAGGAGGCTCAGATAGCGGCTGATGAGAAGCTCGCTAGGGAGATTGCCGATGCTTTGAAGCCGCCAACAAGCCAAAGTCTAAGCCTCGCTAAAGGAAAGACAAAGGCACCAAAGCACGCGGTGGAAAGAAGAAAGCGCTCGCTAGGTTGCCTCCCGAGAAAACTCGGAATCGAGGATGATGAAGATAGGGAGAGGCAACAACAACGAAAAAAAGGCACTCAGCAAGCAAGGTACGTCCAAAAACAAATCCAGTACCTCTGCCGACTCCGAACAAGCTCCTCGAAGCCTCAAGAGCAAGATGCGAAATTGAAGCAATATTCGCTCGGATGGAGAGATATCTCTACCGAGGAGAGGAAGCTAGACAGTTAGAGGCCGCCGTGCAGAGGATACATTTGGCGGCACCTCGAGGCACTCGAGACTGCGTGCGAGCAAGAGGCCAGCCGAGAGTTCCTTCGAAAGCTGACATTCCTTACCAATACGAAGGTTCCGGAAGCCAACCGATCCGAAAACACATAGATGGCCGAGATCCGACGAATGGATGCCTATTCCGTTCAATCCAGAGATGGGAATCGGCCAAGATTGAGTTTATCAAGAGAAATTATTTACGGAGATTCGGCTCGAAATGTCTAAGGCTGATGATGCCTACGTCGAGTGGATGGCTGTTACTGAACCCGATCTTTACCCATATTTGCACAGAGCCGTAACTGAAGGGCTAGTAGTCAGCGTTCCTAAAGCAAGAATCATTCCTCCACCCAGAAGACAAGACGACTCAGTCCATCTCGGAGTGATTGAACAAGAAGTGAAGAATGCTGCGATGAACAGAGGTCTAGAACAAGATGATCCAGCGACAGATTGCGAATACTTGAAGCTGAGGAAGAACACATTCAGAATGTATGGAGTCCCACTGCCTGAAGATCAATCTCAAGGTTTCATGAATAGAATTCAGCAGTTTAAGGGTTCTCCTCCTTAGTTCTCTTCTTAGCTTAGCAAGATTTGTATTGTACTTAACTGACTATCATATATATACAATCTGCTTTTTGGCTTTGACAACTACTTGTTGTCTAAATAGCCGTGTTTGCTTTATGCTTTAACACTCAGAATCACTGAAGTGATTACTGACACACACACACTTTGTTTATTTACTTGTCAGTTTTTGCTCGGTTAGATTTCTGATAGACTAGACTTTCATAGAGTTATTATTTCTCATAGGGGGAAATTGTTGCATGGGAGAAATTATTGTAAAGGGGGAAATTGTTCTGCTCTGTCTCCCTCAGTAGTCTAGCACTTACCAGACAACTCCACTGATCCTTCTGTTCCTGAGTAAGTTAGTGTTTAGCATAGATGATAGGTTTTGGCATCATCAAATAGGGGGAAATTGTTGGGTGATGATTCCATCCTCAGCACTGTTACTCTTAGTGGGAAATGATTCGGTCTTAGACACCGATCTTAAGCTCGGTAGCCTTGTGCTCGTACTTGTCCGAAGATTTGAAGATCCCAAAACCCTATCTGATTGGTGAACCATTCCGTTGTATATGTTGTTTGTCTCTGAGGTTTCAGACTCAGTAGACACTTTGCTCTGGTCAAGGCGCTCAGTAGCTTATTTGCCTCAGCACCAGTGTAGAAGACTTAGTGATCTTGGACTCGGCGAGAGCAAGATATCGAGAGAGTCGGTTGAACCGAACTCGGCGAGAGTAGTTCATCGGACTCGTAGCCGATCTTCGGTAGACTTATCTCACTGTCTATCTACCGAATACAAGGTCGGACTCAGCATCGGCAGACAATCTTCTGAACTGTCAGATCTTTTTGAAATGCAATCAACATAGTCATATACGAGGAAGAGAGAAGTAAGCTTCAATTAGCCTCGAAGTCTGTTCTGTCTCAACCACTTTATTCACCTCGACAAATGACAAGCATACACGTGTCATCCTACCTACTAAAGCTGCAAGTCAACACTTTCCGAAAAAGGAGGAAAATGCACTGTTACCTACGTCAAAAAGAGCCGTTTGCTACCAAAAGAGAGAGAGAGAAGAAGATCATCTCCAACGGATCTATTTCAATCTCTGCTCTATAAATAGAGGGATTATTCAAGAAGAATACACCGAATGCACGAACCACAGAGCCAAAAATCCAGAAAGCAGTCAACGAGCAAAGAACCCAAAGAACAAAGTCTTAGCAAGAACTTGAAGAACAATCTTCCGGCGAAAGACTACATTCTAGCTCATAGGGAATCAAGCTGAACCGACATATAAAGCCTCTAGTATCCAAATCGACGTTACACGAACTCAAAGCTTACCTTCAGCTGTTCGTCGATCTAGAAGCTACTCTCTCATATTCCCTATCCCTCTAACCCTAAGCTCAACTGTTCTTATCTATAGCTTAGACGAAGGAGTTCATCTTTGAACCTGATCCTTATTGTATAAGGACTCCTTCACTGTTGGAGAAAGTTTGTCAAACACTTCTAAGTTTGATCGTTGTAAACTGAGACTTGGATCAGTATAAAAACCAAGACGCGGCTTTGCCCAGTGCGCAAGCTGACTGAGACTAACTCAGGATGAATAATAGCCTCCTGATCTTTCGGGACAGTGGACGTAGGATTTGAGCGATATCCGAACCACTTTAAAAATCTCTGTGTCGTTTACTTACTATTACATTGATTTTACTATTGATACCGAACATCATTTCTTAAAATCAATCAACTGTCTCAGCATACTGAACTGAATATATGCTGAACTGAGACTTTCATAAAACGTTTTCACCACTCAACTGATTTGGGCCTACACACATTTCCGCACGCTGAACTCTTATCGTAGATATCGAGTTTCGACTCGGTCCTAGCGAGTCTCGGTGAGAGTCGGACTCTTTGCCGCACACGATTCGTAACACTGGTTTGGTCCCTGTTGAACTGTTTGGGCCGACACCATCCTGAATAGGACTGTTCGTGTTCGAAGTTGAGAAATCGAATCAGGTGTATTCACCCCCCCCCTCTACACCTGACCGTACACTCGGGACCAACAAGTGGTCTACAATCAATTTAAAGAAATGGACTGCACCACTTTATACTTTTACACAATATACACTCACTTTTTTAATCTCCGTGCTCAATTCTCATGGGACATAAATAATGGGACGAATGGAGTAATAAACTTGCAGATTACTATAATCCTATATTCACGATAAGAGATTTAATATTATCATATTGAAATAGACAAAGAAATTAATTAACTTACTTTGTACATTGACCTGCTGCCGTTGCCGAAAATGAAGTCTATGGAACCCTCAATGTAACATTCTTTGAAATAATGGCGGCCGGCGTCGTCGCAAAGAGTATCCTGCTGCGCTCCGTAGAAAACACAGCCGGAGAAGAACGCCTTATCGCCCGAAATTCTGAACGCCACCGCCTGCCATCCTTGCATCCCCGGCATTGGTGCCGGTGCAGTATTCTACAATATGTAACACTATCAGCATATTTTCTATTTAGCATAAACTTTATTACCTTAGTAAAGATTAAAGAAAATATATTAAATAATTAATAGACATTTCCAAGATATACGATACGTTTTATTAAAAATACAAATGACATGAAATAAAATGTGGACCATATGATATAGACAAGATACTGTATCGTAAATATGCATTAAATTAGGGTTTGTCTTTATCCTGGTATAGAAAAAAAAATCATATTGCTTATATATTTTTCAAAATTATATTTCAAAATACTTGTGAGCATAGGATATTTAACTAGTCTTTGAATTAAAATGAAAACAATCACGATAGGGACTCGTCAAACGGTCACGTCCAATTTCATAGGTGTGGCATATTACATTATCAACTACGTTTTCTTTGTATTGTTGTAATTTAATTACTATTACTAGCAATAAAACTGAACAAAATCTTAGTCTATGAAGAAATATAAATATATACTTTCTAGTGACTCAAACTTTTCAGCATGAAAATTAAGAAAAATTATATTTTGTGTATGAAATAATATAACCATTAGATAAACCTAAAGTAAAGTACGGGATAATTTTAATCGAAAGACTCAAAAAATAAGGGTCACTTATAATGAGACTGTTAATGAGCTGGAAAAAAAAAATATCTCTTTAATTATACCTTGAAGCTAATATTTCTGGCAGTAAAATAAGGTGCAAAAACAGTAACAGAAGCAGTGTGATAGGTTCGCAGCTGCTGCCCGTCTGGTCCACGGTCACATGCTCTGTCATGCCACTATATCACCGTCCTCTCCCTTCCCGCTCCTTCAAACGTTATGTACG
Source organism: Lavandula angustifolia (assembly GCA_028984105.1). Lineage (NCBI taxonomy): Eukaryota > Viridiplantae > Streptophyta > Magnoliopsida > Lamiales > Lamiaceae > Lavandula > Lavandula angustifolia. Next base: position 9,037,852 of record CM054805.1, read on the forward strand.
GTTTTGTCGCCGGAAAAACCACCTTCTCTCTGTCACCACCACCTTGTTTATTAGCCATAATCATATATACTACTGCTTATACTGCACATTACATGATATATCATATGTAATGCATTCTTGCATGTACGTTATTATGCATTTATTTTTCATGATTGATTTATTTTATATTAGAAATAAATAGTGAGAAATTAAGCTACACAACATTAATGCAAGTGATTAAATTAATTGCATGTAAGAACCAGCACTGACTCGAATGAGCACATTCTTCATGTTTTCCTTTGGGACGGCGTCCACTGCCTCCTGAACCGACCGGAAGTCACCGAGGCCATTGATGTCGACGGTGATGAGGAGGTAGCCGGAGGGTCCCACCCATTTGTGGTGGTGCTTGCTTGAATTCGAAACAGCCCTTGAATTTCCTGCATGTAGAGAGAGAAACAAGAGTGTGAGAATTGTAGTATTAATTAAATTATAGTAATTGAAAGTGCGGGAGTAGAAATTAGGAGAAGCACCCATTTTTATTGATCTTCAAAAAATGGCATAGAATTTGCAGAGAAGAGAATGTTTGGCAGAGTTCGAAGAAGAATGAAAATAATATTTGTTTGTCGAGAAATTTAGAGAATCTCCGTGATGTATGTAGAGAACAAATGTTAAATTATATAGATATATTTGTAGTGTGTGTGTGTGTGCATGTGAGTAAAGAAGAGGAAGCCGCAACGGTCATATTTGTGTATGATTGTTAGATTTAATTAGTTTAGTCATAATATATATATAATATATATAGCTAGAGACATGGCTTGATCAAGAGGTGCAAAAGATCAAGCAAATTGATTCCCATAATGATTTACAAATTAGTATGGACAAATCATTTATATAATAAAGGATAATTACAATGATAATAATAACTATGGTATTAAATATATTATCATGATATCTGTGTCAGTGCGTGAGTTTTAATTTATGCTGAACGTGATGGGGTTATAAATTTTAGTTTTAATGATATCTGATATCTGGTAGACTTGGTCGTTCGTGCAAGGACCCAGATGCTGGTGAGGTTCCTGAATTGGGATATCCTCGCTGACCTCGTTCAGCTGCATGCTGTGGACTCCCTCCTGACAGAGGAGCAGCATATTCAGTCTGTGATCGAGTTTGGGGAACCCGGAGACATTGCCTCCTTTGAGGACCTGAGATCAACCATGCTCTATCTTATGGAGCTCTGGTCCTCCTCCTCTCCTGCCAGAGGACCTTCGCCGACAGATCAACATGATGAAGGTGATGATGATTCCATTCCCAAGGATGCAGAGAAGGGAGACTCTTCTGAGGGAAAGACTCCCAGCGAGAAGGGCGACTCACCACCTCCTCCTCCGGAATCTGGTGTTGCCCTTGTTGCATCTTCCTCAAGACAGCAACAACTAGCTGCCTCTGAGCAGAGGATCGGTACCTCGTCCTATCAGATCAAACCGTTAGGTACCGTATCCTCAAAGTCTGTCAACAGAGCTATAAGGATGCAAGGAGACAAGAATCGTCTCCTGGCTAAAGATGTGCACCTGAAATGGGCACAGTACACGAAGGCTCAGACAGAGCGAGTTGACAACCTTACTAGCGAAGTCAAGAAGATCTCGGAAGCTACTCCTCCGAATTTCCAAGAGATTGTCGAGACTGCGCTAGTAGCTCAGAAAGCGGACCTGGCCGCTCAGTGTCGAGCATTCTTGGAAGCTTAGCGTAAAAATTTTCTCGTAGCAACCGCTCGCAAAGACGCCAACGCCCGCATCGGCTGTGATGGATGAGAGAAACAGGTTTGCCAGCTCAAGTGTTTCCTCAGCAGTTGAAACTCAGGCGGCAGACCTGAAGGTCATTCAGAAGGAGACGAAAGACTCCCTTAACGCATCGCTCTTGCAGCAGCAAAATAAGACAGATGCCCAAATCCGAAAGATCAGGAAAGATCAGGAGGTTGACTGGGTACTCTACTGCGATGCGGTCGGGGACTTCAACACAACTTCCACTCAGATAAAGTCGTCTGTCTATGCCCTCGAGAAGGAAGTAGCAGCCATCAAAGCTTTCCTGACCTCGGCAGATGATGCCAAAAAGGGGGATGGAAAAGGGAAGTCTGTGCTAAAGGAGTCAACAGAGATAGAGAGGGAACAACTCAAGGGGAAAAATTCAGTACAGGCCGGAACCAGTTCTCTTCCCCATCCCTCTGTCCAAGGAGAGGCTCAGGCCGAAACTCCAGCAGCAGGGCCATCAGAGCCTCAGCAACAGACTGTGCAGGCTGGATGATCAGGAGAATGACACTCAGCTCAGGCACACATAGAGGATGTTGCCCAGTTTGTCGAAGGCTCCGAAGAGGATGAGGAGCCCCTGCCACCCAACAGGCCCGAAAAGGAGATTGCTACTGAGAGCACACCTCCTCCATCTCCGTTGCCTAAGTTCAAAACCAGAGAGAAGAGCAGGAAGAGCATGACAAACGAGTGGCTCAGCAGCTGCAGGACACTCTTGACTATGAAGTCAGGATGGAGGAAGAGGCACTGCTGAAGAGGAAGCCTAAAGTTCCTAAGGCTAGGGCGTTGAAGAGACAAGCGCAACTGATAATGGCTCAACAGAAGAAGAAAACTGCAAAGAAATTTGCTTTTGAGCCTACTGATGACTCTGATACCGACAGCCTCCCTCTTGCTCAAAGGCTGAAAAATCATCCAAAACTTACAGCAGAGCCAGAGGACAAAGCCACATGGGACGCTGTGCAGAAAGGCCTCAACCTCAGATCCAGAGACAGGCGTGTTGCTGAACTGAGAGAGAAGAAGAGACAAGCTGATTTGGCCAAGATCATAGAGCTGACTGAACAAGCAGCCAGAGAGCCTATCTTAGACTTCAGCAAGCAGATTCCAAGGACTTCGAAGTTCTTCAGGCGCGGTGCTCAGAAACATCATTTGAAGAAAACTCCACATCGCCGCGTCGACAAATGGATTCCTTGGAACCTGAACGAGGAGTGGGAAGAGCTTAAGGATGATTTTATCAAGGCCTACTATGTGTGGCAGTGCTATCCGGAAGAAGTCTCGGCGGTAAATCTGTTTGATCAGTTCCTATACCATACCCAGACAATCTCAGTCGAAGGCTCAGTCGTCCAAAGAACAATCTACTGAGAAGGAGCCTGAAGCTTCTAAGCCTCAGTTCAAGTCAGCTGAACAATCTGATGCTAAAGCTGCAACTGAATCTGAGCAGACTATCCCCTCTACTGAACTTTCAAAGAAACAAGAAACTGAGATGAAAGAGATATAGGATGCCTATGAAAGAGGCTTGGACATGACTGCTTAGGCTCGCTAAATTCAAGTTGCTAAGGAGAGATTGATATTAGCAGATCTTGAGGCCCTCAAGTAGAGGACTAAGAAAGAAGCTCAAGAGATAATACCTGAGAAGGACATAAGTGTCCCTACAACGTCTAAATTCTTCAAACACAGACCTCAGGGTAACAACATCAAAAGCATCACATATCCAAGGGTGGACACGTGGGACCCTTGATGTATTTCATCAGGTTTGTTGGTTCAGAGATGAGTATCAGGTGTAGGGGGGGGGTGAATACACCTGATTACAAGTTTTGCCTAAAACGCGAAGGTCAACTGAGCTCAGATATGCAACTGAATGAACAGTACCAAATAAGAACCTTCTGATCGCGGGTCAGAGTGTATCAACTACTGAGTCTGTTTTACTGACTTCAGTCAGTATAAGGAGTTCAGTAGATGAGTTTCAGTGCGGATAAGTGTGGGGCCCGTAGGACTTCGTCTCTTTTGAAAACCTGTTTTCGCAAATGAAAGTTGTTTTGGCTGGTGCACTTTTAAAAACGTTTTATGCAAAGGATGAGTTTGTAGATGGGTTTGAGCACAATGCAATAAAACATCTCCTTGTTGGTGAACGTTCTCCCCAGCCCATTGATCACATTGATCTGGTTGGTGAATCTGACGCTAAGTTAGTCAATGGTTTCACTGGGCTCCATAGCAAAGTTTTCGAACTTTTGAAGTTCTAGCTCGAGCTTGTTTTCCTTGATCTGTAGGGTTCCTTGGCTCAGTACAGCCAGGGCGTCCCAAAGTTCATTTGCTGTCTTACAATCTTGCACTCTCCCAAGATGTGAATTACTGAGTGTTGTCAGGATTGCGTTCTGTGCCACTCGGTCAAGATTATGCAATTTCTTCTCTTCAGGCGTGAGGACAGATTTGTCTTTGGCAACCTTTGCACCGGTTTGTGGTCCTACACCACCCACAGTGGCATATTGTACACTGTCAATCATGGGAATGATAGGTCCTGTCTCAAGGACATCTGTCATGCTGTCGTGCAGCGATGTAAGGTGCGCCTCCATTCTCACACGCCATACCGTATAGTTCTCCACCGAGAACATAGGTACCATCCGAATACCTGACATATCAGACATTTTGGGTAAGAGTATAAGGATGTATGAAGAGGTGCTTGTGCAGAATGTTTTCAGGATCTGTTCGAGTAGACCAATAGGTGTTTCAAAAACGAACATCAGGAGAACACCGCTTTGATAACAATTGTTGGTCCGGAGACGAGTATCAGGTGTAGAGGGGGAGGGGGGGGGGATGAATACACCAGATTACAAGTTTTGCCTCAAACGTGAAGGTCAGCTAAGCTGAGATTTGCGACTGAATGAACAGTACCAAATAAGAACCTTCTGATCGCGGGTCAAAGTGTATCAACTACTGAGTCTGTTCTACTGACTTCAGTCAGTATAAGTAGTTCAGTAGATGAATTTTAGTGCGGATAACTGTGGGGGCCGTAGGACTTCGTCTCTTTTGAAAACGTGTTTTCGCAAACCAAAGTTGTTTTGGCTGGTGCACTTTTAAAAACATTTTATGCAAAGGATGAGTTTGTAGATGGGTTTTAGCACAATACAATAAAACAGTAAATGACACAACCAGTTTTTAACGTGGTTCGGATATGCAAGATCCTACATCCTCGGTCCTGTAGAACAAGAGTTCTTGTTGATTAATCTGAGCAAGCCTCCGCAAGGAATATGTACGCTGGACAGACCCTTCTAAGTTATAGTCCTTAGAGACTTTACAAATCAAACCGAAGTTTGAAGGGGAGGGGATTTTCTCCAACAATGAAGGAGTTCTTACAATAAGAACAATTTACAGAAAAGTGAACTCCTTCGAAGGTTCAAGCTATAAATATAATAGTGGAGCTTAGATAGAGAAGAGGGAACTAAAGAATCTCTAGTGAAAAGAACTAAGGATATTCAACTACGCAAGTTCTTCATTGGATCGTCTTTAATGCACTAGAAAGTTGTATGCAATGAGCTTGTATTCCCTTGATGCCCCGTGCATTGAGCTTGAAGACTCTTCTCAATTTATAGTCGTGACCCAGGCATGTATCCGTTCGAGAGGACGATGCCACGTGTCACAAACTTCCAAGGAAAACGACCATATGATTTCGAAGACGCGCTGTAGAGTGGTTGGCTTCTGTATATGAGAGTGGCTTTAATGTAGAGCAGGTAAGGCTTTGGTTGCTTCTCATTGGCCGAGGTTTGTGGTAGGTGAGAATTGCCAGACATCAGTCTTCATCTGAGTTGACTCTCTCTGAACCTCGTATACTGAATAATCTCTGCTGACATTCGAATGATAAGAGTCGGGCAGTTGTTTCCTTGTCGGACTTGCAACTGAGTTGCATGCGCTTAGTAGTTCTGGACCGATCATACTGATTTCTTCATCTGAGTCTGCTGATAGGAATCTTCTACTGAGGATAGACAGTTGGTGACTCTGAAGATACTGGAGCTCTTCACAAATTCAGTAGATAAAGAATCGTACTGAGTCTTCAACTGAGATGTGATGAAAGAATTTTTCTACTGAGAACAGACAGCGGGAGGACCTGAAGACACGAGCTCTACAAACGATGACTTAGGGTTTTGGAATTTAACTTCTCTACTGAATTTCAGACCAACAACACCCCTTACAGGACTTAGACAAAATAATCAATAATGATAAAAACGAGTCTAGCCTATTACATCATTATCATTCAAGCACACATTCGGTTCAGGACAGGTTTTGGGATCTTCAATTCTATAGCGATGAAATTTAGCTTCACTATAATTTTCCCCAATAATGAATATTACAATTTGTCCTAAGTACATGAACTACTAACGTCAGTTCTAAGTACCCCCTAGCAATGATCTAAACGACCACTGACTCATATCCCTATAATTTCCCCCTAATTGATGATGCCAAAACCACTAAGTACTAAACTACTAACCCAAGAGGATTTAGTAAAAACTGATCAATGATAACAAGGTTAACAACTTTTAAAAGATAGGCATATCAAAAGAAGTAAGGATATGTGAGTGTGTGTAAGATCACTTCAGTGATCAGAAAGTGTTAAAGATGAAATAACACAGCCTTAATACAATGAGTAGTTGTCTGGCTAACAACATAAAAATGATATATTAAAGATATGGCATAGGAGTACATCAGTTATGCTAGCTATTACAAAAGATGAGAAGGAGAAAAGTTGAAGCTGCTACTAAGGCCAGTATTTCTTGATCTTGGCCTTGAAGTCAGCAGACTTCACAGCAGGAGGATCCAGCCCGTATGATCTGTAGATTCTTTCCCTCAGTACCTCGATGGGAACAAGATCATCTATCATCTGTATATCAAGATTGTTGTGACGAACTGTTGTCCAACATTACTTATACCATTCACTGATCTGAGGAGTTCCACAGGCAATCACCTGAGTCATTATTCTCCGACCTGAAGGCTACTGAGTTCGAGATTGAGCATCATGTCATTTCCATAAAGAAGAAAGACAGCTCAAAGACAATTACTTTCAAGGCTTCTGAAAAACGTGACAACCCTAAAGAATAGTCACATGAGGAATTACTGTAAGCATTTGTTCTTCTTTCAAGTAAATCAAGAAGATGAGACAAACGAAAGAACGGGAGGAAGGACAAATCAAAGTACTACTCTAGGTCCTCTCTGGCAAAGACCACAAGAAAAAAGTGAAATAAAAAAGGACAAGCCTGAATGATTATCTTCTCATAAGAAGGATTACAAGAAGAAAGAAGATGACGCAAAACCATGCTAAAACTACCAGAAGACTAGACGTTATCAGTGTGATTGTGTAGAACTCAGCACCAAGGAACTCAGCACCAAGGAACCATGCTAAAACTTCCTTAAGGAACGAAAGGCATTCATAGCTAAGAATGGCACCTCATGTTCATCCTCATTTTACAGCGAGTCTGAAGAAGAAAAGAAGAGCAATGAAGTGTTCAATGAGTCTGATGCAGATGAAGGCTACCTTGCCATGCATGTTGAGACTGAACCAGATTCAGAATCTACTTTAGATCCAGATGTCTGACTGATGGCCAACGACGAAGTCGAGGTAAATTATGAATGCTCTTCTGTTAATTCTTCGACACAACACATACAAGGATATAGTTATGTAGCAGACGACTTTGAACTCCAAGTTGCATATGAAGAACTGCTTGAAAGTCACAAGAGTCTGGAAAGACTCTTCAGTATCCTCAACAAAGAGAATGAAATAATGTACGAGAAACGGAAGGGCAAACCGACAACAAACCAGACTGATCAGCTCACCATGAAGCTGACTGAAGAACTGAAAGATCAAAAATCTGAGTCAGATAAACATGACGCAAAGCTGACAGTTCTACTCGATGAAATAAGACTGAGGGATCTCAAGCTGAAAAAAATCTAGTTGAAATATATCAATCTTTAAAACAGTCATGACAAGCTGTTGATATTAGAACGCTATCAAACGACTTTAACGGAAAAGTATGTTACTACACAAAAATTATTTGATCAGATGCTGCAATATCAAACACATCATGGAAACAAAGAAGGAATCGGATAGTGATGTTAAGACTGATGGAAAAGTATACGACCTAGCTCAAAATGGTTCCAAGATCACTAGAGTGGCCGTACTAAAAGTCAAGTTCAAAAAAGCCGCTGAAGAACCTTAGTTTTCTCGAAGGACCGATGACAAAGGCAAAAGAAAGGAACAAGGGATCGATAAAAAGGGAAGTTCTAGTCATATGCTAAAGAAAAGTAAAATCGAACCCAAGACTTGGACTAGAATCCAGCTCACACACAACTATCAGGCTAAGATGACTCGAAGAGCACCAGTCTTTAAGTCTAGTCCGAGAGTTCAGAAACCAGCCAACAAGTACAATCCTATTCCTAGGAACAAACCAAGTCAGAAGACAATCTTCACTGACAAGAAGGGAAAGAAGATAGGCTCATCTGAGATCATCAGGGTCATCAGACAAGTTTGGCTCTCGAAAGAACTAACTAACCTGTTAGTACCTAAACAAAACATAAAGGGTGTCTGAACCTATTTTATCTGCAGGTGTAAAAGATTACCCAACAAGCAATTAATGCCACGAAGAAAACCGCTTAGTACATGGATAATGGACTCTCCAAACACATGGCCTGCATGAAGGACATCCTAACCGACTGGGAAGAGAAGATTGGATCTCAAGTCATTTTCGGAGACAAATCCTCTGGACAAACTAGAGGCTACGATACACTGACTTTTGGGACTGTCTCAGTACCAAAGGTTTCTTATGTTGAAGGACTTAGTCAGTTTTGGGAAAGGAATCATCAAGTTTTATTAGTCAGTTTTGGGAAAGGAATCATCAAGTTTTATTAGATGCTGGCTATGCAAACTTATTGGACAAGTCCACTGCAAATGTTGTCTTATCAGGAGGTTACAGGAAACGAGACATGTATGTAGCTGATTGGTCATGCTGTCAACCTGATACATGCCTTATTGCAAGAAGCAGCTTAGATGTAAGCTGGCATTGGCATAAAAGACCGAACCACCTAAACTTCAACGCACTGAACAAACTTGCCAGAAAATCCCTTATTAGAGGTATGCCTAATAAAGTTTCCAACAAAGAAAAGGAATGTGAAGCTTGCCTCAAATGAGAAAAAAACACCAGATCCACACACAATTATAAAGAAGTTCCCTCCACAAGTGGAGTAGTAGAACTACTACATATGGATCTGTTTGGACCTGTAAATCCTATTAGCTTTGGAGGTAGCAAGTATATCATCGCGACGAGATCTACATAGCTTGGGAGTTAGTAGTTATTTGTGGCTCAGGATGGTTGTCTGTATCTTGCAACCGTATACCTGTTAATTGGGTTGATAGTATCCCTTGAGGAGCTCATAAGGATTAGCACACTAAACTCGACTAGTTGATTAAGTTCAGGTGTGTTAATAAGGTCAAGTGGTACTACTCAGGAATATAATAAGATGTTAATTAATTTAAGCTGTAAATGGGCTTAATTATTTAACGAATATTTCTATCTTAAATACGGTGATCGATTAAGTCTAAAATACAAGCCCTTGCTCAAATTGGGATAAGTGGGTAAGTCAGCACTGATTCTCTAGTGTAATGAATCTGTGTTTAATTTTTCAATGGGCTGAGTAATTAATTTGAGTCCCGACTTTATTTATTGTGTTGGATCCATGGTTTGGTCCAATTAGATGCCCATTGTTTATTTTTGTTGGGAGATGATTTCGTAACTCCACTAATTATTGGGAGATGACTCAGTAGCCTAGTGCTTAGTAGATTTGAAGATCCCAAAACCCTACTTTGACTGATGAACCATTCAGTTGCAATTGTTTGTTCTATCTTTGAGAGTTTCAGACTCAGTAGACACCCTTCGACATGGTTCAGGCACTCAGTTCTGTCCGCTGGTTCTTCAGCAGACTATCAGCCTCAGTACTATAAGAAGAAGACTCAGTAGTACTGGACTCAGCAGGAGCAGTATACTGAAAGGAGTCAGTGGAACTGAACTCAGCAGGAGTAGTTCACTGAACTCAGAGTTGATCTTCAGTAGAGCTGAACTCAGCAGGAGTATGCTACTGAACATAGATCAGACTCAGCGACGGCCAGACAGTCTTCTGACTGTTAAGAAATCTCATAAGTCAAATCAGCAGAGTCATACGAGGTATAGAGAAGTCAGCTTCAGATCCACCTTGAAGTCTGTTTGTCTCACCTACTTTCTTCAGCCTTGACCAATGACAAGCGGCCAGCTGTCTACTTTTTGATTAAAGCTGCAAGTCAACAACTTTCCAGAAATGGAGGGAAATGACTCTGTTACCACACTTTGAAAGAGCCGGTAGCTGCCCAAAAGAGAGAGACACATGGATTGCCGTCTCCAACGGATCTATCCATGTCTCTGCTCTATAAATAGAGGGAAGATTTCAAATTGAACCTCATAACACATACAAGAACACACGAGCATTCACGAGCAACTCAGAATCGACTTAAGCTTTCCGCAAGAACTTCATAGAGTTATCTCCAGCGGAAGGCGACATACTTGCTCAAAGGGAACTGAGCTGAATCAGATCATAAGCCTCTAGTATCCAAGCGACTGAATACGAACCCAAAGTCTATACTTAACCGTTCGTCGCTCTAGAAGCCACTTTCTCGTTCCCTTCCCACTAACCTAAGCTCAACAAACTATATCTATAGCTTAGAACGAAGGAGTTCATCTTTGAACTGATCCTTATTGTAAAGGACTCCTTCATAGTTGGAAAGTTTGTCCAATACTTAAGTTTGATACCTTGAAAACTGAGACTTGCTCAGTATAAATCTCAAGACCAGTGTTTGTCCAGTGTACAAACCAACTGAGGCTAACTCAGTATAATAAAATAGCCTCTTGATCTTTTCGGGACAGTAGACGTAGGATTGTTGGATCCGAACCACTTTAAAATTGCTTGTGCTCTGTGTTTTTTTTACTGTTGCATTGATTACTGTTCATACTAAAAATCTTTTAAAATCATTCAACTGAGTTTCAGCAAAGCTTAACAGATTGCACTAATATATTGAAACAGTTTTCCTAAAAACATTTTCTAACTCAACTGAATTTGGGCCTACACATTTCCGCACTATACTAAACTTCAGCTGAACGGTACTGAATTCTGACCTAAGTCAGCTAGCAGGCCTCAGTGAAGTCAGTCACTCTGCCACGCGATTCAGAACAACTTATTTGGTCTACTGAACCTGTTCAGTACGACATCCTCCTAAAAAGGACTGTTCGCATTTTAAGTTGAGAAATTGTTTTCAGGTGTATTCACCCCCCCCCGTACACCTGAACGTTTATCTCGGGACCAACAATTTTGCTCTCTCCTGAATTATTATTAATTGATTAATATATTTATACATTATTTAGTAATATACTACCTCCGTCCCGCTATTACTGACACAGTTTCCTTAAATGGACGTCCCGCTATTACTGACACGTTTCCTTTTTTGGAAATACTACCTATCATCTCTCTCCTACTTTACCATTTATCTCTCATACTTTTTCTTACTTTATCATTTTCTCTCTCTTACTTTATCATCTTCTCTCTCTTACTTTATCATCTACTCTCATTCATCTTCTCTCTCCTACTTTATCATTTACCCATATCTCAATATTAATCATCTACTTTCTTAATTTCCGCGCCGAAATGAAACGTGCCGGAAATAATGGGACGGAGGTAGTATAAATTATTTATCTAGAATTAATTAGCTGGGCCAATTAATTGATAAATAGGTGACCCAGTTATTATTAATTATATTATGGGCTGATATTAATTTTTTAGTAGCCCATTAGCAATATAATTACAAATGAACCACAATTATAATATAATATAATATTTATACATTGTATAATATAATACACTTTGACTTTATGATTCAAGTTAGTTATTAACGCATTTAGAAATGTGAGAACATGAGAGAGAACAGAAATTCAATTCCTCTCAGATCTCTGTTCACACGGAGGAGAGGAAGGGCCGAGACACAGTCCATAAGGTCTCAAACAAGAGTAATAATCAAAGCTGAGACAACATACATGGAGGAAATATATAATTTCTTCTCGTATTCCTTCATCTACTTCTATCTGAAGATAGAAGGGGATAAGGTACTATCTAAGTTCAATATTAAGTGCGACCAACACCCTGACGGGAAGGTTATTGAGTTCGATGTTATGGAGGGGATTCAGAAATATCTTCGTTAAGGATGATGATGGCTATAGATGATGAGGCCAAGGTGGATTGGGCTTCACTTTTTCTGAATGAGCTTTAGAATATTGCATCAGGCTGCAAGTCTGAAAATACAGATTTTCATTGTGTCTTTATGATAGAATATACTAGAAGAATTCATTACTTTTTCTCCACGTATGTTGTCACAGAATTGATTATTGCTCGCGTTTAGAGCTTATGGACTGTGTCCCGACCCTTCCTCTCCTCTATGTGGATAGAGATCTTAGAGGAATAATTTTTTATGTTATCACTCTATTTTTCACGTTAATGTGCCTGTATTATTGTGTTCTGTTTTCTGAATATCTATACATAATATAGTTAATAAATATTATATTATATTTATGGCCCATTAGTAATTATATTGATGGGCTTCTAATAAATTAATATTCAGCCCATAGTATAATTAATAATAATAATAATAATTGGACCACTTCTTTATCAATTAATTAGCCCAACCAATTAAATCCAGATAAATAACTTTTATATCATTAAATAATATATAAGTACATAAATCTATTTATAATAATTTCGAGAGAACATAATAAATTTTGGGCAGCTAATTGGGCCAGACCAGGGATCTAATGAAAGAAATAAAGCCGGACCTGAAATTAATTAATTATCTATGCTCAGTCCAGAGCAAAATTAATTATTAAACACAGATTCATTCCACTATAGAATCTGTGCTGACGTAACCCTTTAACCCATCTTGAGCATGAGCTTGTATTTTAGATTTAATCGATCCCCATATTTAAGATAGAAATATTCATTAATTAATTAAGCCCACCTACAGCTTAAATTAATTAACATCTTAATTAATCTGAAAGCAACCATGCTTCAGAAACAAGTTGATGAGGCTGAAGAAGAGAAAAGGCCAAGGCTTGGATTCTCTACACTGACACCTGAACAAGAAAAATCTCAGATAGATGAGATTTAGAAAATCATGGAATATATTTAATATCCGGGTCATAAAGAAATAGATGATGAGATGAAGAGACGTGAGCTTCAACTTAGAGAATACCTGAAGAGAAATGCCTTAAGACTGAAGTAAGATGATGAAAGACTTCTCAAAAAGGCTGATAGAATGCCAATAGGTAGGAACATTTCTGACAAAAAGAGAAGTAGAGAAAATGTACTCAGATCTATTGCAGCTGAGAGGAAACCCAAGATTGAATCTGAAAATGATCTCCTATATCCACGATATGATAAATGGGTTCCTCTCAAGCTATCATATGATTGGAAGGAAATCAAGGTGGACTTCATTAAGAGGTTTTACTACTAGAAACTATGGGGCAACACGAAGAATATCAAGAACCCAGACAAGCTATTTGTAAAATTTGCCAGACCCAGATCTTTCAAGTTATATGTCTTGGTCAACGAGCTCTCTGAGAAGACAAAAGTTCTTATGAAGTGCCTTGAACAAAAATTCCTCATGCGCCCAATTATCGGGCAAAACTTGAAATTCAGTATCGATCTCTTTACGATCGAGGATGAGTATACAAGAGCTTGGATTGAGAAGAGATACGGATGTTAGTAGACATTTTGATAGAATGAAGAAATTCCAGAGACTGGTATACTATTCCTATGAACTTAAACCTGATGATGTCTCTAAGTAAAGATTTGGGGGCAATTATGATGTCTCTCAAGAAGACTCATATGATGCACAAAGAATTTGAGAGGAGATTCCGAATCAAGTCTGAGTCGACATAGATAACAGGTTATCATTGTAATAGCATAGCTTAGCTTGTACTTAATTGATTATCAATTAGCTTAAACTTTTTCTACTTTATGACCTAATAACAATAACTCTTTGTCCGGGCTCCCTTTACTTATTTATGTTGAACTTTTAATTCCTCAGTTTCCATATCCAACCTTGTGTTGAATGCACTTTACTTGAGTATTTTTTTAGGTTAGAATATGTTTTTAGGTTAGAATATGGTTTCGGAATTAATATAAGTTTTGTATGATCCCAAACCCCTATTGATAGATGAACCAGTCTGATGTATTTGTTAGGTGTTTTCAGTCTGTAATTGTATGGTCATGGTTCTAGTTTTCTCAGACTAAGTTCAGGTTGTGAGTGTTCGGCTAGTAGAACTGACTAAATCCAGCTTTGATAAGCTTACTTCTCCAGGTTGAACTAATCTACAGATCAAATTCTTCACCAGTCTGAACTGAAGAATTCAATGTAAAGATAGTACGAGGTACGAGGCATATAATTTAAAGAAGATGGTCAATGGAAGAAACGACAAGTACCAGATCAACATTGAGAAATACAAGACCACCATGTCAGCCCTAGTCAGAGGGGACAGAACAGTACCTCAGTACTCTATCCACAAGAGCAAGCGGAGTGCGACACGTGTCCATGCATTCAATGCAGAAGATCATTGTCAACATGGAGCCAATAGGAAGTCGATCTTTATTTAACGGATCTCTTCCTAGCTCGCATATGAATAGCACAAGGCTGAGAGGTTACAGAACTTCCCAAGCTCAAGTATTCTACAGTCAAAAAAAGAACAAGACTTTAGCTTTCATATCCCTTTTGTTCCATTGCTACTGAAAATTTCAGTGGAATTTATTTGGTTCATTGAAAATTTCAATTTGTGTCTTGATATTGCCGTGAGTTATTTATTGAGAATGATGTATTATTATTTACTTTTAGGATATACATGACGTTCAATGCATATACATGAGTTTATTGATAGGATGGGCGCGTGACGCTTAAGCACTTGATATCTATCTTTTATTCACTTATAATGTCAAGGTGGAGTTTTTCTTTTCCTTACTATACTCTATACAGTTTTCTCATGTGTTATTCAGTACAGACAGAGCTTTCTGGTATGATTCACGCAGTAAAATCTTTGGATTAAGGTAGAATTGTCAAAATGGACTGGCGGGCCGGCGTAACCCCGGGCCAACTCAATTTTTCAGCTCGCCCGACACTTTACCCGACCATGATATATAAATGCCAACCCAATCCCGGGCTATCGGGTGGGTGGGCGAGCCTAGCCCACTAATTTTTCTAATATTTTTTTTTAATGATATACTTGTTGTATAAAAATAAAATTAATATATATCATTTAAACTAAACAAGATAATTTTGAATAAAGTATAAATTATGTTATTAGAAAACGTATAAATTATGAAATAATTAAACAAATTAAATATATTAAATTATAGATTTATTTACAAATAAATATCAAAATTCAAAGTCTTACGTATGCAAATAAACATCAAAAATTCAAACTAAGACAATAAACAACTTTAAATAGGCCAGTTTTAACAAATTTTAATCTCATTTAGAATCTTTCTTTGATAAGTTTTTATCTCCCACCTTTTTTTCATTTGTATTTATATAATACTCTCTCCGTCCCATTTCAAGTGATCTGTTTCCCTTTTTGGGGCGTCACATTTAAAGTGACTCATTTCCAAAAAAGGAAATCAATTACTCACTAATAGCTAACTAATTAAATTACTTACCCACTAATTACCTCCCTAATTAAAATACTCCCTCTGTCCTACCCGACTTGTCTTGTTTCTTTTCGGTATGAAGATTAAGATGAGTGGGTGGTTGTGGGTAGGTGAGTGGGTGGTTGTGTGTTAAAAGGTAGGTCTCACAAAGAAAAAGTGGGAGTTTCTGTAGTAATTATTTTACTTTTTAGAAAACAAGACAAGTCGGGTGGGACAGCCCGAAAAGGAATACAGGACAAGTAGGGTGAGATAGAGGGATTAATAAACTAATTACTCCTTACATCATTACTCAGATCTACCCAATACCCTAACCTATACTGGAATATACCCACGCCCTACCCTTCTCATTTTCAAGACCTTCTTACGCCGCCTCCCTCCCCCTTCAAAATCCTACTTGTTGGTCCGGAGACGAGTATCAGGTGTAGAGAGGGGGGGGATGTTGGGATTTTGTATACTGGAAGCACTTTTATGCTTGTATACAATGTGTTTTTGTCCTTGCCACTGTTTTATTCTCCTATCTGATAAATATGTATATTTGCACATGTTATCCTTTATCTTGTATAAAAGTTAGATTTGTGTGGTGTGTCGGGTATCATAGAAGACAACACAAATTGGTTGAACTGACAAGATATAAACAGTTAACACAGCTGAGACAACTTAAGGATGAAGTTGTCGGTTTAAGCTGCAGTTTAGATAAGAAGTGTCTTGTCTTAGCTGATTGTAAGGTGGTGTATTGATGGATCACAGTGAGATGTGTTTTCCTAACTGACCTTAGTGGAAAACCAAGATCTCGGTGACTTTGCTGGTCTTAAGCTTGGTAAGACTTCAGCTGAGTGCATTTGGCTATCTATCACTTTGACCTACTATGGTGAACGTCATCGCGATTGGATCTACGTATCTTGGGTGTTAGTAGTTATTTGAGACTCAGGCTGATTGTCTGTATCTTGCATCCGTATCCTAGTAAAATGGGTTGATAATATCCCCTGAGGAACTTGAAAGGATTAGCACACTAAACCCGGCCGGTTGATTAAGTTCAGGTGTGTTAATAAGGTCGAGTGGTGCTTGCTCGGGGAATATAAGATGTTAATTAATTTAAGCTGTCAGTGGGCTTAATTAATTAACGGATATTTCTATCTTAAATACGGAGATTGATTAAGTCTAAAATACAAGCCCTTGCTTAATTTGGGATCAAGGGGTAAGTCAGCATGGATTCTCTAGTGGAATGAATCTGTGTTAATTAATTAATTTTGCTCTGGGCTGAGCATGGATAATTAATTAATTGGAGGCCCTGCTTTATTTCTTGTATTGGATCCCTTATCTGGCCCAATTAGTTGCCTAGTAATTTATTGTCTCTCAGAATTCATTATTAATGGATTAATGTATTTTTACACTATTTAATAATGTTATTTATCTGGAATTAATTGGCTGGGCCAATTAATTGATAAATATTAGTAGCCCAGTGGATTAATTAATTATATTATGGGCTAATTATGTGGAAGCCCATTGGAATATAATTAAATTAATGGGCTACAAATATATTAATATTATATTGGCTTTTGAAGCCTATATATATCAGTATTCTGTTCAGAAACAGATTACGCACTCCACATAATTACACACGCCGATCGTGAGTAAGAGAGAGACGATATTTTTATTTTCTTCAGTTCTCTGACCACCTAGAGGAAGAAAAAAGCCGGGACACAGATCAGAAGATCTGACACAGGAGCAACAATCAAAGCCGCGACAACATACGAAGGAGGAGGTATCGATTTCTTCCTTTTATAATCCTTCGGGGAAGGGGGGGGGGTGAATACACTTGAGTCCAAATTTTTCCTCAAACGCGAATGTCAGTTTTGTATTGAGTTTGCTACTGAACGGATTCACTTGCCAGTTAAACCTTCTGATCGCGAGGTAGAGTGATTCAGCGACTGAACTCTTTCTACTAACTGATGTTAGTACTTAGAAGTTCAGTAGAGGAATATTGTGCGGAATAGTGTAGGCCCCATTTTAGCTCGTCTTTTTAAAAACGTTTTATGCAAACCAAGTTAGTTTTGGCTAGTGCACTTTTAAAGCAGTTTTACTGAAATAATGATTGTGCAAGCAGTTGAAACACAGATGCAATAAAACTGTAAATGATACGAGCAGTTTTTAACGTGGTTCTGCTACGCAAGATCCTACATCCACGGTCCTGCGGAACAGGATGTCTTGTTGATTAATCTGAGCGAGCTTCAACAAGGTTTCTCTGCACCGGACATAACCTTCTCAGTTATAGTTCTTAGCGACTTTACAGAATCAAACCAAAGTTTGAAGGGGTTTTGTCTACTACAATGAAGGAGTTCTTACAATAAGAACGATTCACTAAAAGTGAACTCCTTCGAAGTTTCTAGAGAGAAGAACTACACGGATATCTCTGGGATTTCTAGTTCTTCACTAGATGTAACAGTGAGTTTGCTAGAGTGCTTGAGAAGGTATTCTTGAGCTTCAAAGCGTATATGTTCGCGTTGGTTCGTGTTGTGAAATTGGTGTGATTAGCACACTTGTTCGATGAAGACGATCTCTTTATATAGTCGTGACCCATGCATAGATCCATTGGAGAGGACCATGCCACGTGTCACAAGACTCCAAGGAAAATGGCCATATAATTTAAATATCGCCGCATAGTAGTTGGCTTCATGTGCATGAGAGCAGCATTTGTGTCAGAGCAGGTAAGCTTCGCTTGCTTCTCATTGGTCGAGGTGTGGCGGTAGGTGAGACTTGTCAGACAGCAGTCTTCTAGCTGAGTTGACTTCCTCTGAACTTCGAACATAAGTATCATCTACTGACATCCGACTGATAAAGGTGAGGCTGTCGATTTTCTTCGTACTATCTACAACAGAGTTGCAGCTCTATTCCGTAGATCAAGTTTGATCCTACTGAGTCTTCCATCTAAGTCTGCTAAGAAAGATCTTCTACTGAGTGCTTTCAGCTACTTACTCGAAGACAATCAACTTAGCTCTTCTCTCATTCAGTAGATCAAGGGTTGTTGTTAATGAGCTTCCAAATGACTGACTTGTGATTGAGGGACTTTCTCCTGGTGTGCTGACTGATGCCTTGTAAGTGTGATACATTGGCACTTCAGTCTCAACACTGGGGGTGTGTGGGGGATTAAAATCAAACTCCTCTGCCTTTAGTTCTGAAAATATGTAATCAGGAGTAATAGAGTTTAAGTTAGTTCTTCTTAAGCATGTAGCTAAAGAATGCTACTTGGGTCTGCTAAGAGGCCTTAATATCTTTGTGTTGGTCTCCTTGTTGCTGAATGTTCTCCCTAGTCCGTTGATGATATTAATTTGATTTGTAAATCTGACGCTGAAATCATCAATGAACTCCCCTAGAAGCATGGTAAATGCTTCGAGTTTTTGCAGCTCTAACTCCAAGTTGTTCTCTTTGATTTGTGGAGTTCCTTGTCTTAGCCCAGAGAGAGCATCCCATAGGTCCTTTGTTGTCTTGCATTCGTGCTCCCTTCCGAGATACGAGTCACTGAGAGTTGTCAGTATCGCATTTCATGCAACTTGGTCAAGGTTGTGCAACTTTCTCTCTTCAGGTGTGAAGAGGCTCTTGTCTTTTGGAACCTTTGGGCCAGTTTTGGCACTTGCTGCTCCCACTACTACAATCTTGACGCTGTCGATCTTGGGAACCGTAGGTCCTTTCTCCAGAACATCAGCCATGCTGTCATGCAACGATGTTAAATGAGCCTCCATCCTCACCAACTATACCGCATTGTTTTCTGCAGAAAACATGTGTACCGCCCTTATATATGAAAAATAAGACATTTTGAAAGAATACGGTATATGATGCTATGAAGAGATGCAAGTGTAGAGAAAACGATTTTCAAGATCTATTCGAGTTAGACTATTAATCAGATAACGATGATCAAGAAGAACACTGCTCTGATACCAATTGTTGGTCCCGAGACGAGCTTCTGGTGTGTGTGTGTGTGGGGGGGGGTTAATACTCCTGAAAGCAAATTTCAAACTAAGAATGCGAAAGTCAGCTTAGCTCAAGAATGCTACTGAACTAGTCAGTTAGCCAAATATGCTTTCTCGATCGCGTGGGCAAAGATTCTTCTATTGCGTACAGTCCTGCTGGCTTATGTCAGTGAACAGTAGTTCAGTACAGAAGTTATGTGTGGAAGTGTAGGCCCTAAATAATTATATAAGAGAAAAGCCGTTTTATGCTGTTTGATTAAAACTCTGTTGTATGCAAAATGAACAGTTATCAATGCAACAGTTAAAATCAAGAGAAGCGAATTTTAAAGTGGTTAGGACACACTGGGTGCTACGTCCACTGTCCTGAACTAAGTAGGGGTTCTTGTATTAATTATACTAAGCAAGTCTCAATTGATCTGTTCATAGGACTTATTCTAACTTGTTTGCTTATACCGAGCAAATCTCTGTTAATCTTTACGCAGAACAGATATCTACTTACAGTCGTAGTGACTTTACACTTCTCAACCTTTAAGGCTAGAGTTTCTCCAACAGTGAAGGAGTTCTTACAAGAAGAACAATTCAAAAGATGAACTCCTTCGAGGTTCTAAGCTATTGATATTACAATGAGCACGCTTGGTTAGAGAAGGGGAACTATAGGATCTCTAGAGAGAAGAACTAAAATGATCTTCAAATGAGCAAGTTCTTCTCTGTGTTTGGCTTTGAGTTCGCTAGAGCATGTTTGCTTGAAAGCTTGTGTTCCCAGTTGGTCTTTCTGCATGAAGACCTTCTCTATTTATAGTCTTCGATTTGTGAATAGATCCATTGGAGGGAGTCTAGACATGTGTCGAATAAGACAACAAAACAACCATATAAATTTGAACGTTGTTGTAGAGATACTGTAGAGATTTCTTCTTTTTCCGTCTAGGAGCAGCTTTATGGCAGAGCAGGTAAAGTGTTGTCGGCTCCTTATTGGTCGAGTATATGAGAGTAGGTGAGTCTTTTTCAAACTTCAAGGGTACGATGAGTTGACTTCCTCTGAATCCTCGGACCTTCAACTGATGTATCTTCTAATGACATTCGACTGATCAATTTACTACGCAGGCTCGAATTCCTTTGCAGATTCAGTTGGTCGATAGCGAACCAACTGACTTCCACCATATTGAGTTCTTCGGCTGAGTGTAGCATCTTCTACTGAACACACAACTACTGAACTCTAGACTACTGAGTTCCTAACATTATGAACTTAACTAAGCTATTACAATATCGAAGGTTCATCTCTTAGCTAGGGATTTTGGAATCTTCAAATCTTATCATACTTAATCCCATCCCAACAATTTCCCCCGATTTGATGATACCATAACCTTTTACAACAACTACTACTGACTATGCTAAAACCTATTACAAGTTAATCTAAAGAATAGTAGCAGAGTAGATATAGAGAAGTAAAGCTCTTTACATTAAGGTTATCTCTATCAGCAAGGCTGACTATCTAATCAACATAGATGCTATACATCATAAGAATGAAGTCTAAAAATATCCCTCTATCACATTTACAAGCAATTTCCATCTAAATGATGTCTAAGCAACTGAACCACAGAGAGAAACAGATAAGTAAGCAGATATGTGGGTGTGTGATCTGATCACTGAGGTGATCAGTAGTGTTGAAAGATAAAAACACATCCAAGTGTTTTTATCGAAGGCCAATAGAAAAAGATGTCATAATAGATCTGAGATGATTGCAATTACATGACGATCTAATTCTATAAGGTAAGACGATCTAATTGCTGCATGCGTGCCTTGAAGTCAGCAGACTTCTACTCAGGAAGCTCAAGGACATAGGATGAATAAACTCTGTTCCTCAGTGCCTTGATCTCTTCCCTATCTTCAACATCGTTCTTATCCAAATCTCTTCGCCTGATGGTGTCATTGATTTCTTCCTCTATCTCTCTCTTACAAATTTTTTCTTGATGAGTGAGAGGAGGTGGCAAAGATCTGTATTCAGGTGCTCTGAGAACCTGACCTGACTGACTTAAAATGTTGGATTTCAACATAGAGAGGAGGATCTATCTTTGTTAGAAATTCTTTGAACTTTCAGCATTGCTTTGATCATCATATATCTTCCAGATGTAAAATCACTTAATGAAGTCGATCTTCTGCTGTTCCCATCTCTGATTCAGTTTCTGCAGAACCCATTCATCAGTCCTCTTGCGAAGAATTCTCTTCACATCAGTTCCTGGTTCCCTTCCTTTAAAGAACTTAGAGGTAGTAGGGATACTCCTGTCCTTCCCAAGAACTCTCTCTCTCTTGTTTCTCTCTCCGTCCTTTATCTGAGAGCCTCTAGAACAGCTTTATGCAATCTTTATGTAGCCTTTCTGATCTGTCTGGCTTCAGCAGTAATGTCCATACCTCTCTCATAGCTATCCTATAGCACTTTCAATTCAGCTTCTTGTCTCTTAAAGAGCTAAGTGGTTGGGATATGCTGCTGAGTTTCTGAGTTGCTCGGTCCGACTGATTTGGACTTAGGTGCTTCGGGCTTCTAAGTTTCTTTGGACTTAGGAGGAGTCTGCGCATCAGACTTGGATTACCTGGGTATTATAGATCTTGTTCTGGTAGGAACTGGAGATCGGATCTGTACGCCTTTCTTGGCCTTGGTCTGTTTCCTCTCATCTTGCCTTTGAAGTTCTCGCTCCAGTTTCTCATCATAAGTAATATGTTCCTCTGGCTTTCTGAACTTCAAGTTTTTCAGTTTAGGAAGACTTGAGGGAGTGACAGCTTTGCCTTTGGCTGCTGACCTGAGTGGTGGCTCTTCTTTAGTTAAACCTTCCATATATTTGGCTACTTTAGTTACGGCTTCGTTAGCTGGCTCTCCTGAGCCTTCACCCTTTTCAGCTTCTTCCCCCTTACTTTCAACTGCTTTCTCAGCTGCCTTACTAGGTCCTGCCTCTTCAGCCTTCAAGAGGGTCAGTAGTCTTCCACTCCTACTTCCTTCCCCCTTTTTGGCATCATCAATGATAGTAGCCAGGGCAGTGACCTAGTTTGTAAGGTCCTCTACTGACTTGCTGATGGATTCGCGCTTAGCTGCAACATCTCCAGCTACATCAGTATATGCGATCAATCGTTTATCGTGCTCAGAGTTGACGGCTTGGAGTACTTCAGATTTGGAAACCTTGATCCGTTGAAGGTATGCTTCAACACAGTTAGTAGGATCTTTGTTAATCAGCGTGCAGGCGTTGTGTTGATCCACTAATAGTTTGGCTCGATCCACTATAGTAGCTATATCTTTAGAGAATCGTTTGGCCTGAGACTGCGGTATGGTTTGAAATTGTGCATTCAAATCGGTCTTCTGCTTGTGAAGTGCTTTGCTGATGATCTCTTCAACATTAAGATTAGATGGTGTGCTGATCCTCTTTACTTCAACAGATAATGTGCCAAGTGTGTGAGTCTGAGCCTCAGTGAATTGAGTCCATTCTGAACTCACGACCGTGGCTAGGAGACGGTTCTTGTGGGCTTGATGCTTGATGCACTTGTTGATAGACGCCGTGTTGAGGTCTGAAATCTCAGCAGCTTGATATCTCAACTGCTTATTTGGCTAAGATTTAGATGGCGTGGAATGACTGCGCCTGATGATGGAGGAGGTGGAGGTGGCGAGTCATCCTTGTGAGATTTTCCCTTAACAGAGCCTCCCTGCTCTGCATCCTTGGGTGGTGAGACAGGGTGAGAGTCAGACTGAGTCGGGGGCTGAGTGGACTGTTCAGGTTGCCCCTTCTGACTCAGGATCATAAGCATGGCGGCGCGAAGATCATCCATCGATGCAATATCAGTAGGCTCACCATAGCCTATCTCCTCTCGTAGAGTCTGCTCTTCTTGGACTAGTTCAGGAAATGTCCTACGGGTGATCGTCTCAGCTAAGAGATCCCATTCCAGGAATTTTAGATGAATTTGAACCCTTGCCCTGACGGCAATGTCCACGAGATCTGAATGGTTGAGGATCTCGGGAATATCATCTGCAATTTCTTTAGTAGCTTGGCTCTGAGCTGTCAGGATTGAAGTAGGGATGGAAGTGGAGACCTCAATTTGAGGTAAGTCAGCGTGAAGATCGGACTGGGTCTCCGCTGACTGTATCCTCTTGACCTTGTCCTTCAGAGTCATGTCCTCCTGCCTGGAGTTTGAGTCTTGAATAGAGACGGTCTCGGGATCACTATTGAAGGTTATACTTTCTTCAGTATCTTTTGCTTTTTCTGTTGAGTCGGGCGGGGACATGAGAGATCGCAAAAGGGCGCTTGTCATGCAGTCGTCGCCCTAATGACTTCTCAGTAGGTGCACCATTAGAGAACTTGACGCTCTTTCTGTCGAACAGCAGTGCATCAGCGAATACTACTCTTTCCTGGTAGTAATCTTTAATAAGAATTGGCACTTTTCTGCCATATAACAGCTTGCCCTTGGGAGTGAGTTGCATGGCGGTGGCGTTGTCATTGGCAATGAATTTCCGGAGTTGTGCCTTGAATTCAGATCTGAAGAAGGCATTCCAGTTGACCTGAACACCAACCATGATGGCCATCATAATTTGAATCCTTACCCAGGATAGTTGATCAAAGGATCCCGCTGAGCTGGTCAGTATATGATTCAATATATATGCTAGGCCTTTGTATTCAGGGAGCAGCTGATTCTTCGGAAAGGGTGCTTTGAATACGACATCATCCTGACCACTGAACTGGCACATGTATTGATTGATGGATGACTCCTTGTAGCCGATAGGAGAAATACCTTCATCTAGAAGACTAAAACTCTGAAGAAAACACTCAGCAACATTGAGGTCTGCAATCCTCTCTGTCTAGCGGTTGTTGTCAGTTTCCTACAGATAACTGATGCTAGAAATGTCCCTGACATTGTCGACTTGTCGGAGGTTCAGGAAGAACTCGACGACCTACCTCAGAAGGCAGTGGGACGGAGCCCTAGATAAAAGTGTCTTTAGACCTGAGGACTCAAGGATATCAAAGGTACCGTCCATGCATTCCACATCACAGGATCTGAATGCGAGTACTGGTTTAAACCAGACTCTCTTGTTGTATAAAATCTCCTGCATGTCGGAGGGAATGAGAACTTCGTTACTGGGGGGTGTCGCCATCGTTGAAGAAGAAACTAAATCTACAAAAATAATATTAGCACTCGAAAATAGAGTAAGTTAGTGATTTTGCAGAATCAGTTAAAGAGATTTACAGAAAGATAAGTGCTAGAACTTGATGGATTTCTTAAGCAATATGGATATAAAGCATTTGATCATTCGTAAATGGCGAAAAGTACTTAGATGAGAGATACAATTGGATATATATGATATTTGAACATGAACGGTTTACTAAGCATGCAGTTGAGATTAAACTGATTTTGAAATATGGACGACTTAGATTAAATGTTATAAGAGGTTATGATTACTTGCCACCTATAATCTCGACCTACTTCTCTTTATCATCTAAAGAGGTAAGGTGAATTAATGACATGCATTTAATGTGCCGCAGTCTGTTTTACGGAATGTCGTGCATTTAATGAAAATGATATACCTAATGACATACGATGAACATTAAATGCGGGAAATAAATGACATGACATGCTGATCACCAAATATTGAATAAATAATCATAACCTTTCTGTTGAACATACTAGTCAGCTAATACTACTGTGAAGACGCTGAGTATTTCAACAGTACTGAGGGTAAGTTCTCCCTTACTCAGTACCCTCTAGATCGTCTTACTGAATTGAGTCAGTAGGATCTAGTAGACCTAGTTCTACTGACAGTTCGTTGAATCTGGTTTCAGCTAAAGGTTTGGACAGTATATCAGCTCTTTGTTTATCAGTGTGGATTTTCTCAATCTTGATATCTTTCTTCTCGACATGATCTCTGATGAAGTAATGTCTTATTTCCATGTGCTTGCATCGTGTCTGTAGAACTGGGTTTTGAGTAATTGCAATTACACTGGTATTGTCGCAGCAAATCGGCACTTCATCTTGATGTATATTATAATCTCTCAGCTGTTTTCGAAGCCACAGTATCTGGGCACAACAGCTTCCGGTAGCCATGTATTCAGCTTCAGTAGTGGACGTAGCTACTGAATGTTGTTTCTTGGAGAACCAAGATATAAACTTACTGCCGAAGAACTGACATATTCCTGAGGTTGATTTTCTATCGAATCGACATTCTACATAATCAGCATCAGAATAACCAGTTAGTTCAAGTTTATCATCAGCAGGATACCATAACCCAACATTAGGTGTTCCTTTCAGGTAATGGAGAATCATTTTCGCTGAGTCCATATAACTCGGCTTGGGATTCGCCTGAAATCTTGCACATACACCTACAACATAAGTTATCAGGTCGGCTAGCCGTTAGTTATAGTAAGGAACCTATAATAGCACTATAATCAGTTGAGTGAACAGATACTCCCTCTTTATCAAGGTCAATCTTGAGATTGGTATTCATGGATATATTTACTGATTTGGTGGATTCATAGCCAAACTTCTTGATGAGATCTCTTGTGTATTTAGCTTGATTAATGAATATTCCCTTCTTGGATTGTTTGACTTGAAGTCTAAAGAAATAATTCATTTCTCCCATCATTGAAATTTCAAACTTTTCTTTCATCATCTGCTTAATTTTCTGACACATGGTCAAATTCCTAGATCTAAAGATGATGTCGTCCACATATATCTACACCAGTATGATTAGGGATGAGCAAAAAATTACCATTACCATCGGTTTATCGATTACCAATAGTAGTTCTTACCATCGGTAACGGTAACCATCTGTAAACAAGCGGTAAACGGTAATGATTTTGAAAATACCGCAATTATCGGTACGGTAATCGTACCATAAGTGCGGTTACCATTAATACCAACGGTAATGTGCAATATTAAAAAATCTTAATTTTATTATATACATAAAATTATCTAATTAGTAAAAAATACTCTAAATCTCCTATTTATACGTTTTACCTTTTCATAATAACTTTTAATCCTATGTTCATCGGGCGTATGACTTTTGAAGTTCATTCTCTATAGTTTGTGTTGGTGTTTTACATTATTTGGCTGAGATTTTAGCTCAAAAAATTACTTGGAAAATTTAATATTTATAAGTAGAGACCATTAGTCGAAATGCGGTAATAGTTTTTTTTCCTTGTTAGCGTGAAACTATGTTAGAGATGCGTGACTGGTAAATTATATTTACCATTGGTACGGTAAACATTTTTATCATTACCAACGGTAACGGTAACCATAGTTTTAGGTGCGATAAACGGTAAAAAAATCATTTACCACTCATAAGCGGTATGGTAATCGGTAACAACATTTTTTTTACCACTACCATCGGTGCTCATCCCTAAGTATGATGTCATCTTCTGACTTGATACTGAATAGGGTGTAATCTACTGTCCCCTTCTAAAAACCTTTTCTAAAGTACAAAATCTGATAGGGTATCGTACCAAGCCCTGAGTGCTTGTTTTAACCCATACAACGCTTTCATAAGTCCGTACAGTTAATGGCTCTGCTGAAAGCCGGACGGTTGTTCAACGTAGACTTCTTCCTATATATTTTGAATAGTAGATATTTTGTCTCCGCGATCCTGACAACAAATTTTTTCTTGTAGATTTGTCAAGAACATCGCAAAATGTTGCGTCAAAAGTCACTCTATTGGAGTTATCCCAGAATTGACTGACTGAAAGGAGATTAGGTTGAACTCTTTCAACATATGATACTCTGGGAACTGTTGCAGTTCCTATCTTCAGTGTTCTGTATCCCTTTGTGTATCTTTTAGAGTTTCACCAAATTCAATTCTGGCTCCTTCATGCTGAACATAGATGGTCAGCAGATTCTTTTAAGGAGTCATATGTCTTGAGTATCCGCTGTCCACGATCCAAGGGTCCTTTAGCACCTGCAAAACAAAAACAGATTCAGGTACCCTTTAGGTTCAGCTTTGGGTCCTTAGATGTTAGTGTACTTTTGGATCCAAACTTGTCTGTCAACCCTGATGGTTTCAGACTATTTCTTGCCTTTCTGTCAGCTGATTTCTCTCCTTAACTCGGAGATGCTGACTTTCTGTTCTTCTGAGATTCAGCTTTCTTCTTCTTCTGAACCTTTGGGCTCTTGACTCTTGGCTCATAATAATACAATCCATATTGAGCTGGATGAGTCCTTTGAGGTTGGCCATACTGTTCGGCCCACCTGACCTTCTTGGTTCCCCTTGAGTTGGATCTGGGTGTTTTGGGGTTTGAACCATGGGTCATCTTCTTATTGGTGGGCTGAGGTGTGATCATTTTCTGTTTGTTCTTTACCTGAGGGGTGATAGGTTAAACAACTTGAATTTTCCCTCAGACAAACCAATCATTCAGCTTTTTTGAACCTTTTGAAGTTGAGGTAGAAGCTTCATATGTGTAGCCAAGTCCTTCCTTGATGGAGACTGGTCTCTGAGCTCTAAGCATTCCTTCTAACTTCACCTTGGCTCCTAGGTAATGCTCTATCATCGGACCTCAACATACTTCATCACTCTTCTTGAATGACTCATAATCCTTCTGAAGTTCAGCGAGTTTCTGACTGAGCCTAGCTATCTTAGTATCTTTCTCAGAGTTTTCCTTGGTCAAGACTGAGATCTATGTTTCTTGATGTTGAGACTTAGTCATCAGAGAGTTAATCTCTTCCTTCTGTCTCAAGACAAGTCCTTCAAACTCAGTAGAGTCGTGACTTCTCATTAAAAGTCTCCGATTCTCAGCTTTCAGAAGTTTTGGCTCCTGAATTATCTTTCTGAGATGTTGGTTCATCTGAATCTATTCCTCAAGTAGATCCTCATATGCAAGAACCAGATCTAGCGGTTCACCTGCAATAGAGCTCGTGTCGTGTGTGCATGGTGAAGAGGGGCATATAATAGGTTTATAATTAACCTCAACCTCTTCTCCAGCTATAAGACACAGTTCAGTGTTTTTTGTTTCAATCGCGACAAACCCAGCATCATTATTGATAATTCCATGAATAGTTCTACTTGAACAGTCGGATAACTCTCCGGTGATGTAGGCTTGCCTCTTTCTGACAAATTTATCGAGCCTGGCTTGACATTCAGCTCTTTCAGCAGCCCAGAGTTCGGGACATTCGTATTGGTAATGTCCTGGCTTCTTGCAGTTAGAGCATACTTAGCTCCTGCCTTCCCTTTTAGGTGTTTCGTTATGTCTGGCGGGGGTGGCTTCAATATTTCTGCATTCAGGTAGAGATTTAGGTTCATTTTTCGAATGAACATTCTCTGTCTTACCTTGATAGCACTTGGAATCCTTTTTCATCTTCATTCTTCTGAATTTGTCCTTCTCCTTCTGTTATTTCATTGCAAGGAGAGTGCACTTCTTAGCCAAGTTGTCAGCGGTTGGTATTATTACTGAGCTTGTGCTTACTGACTTGTGCTTGAGGGACTTGCTCCTGGAGTGCTGACTGATGTCTTGTAAGAGTGATCTATTGCCACTTCTGTCTCGGCACTGCGGGTGTGTGGGTGATTAAACTCAAACTCTTCTGCATTTACATCCGAAAATATGTAATCAAGAGTAACAGAGTTTAAGTCAGTTCTTGTTAAACATGTAGCAAAAGAATACCACTTAGGCCTGCTAAAAGGCCTTAATATCTTTGTGTTGGTTTCCTTGTTGCTGAATGGTCTCCCCAGTCCGTTGATATTGACTTGATTTGTAAATCTGACGCTGAAATCATCAATAGACTCCCATTGGAAGCATGGTAAATGCTTGAAGTTTCTGCAGCTGTAACTCCAGTTTGTTCTCTTTGATTTGTGGAGTTCCTTGGCTTAGCACAGTGAGAGCATCCCACAGCTCCTTTATTGTCTTGCATTCGTGGACCCTTCCAAGATATGAGTCATTGAGTGTTGTCAGTATCGCATTTCATGCGACTTGGTCAAGGTTGTGCAGCTTTCTCTCTTCAGCTGTGAAGAGGCTCTTGTCTTTTCGAAACTTTGGGCCGGTTCTGGCACTTGCTGCTCCCTCTACTACAATCTCGATGCTGTCGATCATGGGAACAATAGATCCTTTCTCCAGAACATCAGCCATGTTGTCATGAAGCGTTGTTAAATGAGCCTCCATCCTCACCCACCATACCGCATAGTTTTCTGATGAAAACATGGGTACAATTCTTATACCTGAAAAATCAGACAATTTGAAAGTATATGGTATAAGATGCTATGAAGAGATGCAAGTGCAGAGAAAACGGATTTTCAGGATCTGTTCGAGTTAGACCAGTAATCAGATAACGATGATCAAGAAGAACACCGCTCTGATACCAATTGTTTGTCCATAGACGAACTTAGCTGAAGAATGTTACTGAATGCAAAATTCAAACTCAGAACGCGAAAGTCAACTTAGTTGAAGAATGTTACTGAACTAGTTAGTTAGCCAAATATGCTTACTCGATCGCAAGGGCAAAGATTCTTCTACTGAGTATAGTCCTACTGACTTGTGTGAGTGAACAGTAGTTAAGTACAGAAGTTTTGTGTGGAAGTGTAAGCACTAAATAATTGTCTCAGTGAAAAGCCGTTTTATGCTGTTTGATTAAAACTCAGTTGTATACAAAATGAATAGTTATCAATGCAACAGTTAAAATCAAGACAATTTTTTTTTAAAGTAGTTCAGGCACGCAGGGTCTTATATCCATTCTCCTTAACTAAGCAGGAGTTCATGTATTAATTATACTAAGCAAGTCTCAGTTGATTTGTTCACATGACAGATTCTAACTTGTTCGCTTATACTGAGCAAGTCTCAATCAATCTATACGCAGGACATATATCTACTTATAGTCGTATTGACTTTACACTTCTCAACCTTTAAGGTTAGAGTTTCTCCAACAGTGAAGGAGTTCTGACAAGAAGAACAGTTCAAAAGATGAACTCCTTCGAGGTTCTAAGCAATTGATATTATAATGAGCACGCTTAGATTGAGAAGGGAAACTAAAGGATCTCTAGAGAGAAGAACTAAAGGACCTCTTTTCCGTCTAGGAGCAGCTGTATGGCAGAGCAGGTAAAGTGTTGTCGGCTCCTTATTGGTCGAGTGTATGAGAGTAGGTGAGGCTTGTTCAAACTCCAAGGGTACGATGAGTTGACTTCCTCTGAATTCTCGGACCTTCAACTGATATATCTTTTGCTGATATTCGTCTGATCAATTCAGTGTGCAGGCTCGAATTCCTTTGTATATTCAGTTGGTCGATAGTTGACCAATTGACTTCCTCGATACTGAGTTTCTCCGGCTGAGTGCAGTATCTTCTACTAAATGCACAACTACTGAACTCTAGCCTACTGAGTTCCTAACAAGCTTAACTCAACTAAGCTATTATAATATCGAAGGTTCATCATTCAGCTAGAGGTTTTAAGATCTTTAAATCTTATCATACTAAATCTCATCCCGAAAAGGGTGTCGTACTGACTCTTCTATCTGAGTCGGCTGAAGAGTGATCTTCTGCTGAGTGCTTCGAATGATTGCTGAAGACTACTGAGGTCTACTGAACCGATGACTTGGGGTTCTGGAACTTTAACTTCTTTACTGAAGTTCAGTCCAACAATTTACCCCTTACAGGACTTAGACAAAATAATCTATGAAGATCAACACATGTCTAGCCAATTACATCATGATGGCTCATCACACACTAAGGGGTCAGGACAGGGATTTTGGGATCTTCAATTCCTTATGACAATATAACTTAGTATTGCTAAAATTCCCCCTAAACAATCAGTTACCATAATATGCAGAAATATCTACTGAGTCATATCCTATGTATCCCCCTAACAGTAGTCTCCTTGACTACTAACTCATATCCCTACAATTTCCCCCTAATTGATGATGCGAAAACAACTTAACCACTGAAACTACTAACAACAAATCTCAATTTTAAATAATTGAAAGAAATACAGCTCAGGTTTTAATAGCTTACTCAAAGGCACATCAGAAGAAATTCAGGAAGTGAGTGTGTGTGTTGATCACTTTAGTGATCAATTATGTTAAATAAACAACATAGCCATAAGACAATGAGAGGTTTTCAGGTCGAGTGAAAAATTGATTATATTGGTATGGAAGTGATTACAGATACATCAATACTACACTAAAAAAAAGAAGAGAGAGAGAGAGAGAGAGAGAGAGAGAGAGAGAGAGAGAGAGAGAGAGAGAGAGAGAGAGAGAGAGAGAGGGAGGGAGAGAAGCAAAGACTGAAAGATAGGCTGAGTATGCTGCTACTAAGATCTGAACTTCAGAATCCTTGATTTGAAGTCAGCGAACTTGGCCTCGAGAAGATCAAGCCCATAAGTTCTATAGATCGCTTCCTGAGATGCTTGATATGTGGACGATCTTCTTGCGTTTGAAAGGAAAGATCATTTCGGTGCATGGCTATCTCCACTTCTGCCTCTATCTCCTTGGTGCAAACATTACCTTCCAGAGTCATTAGGGGAGTCAATTGTCTGTATGCAGGTGCTTTCACTGGGAACTTCTCCTTATATAGAATGATTTTTATTTGAGCTCGGAAGTTGGGATCACAGTTGTAGAGGCATTGATCGAACAACTTATGCACTAGAGTGTCGCCTGTGAAGCATTGCCATACATAGTAATTCTTGATGGAGTCCTCTTTCATACTCTCCCATTGGTCATTGAGGTTCCATGGGATCCACTTATCTGCGGTGGTATGGAGTTTTCTTCAAATGAGGCTTCTGTCCACCGCGCCTATAGAATTTTGAACTGGTCGGGATCTCTCTGCTCTTGACTGGAATAGCTTTCCTGGCTGCTTTCTCAGTTTTAGCAATGTGCTATGTCAATTCAACTTTCCTTCGTTTCTCTCTGGATTCAGCTGTCAGCCTTTCTCTGGCTGTGAAGTCGAGGCCCATCTCTACTGCGTCCCACAAGGCTTTCTCCTCTACAATTTGTTTCGTAATAAGCTTAGGAGCTTTCTTCTACAACCTTTCAGATAATGGCAGATTGTCAGTTTCAGACTCTTCAATTGACTCAGATGCAGATGTTTCAGTAGGCTTTTCAATAGGCTTCTGGTGAGTCTTTTCAGGAGGTGTTGGCTTCAGCTGAGCTTTCTTCCACTGAGCCTGAGTCTTTAACTGTCTAGCCAAAGGGACTTTTGGATTTCTCATCAATTTAGCCTCTTCTACCATTCTAGCTTCCTGATCCAGTTGAGCCTGCAACTGTTGAGCCATGAGTTCATCATGCGCCTCTTGTTCTTTCCTCATTTTAAATTTAGGCGATGGAGCGGGAGAGCTTTTAGTTGTAATCTCTTTTGCCAGGCCTCTTCGGCGGAATAGGCTCTGTCCCCTCGATGAACTCGTCTACTTCGTCGATGTGTACCTAAGCTGAGGATCCTTCTCTTGATCCTCCAGCATGCATTGTCAGCTGCTTTGTTTCCTTGCCTACTTCCTTAGCATTTTCTTCTTGTAGGACTATGGGGAGGGGGAGATTAGATACAATAAACTCCTCAATCTCTTTGATTGCTTCCCCCTTATTCAGTACCCCGTTCTTTCCTTCTATTCTAATATCTCCTTCCCTTACCATCTTCTCTACCCCCTTATCTTCCCCCTTTTTGGCATCATCAGCCGCGGCCATGGAGGTTTTAACATCAACTACGCCATCTCGTAGGTTGTAGAGAGAGGTTTTGATCTGGGCAAAGGAGGAGTGAAGACCTCGATGACATCAAAGTATTGTTCCCAGTTCCTTTCATGATTATTGTGAATTTCCTTGATCAGAAAAATTTGTTTGGGCTGTGATGCAGTAGGGATGCGTCGAGTAACTTCTGGGAGTCCAACTGGATGAGGTCCAGATCTGTGGCCTGAGTTTCAAGAGCTTTGGCCACACTGGATGTTGCAGCTCTGTTCCTTTCACCCATCATTTTATGGACTTCAGCCATTGCCGAAGCTAGTTGCTCTGAGAATTGTTGAGCTTGAGATTCAAGCAACTGCTGGCAGTGAGTGGCTAACTCCTACTTCTGAGCTACTAGAGTAGTCTTGATGATCTCCTGAGTGTTGGGTGTTGGAGCTTCATGGATCTTCTTGACTTCTCCAGTGAGGGCATCAATCCGCTCAGTTTGAGCTTTTGTGTACTGTGCCCACTTCAGGTGCAAATCTTTAGCTAGGAGACGATTTTTGTCTCCTTGATTGCAGATTGCTCAGTTGATTCTCCTTGAGGATACAGTAGTGATTGGCTTGATCGAATATGAAGAACTACTGATCCTCTGCTCAGAGGCGGCGAGTTATTGTTGTCTTGAGGAAGACGCAATAGGGGCAGCACCAGATGCAGGAGGTGGTGGTGGTGAATCGCCCTTCTTGCTGGGAGTTTTGCCCTTACCAAAGTTTCCCTGCTCTGCATCCTTGGGTGCTGAGTCATCATCCTCAACAGGGTCGTCCGTCGGCAAAGGACCCTTGGCAGGAGAAGAGGCAAACTTCTGCTCAAGCAGTTAGAGCATAGCTGACCTCAAGTCCTAAAAGGAGGCAATGTCTAAGGGTTCTCCAAACCCTATCTCAAACTGAAGTTGTTGTTCCTCTGCCAATAGAGTGGGAACAGATTACTGCTGGATCATCTCTTCAAGAACATCCCAGTTAAGGAATATTAGCAGTATATGCGTCCTTGCCCTGACAGCTATGCCCACCAAATCCTGATAGTTGGCAATTACAGGGATCTGTTCAGTGACTTCAGATTCAGCTCTTACTCTGGTTAGCTGAACTATGGTTGGTAGCTTTGAAGATACCTCAATAGTTGGTTCAACTTCGAATTCCAACTGAGTCTCTTTAGTACTGACTATCTTGACTTTATCTTTGATGGTGGCACCTTCCATGCCTTTGTCCGAGTCTAGTATGATTTCCACCTGAGGAGGGAGTGGTGAGTTAGCCTTAGAAGGTTCCTTCTTTGTCAGCTTCTTTCTCTTAGGCTGTTCGGTTCGTGGAGGCAATTCAGTAGTAGGCCTTTCCAAGGCAGCTCCATCGATGGACTTTTCTGTTTGTGAATTTGATTAGCTTCTTGTCGAAGTATTTCATGTCTTCGGACAATGCTTTTGAAGACACAGAGGCTTCTATCAATGCTGAAACCTTAGTCCCGTAAATCAGTTTGCCTATGGGAGATAGTCTTCGCTCTCCTGCTTCTCCCTTGACAAACTTCTGCGACTGAGCTTTTAGTTCTGAAAGGAAGAACAGACCCCAGTTTACCTTGACTCCGTCCATTATCGCCATCGTGATCTGCAAAACAAGTGTTAGCACTTGAAAATAGAGTAAGTTAGAATATGTAGGCAAGTTATTAGAATATTTACCGTTAACTAAGAGCTTGAATATGATAGAAGTCTTAGAAATCAGTTTCTATATGCAGAGAATGCAAGGCTCTTAAGATCCGACAATGGCAGAAATAGGTGTGAAGATGAAGCGAAAGAGATTAAATAGGATTTGAAAACCAAGCAGATCAACGGTTAAGATTAAATTTCGCTTTACTGGAGACGATTAGGATGAAAAGTCATAAAAGGAATGATTACTAAGCCGTCTATAATCTCGACTTATCTAAGATTTGCAAGTTGGAGTAGGTGAGAAGACATGCATTTAATGCGCTGCAGTCAGTTCTTAGGATGTCGTGCTTTTAATGAGAACGGTTTTACTGAATGCATCCTAGGAGACTTAATTGTGGGAAATTAATGCGGATTATTCAACTGAATGCATGCTACTGATATCAATTAATTGCGATGCATGCTACTGAATGTAGATACTCAAACCTGACAGCTAAACATAGTAGTTGGCTTTTACCAATTGCAAATCAGTAGGAATCATCGTGATATCAATTGTTGGTACCAATTCTATGGTCTATATTATCTCACATTCCTCCTTGCTGAGTACTGTATAGTTCACCCTACTGAACCATAGTACAGAGTCTGACTTACTGATTTGTCGTAGTGATTCTCTTACCGACTCGGGTCAGTAGGATCCTGTAGACCCAGCTTAATTGAGAGTTCTCTGAATCTGTTCTCAACTAGTGGCTTGGTCAGTATGTCTGCCCTTTGCCTATCAATATGGATATTCTCCAACCTGATATCCTTTTTCTTGATATTGTCTCAGATGAAATGGTGTCGGATATCAACGTGCTTGCATCTCGTGTGAAGAACTGGGTTCTAAGTGATTGCAATCACATTGGTGGAGTCGTAGTAGATGGGCGCTTCATCTTGATAGATACCATAATCATGCAGTTGTTGTCGAAGCCAAAGGATCTGGGCACAACAACTTCCGGCAGCCATATACTCAGCTTCAGTAGTGGACATTGCTACTGAATGTTGTTTCTTGTACAACCATGATATGAGCTTACTACCTAGGAACTGACAAGTTCCAGAAGTTGACTTTCGATCTATAATGCATCTTGCATAATCAGCGTCAGAATATCCAGTTAAAACTAGATTATCATCAGCAGGATACCATAACCTACGTCGGGTGTTCCCTTCAGGGATCGCAGAATCTTCTTCGCTGAGTCTAGATGACTTCGCTTGGGATTCGCCTGAAATCTCGCACATACACCTACAACATAAGTTATGTCAGGTCTACATGCTATTAAATATAATAAAGAACCAATAACAGCTCTACAATAGCTTGAGTTAACAGAAGCACCCTCTTTGTCTAAATCGATTTTGAAATTTGTAATCATTGGGATCTTGGCTGGTTTGATTGATTCACAACCAAATCTTTTCAGGAGGTCTCGACTGTATTTGACTTGGTTGATGAACGTTCCTTTTTCTGATTACTTTACTTGAAAACCAAGGATGTATGTCATTTCCCCCATCATTGACATCTCAAAATTCTCCTTCATCATCTTTTAAAATAGTAGACACATGGTCACGTTCTTGGAACTGAAGACGATGTCATCCACGTAGATCTGCACTAGTAGAATGTCGTCTTCTGACTTGATGTTGAACAGAGTGTGATCTACTATCCCCTTCTAAAAACCTTTCTAAAGTAGAACGTCTGATAGGGCATCGTACCAAGCCTTGGGTGCTTATTTTAACCCATACAGAGCTTTCTTGAGTCTGTAAATCTGATGTCCCTGCTGAAAGGTGGGCGGTTGTTCCACGTAGACTTCTTCCTTCCAGTACGCCGTTCAGAAAAGCTGACTTCACATCCATTTGATATACTTTAAATCCTTGATGCATTGCATAGGCTAGGAATAGATGAATAGTTTCCAATCTAGTGACTGGAGCGAATGTTTCATCGAAGTCTATTCCTTCTGCTTGACAGTATCTATTGGCAACTAGTCGAGCTTTATTCTGACAATGACGTTGTTTTCATCACGCTTGTTCTTGAAGACCCACTTTGTTCCTATCACGTGTTTATGTCTAGGTCTATTAACAAACTCCCAAACCTTGTTTCTAATGAACTGATTCAGCTTCTATTGCATTGCAATGATCCATTCAACATCGTTCAGTGCGACCTCTATCGACTGAGGTTCATCTCTAGACAAGAAATAGGAGTACAAAACACTTTCTCCTTCACATAATCTAGATCTTGTCTTTACACTTGCTGAAGGTCTCCAATTATGAGATCAGAAGAGTGAGCATCTAGCCATGATCGTCTATACTTGGTTTCTTCTTCTAAAATTACTTATGTACAGTCAGTAGGAGTGTTAGGCATTTTAGTAGTCATGTTCTGTGACTGAAGCAATTAAGTAAGAATATTAGGATCTACTGAGTTCCCAGGTTCAGGGGCATTTTGCTCAGGAACATCACTCGTTCCCCCTAAATTGTTATTCTCAGTAGAGATCTAAGTTACCACTGAGGCTTCCACATCGATCGTGGTTACCTGAGGTTGATTCGGTTCAGTAGAATCAATCAGGTCAGCTACATTACCTGTGGGATGGGTTTGAATTTCTTCTTTATCTGACTCATCATCCCAACAATGCTGGATCTTTTCAGTTTCTTCATTCAGCTTGAGTTCCTGTAGCTTGCTGCTGACATCTTCAAGATTTGTCTCGTCCAATTTTCTATCCTCAATAACAAACTCATTAAATACTACATGAGGGCTTTCCTCTACGCAAAAGCTCCGGTAGTTAAAGACCCTGAAGGCTTTACTGACTCTGGAATATCCTAAGAACACTCCTTGATCAGATTTGCTATAAAAAACCTTTAACTGATCATTTCCATTATTATGGATAAAGCAAAGATAGCCAAAGATTTGGAAATGAGAAATAGAAGGAATTCTCCCTTTCCATAGTTCATATGGTATCTTCGTTTGTTGCTTTGTCAGTAGTGAGCGGTTCTGAGTGTAGCAGGCAGTGTCAGTAGCATTGGCCCAGAACTTCGAGGGCAATCCAAAGTCAGCTAGGAGCGTTCTTGCTGCTTATTTTAATGCTTTGTTCTTCGTTCAGTAAGACCATTCCATTGGGGTGTGCGAGCTGCTGAAGTCTCGTGCTGAATCCCCTCAGTATCACAGTACTCTCTGAGTTGAGAAATTAGGTCCCTCTATCCGAGCGTAACCTCTGAATCTTGATGTCCTTTTCCACACTGAGTTTCTTCAGCGGGGTATGTAACTCAGTCTTGACATCAGATTTGTTGGCTATGAAGATCACCCACGTATATCTTGAATAATTATAAATAACGGCGAGGGCATACTTCTTGCCTCTTATAGTCACTGGAGTGATTGGCCCAAATAAGTCCATGTGCAGCAGTGTAGGTAACTCGGTCTTGACATTAGATTTATTGGCTATGAAGATGACCCACGTATATCTTGAATAATCGTCAATAACGACAAGGGCATACTACTTGCCTCTTATAGTCACTGGAGTGATTGGCCAAAATAAGTCCATGTGCAACAACTAAAGGAATCCATTAGTGGAAGGTGACGAAATATGTGGATTGCTTGACTTTGTCTGCTTTCCCCTCACGTATGCTTCACAATTTCTATCTTGGTTGAATCTTCGTTGGGTAGTCCTCTGACTTTTGAGTTCCTAGCCAGCTTGTTAATTGCCTTTAAATTCAGATGACTGAGCCTTTAATGCAACAGCCACCCTGTTTTATCATTAGACTTCGTCTGGGCAAGCAAGCAAGCTTCAGGTTCGGCGTTGTTCCAATTTGCAACGTAGATATTCTTCCTCCGTGAACCTGATAACACTGTTTTCCCTGTAGATTTATCAAGAATTTCACAGAAACCAGCGGCAAAGATAACTCTGTTAAGGTTATCACAGAATGGACTGACAGAAAGGAGATTATGTTGATGTCCTTAAACATATGTTACTCTTAGTCCAAATGTTCAGCGTTCCATATCCCTTGTGTAACCTTTCGAGTTGTCACCAAACTCAATTCTAGGACCTTCCTCTTGTACATAGTTGGTCAGTAGGCTCTTCTGATAAGTCATGTGCCTCGAGCAGCTGTTGTCCACGATCCAAGGGCCCTTATTCACCTATAAAACAGAAACAGATAGGTACCCTTTTGGTTCAGTCTGGGTCCTTAAGCATTTGTAGGTGATTACACGACCCAAATATGTCTGGAGACCTTGGGGATCTCAGACTTCTTCTTGTTCTTGTCAGTACTTCTCTCCACTAAACTTAGAGCTGCTGACTTCTTGGCCACTTTGGGTTCAGGAGCTTTCTTCTTCTGACTCTTCATGCTCCTCCTGACCCTGGGCTCATAATAGTAGGAACCATATTGTGAGGATCCACCCATTCTGGTTCACCACACTGCTCTGCCCACCTAACCTTCTTAGTTCCCCTTGAGTTTGATCGTGGTGTTCTGGGGCTAGAACCCGTGGTAAGATAATTCTTGTAGCTTGGCTGAGGTGCTTGGATCTTCTGTTTATTCTTTACCTGAGGGGTGATAGGTTCAGCGACTTGAATTCCCCCTCGGATAAACCGGTCAGCCAGCTTTTTTGTGCCTTTTGAAGTTGAGGTATATGCTTCATATGTGTAGCCAAGTTCTTCCTTGACGGAGAATGGCCTCTGAGCTCTAAGTAATCCGTCTAACTTCTCCTTGGCTCCTAGGTACTGCTCTGTCATCAGACATCGCCATACTTCATCACTCTTCCTGAGTGACTCGTAATCCTTCTGAACTTCTGCGAGTTTCTGAATGAGCCTAGCTATCTCATTATCTTTATCAGAATTGTCCTTGGTCAAGACTGATATCTGTGTTTCTTGATGTTGAGACTTAGTCATGAGAGATTCAATCTCTTTCTTTTGTCTCTTCACAAGAATTTCTAAATCAGTAAAGACCTGACAATCAGAAGAAAGTCTCTAATTCTCAGCTTTTACCTGTTCCAACTCTTGAACTGTTCTACTGAACTGCTTGCTCAACTTAATTTACTCCTCTAGTAAATCTTCATATGCTTGAACCACATCTAGAGGTTCTCCTGCAGTTGAGCAATTGTCGTGTGTGCTCTGTGAAGAGGAGGTTATTTTCAATTTAGAGTTTACTTCAGCCTCTTCTCCAGCCATAAGTCACTGTTCAGTTGATGTATCAGGATTTGATTCTCCAACCTCAACAGCCACGAATGCAGCTTCATCTTCAGAAGAAAACATGAATACACCTTCCTCGATTGAGTCGTTGGATAGCTCTCGGCAATGTAGGCCTACCTGTTCCGGACAAATTTGTCTCTTCCGGCTTGTCGTTCAGCTCATTGAGTGGCTGAGAGCTCCGGACAGTCGTACTGATAGTGTCCATTTTCCTTGCAGTTGTAACACATAGACGTCCTGGGACCCTTTTCAGATGTGTTTTTGGATGGACTGGCAGTAGTCTTCGTGTCCCTGCATTCAGGAGAAGGTTTAGATTCTTCTTTTTTTATGATGTTCTTTCTTACCTGAAGAAGTCTTTGTGGTATCGCTTCAGCTTTCTGACTCTTTCCTTCTCTCTTTGATACTTCAGAGACAGAAGCGCGTGTCGTTCAGCAAGAGGAGTCTTAGTGGATTTTGGTACTAAGGTTGTGACTGACTTGCTTGCAGAACTGGGGCTAGCTCTAGATGTGCTGACTGTTGCTTTGAAAGCATGGTCGATTGGAGTGTCAGCTGAAGCGCTTGCACATTGTTGGGGTAAATTGTGTTCGAACTCATCTATCTTTACTTCTAAAAATATAACATCAGGAGTTAAAGCAATAAGATTAGAGCGACGGGAATAAGTAGCAAAAGGAAGCCACTTCAGTCGAGGCAGCGCTCTTAAGATCTTGGTGTTCATGTCTTTGTTGGTGAACGTCTTCCCCAGCCTGTTGATCACATTGAACTGGTTTGTGAATCTGATGCTAAGCTCGTCAATTGACTTACTAGGCTGTATGGCGAATGTTTTGAACTTTTGAAGCTCCAACTCGAGCTTGTTTTCTTTGATCTGTGGGGTTCCTTAGCTCAATACAGCCAGGGCATCCCAAAGCTCTTTCGTCGTCTTGTAATCTTGCTCTCTTCTGAGGTGTGAATCACTGAGCATAGTTAAGATTGCATTTAGCGCAACTCGGTCAAGGTTGTGCAATTTCTTCTCTTCAAGCGTGAAGGCGGCTTTATCTTTGGGAACCTTTGGCCCAATCTGTGCTCCTACACCTCCCACATCAGCAAATTCTACACTATTGATC
Organism: Lavandula angustifolia; assembly: GCA_028984105.1. Taxonomy (NCBI): domain Eukaryota; kingdom Viridiplantae; phylum Streptophyta; class Magnoliopsida; order Lamiales; family Lamiaceae; genus Lavandula; species Lavandula angustifolia. Next base: position 9,078,894 of record CM054805.1, read on the forward strand.
ATGGCAATGATTGGTGCAGTCTTGAGGACATCTGTCATGCTGTCGTGCAGGGATATAAGGTATGCCTCCATTCTGACATGCCATACCGTATAGTTCTCTACAGAGAACATCGGTACCATCCTAATACCTAAAATATCAAACATGTTAGACGTATAGTATAAGGATGAATGAAGAGATGCTCGTGCAGTGAAATATTTATCAAGATCTGTTCGAGTAGGCCAGTAAGTTAGAAAATGATGTTCAAAAGAACACCGCTCTGATACCAATTGTTGGTCCGAAGATGAGTATCAGGTGTGTGTGGGGGGGGGGGGAATACATTTGGGTTCAAGTTTTCCCTCAAACGCGAAGGTCCGTTTTGTACTGAGTTTGCTACTGAACGGTTTCAGTTGCCACTTAAGCCTTCTGATCGCGGGGTAGAGTGATTCAGCGACTGAACTCTTTCTATGGACTGATGTAAGTACTTAGAAGTTCAGTAGAGGAATAATGTGCGGAATAGTGTAGGCCAGGTTTTAGCTCGTGTTTTTGAAAATTGTTTTGAGCAAAGCAAGTAAGTTTCAACTATTGCACTTTTAAAGCAGTTTCACTAAAATAATGATTTTACAAGAAGTTAAAACACAAATGCAATAACAGTAAATGACATGAGCAGTTTTTAACATGGTTCGGATACGCAAGATCCTACATTCACGGTCTTGCAGAATAGGAGCTCTTGTTGATTAATCTGAGCAAGCCTCAATAAGCTTTCTGTGCAGTGCACATAACCTTCTAAGTTATAGTCCTTAGCGACTTTACAAAATCAAACCGAAGATTGAAGGAGTTTTGTCTCCAACAATGAAGCAGTTCTTACAGTAAGAACGATTCACTAAAAGTGAACTCCTTCGAAGGTTCTAAGCTTAAGATATTACAATGAAGGCTTAGAACACAGATCGGGGAACAACTCTAGAGAAAAGAACTACAAGGATACCTCTGGATTTTCTAGTTCTTTTCTTGATGTAACAATGAGTTTGCTAGAGTGCTTGAGAAGGCATTCGTGAGCTCCAAAACGTATCTGTTCCCGTTGGTTCGTGTTGTGAACTTGGTGTGATTAGCACACTTCTTCGATGAAGACAATATCTCTATATAGTCGTGACCCATGCATAGATCGGTTGAAGAGGACCAAGCCACGTGTCACAAAACTCAAAGGAAAACGACCATATAATTTTGAATGTTGCCGCATAGTGGTTGGCTTTGTGTGCGTGAGAGCAGCTTTTATGTCAGAGCAGGTAAGCTTCGCTTGCTTCTCATTGGTCGAGGTGTGGCGGCAGGTGAGACTTGTCAGACAATAGTCTTCTAGCTGAGTTGACTTCCTTTGAACCTCGGACATTAGTATCCTCTGCTGACATCCTACTGATAAAGGTCAGGCTGTCGATTTTCCTCGTACTGTCTCCAATTGAATTGCAGCTCTATTCAGTAGATGAACGCTGATCCTACTGATTCTTCCATCTGAGTCTGCTGAAAAAAGATCTTCTGCTGAGTTCTTTTAGCTACTGACTCGAAGACAATCAACTGAGCTCTTCTCTCATTTAGTAGTTCAAGGGTGATCGAGTCTTCTGTCTGAGTCAGCTGAAGAGTGAATTTCTGCTGAGTGCTTCCAGCGACTGACTCTGAAGACTACTGAGCTCTACTAAACTGATGACTTGGGCTTCTGGAACTTTAACTTCTCTACTGAAGCTCAGTGCAACAATTTACCCCTTACAGGACTTAGACAAAATAATCTATGAAAATCAATACAAGTCTAGCCTATTACATCATGATGGTTCATCATACTCTAAGGGGTTAGGACAGGGGTTTTGGGATCTTCAATTCCTCATGACAATACAACTTAGTATCGCTACAATTTCCCCTAAATAATCACTGACTCATAATATGCAGAAACATCTACTGAGTCACATCCTATGTATCCCCCTAACAATGGTCTCCTTGTCCACTGACTCATATCCCTACACTACTTCCATCATCCTTCGATCTAAGTTTTGCAACCCCTCCTCGCGATGATAAATCTCATGTCATCGACTGTTCAACCCTTGGAATTGACCCTTCTCTTCTCCGATTTCTCATGTTCTCGTCTTGATTTTCTCGAAAGTGACCACTCCATGATGAACTTGGAAACTGTTGTTCTCGAAACGGAGATAGATCCTGCAGATATAGTTTTTTCCGGCTCTGAGAGTGATGATAGATCTCCGTCGATAGAATTCTTCGATTCCTTGGGAAACAGATGCAGAATCAAGTAAGAAATCCATAATATTTGACACTAGATCTTAGTGTTTTTCCCTTTCCAAATAACCAAGAGTTCGTAGGTAAAAGGCAGCCTCTGAGCGAAGAGGTTGACGGTGAAGTTGCAGAAGCAAGGGCGCGCATGGATGACTTCCTCTCCTTAATACTGGAAGGAAGGGAGGACCACTGAAGAAGAAGTGCACACTATGCTTCGTCGGTAACTGCCTCACTACTGTCTTCTGGTAAGATTTTTCCACTTAGGATTATACTATATTGTTCTTTATGCTTAGCTCTGTAAGAGTAGTTTGGGAGAATAGCATATGGGTCTTGAGATGATATAAATTATGCTCATATTGAGGTTGTACTGGGATAAGTTGATGATGATAGGCTCTAAACAAGCTGATCAACTATAATCATTTGACTCTAGTAACCTGGCCTAGTGTATTACTGTACACGATGATAGTGATATGTACTGTTTGGCAATTTGCTTAGTTGATTATTCTGCATTGTTTTAGTGAATGTATAATTTTAACAATAGTCACAATTTCATATAGGATGACAGTGATTTGTTTTGTTTTAGGGATTGATTGTGCTATTCTATTTTGTTTTGTTTGGTAATCTGGCCTTAGTCATTTCTGGAGCTGTGACTCCTTAATGTGTTGGCTAATCTGCTTCATACTTGTGGTTGGTGTAATAATTTTTGTTTTTGGAGCTGTGACTCCTTTATGTGTTTGGTAATCTGCTTCATACTTCTGGTTCGTGTATTATATTTCTATTTTTGGAGTTGTGACTCCTTTATGTGTTTGGTAATCTGCTTCATACTTCTGGTTGGCGTAATAGTTTCTGATTTTGGCGCTGTGACTCCTTTATTTGTTCGGTAGTCTGCTTCATACTTTTGGTTGGTTTAATAATTTATGTTTTTGGAGCTGTGACTCCTTTATGTGTTTGGTTATGTGCTTCATACTTTTGCTTTGTGGAATAATTTGTGATTTGGAATTGTGACTCCTTTGTTATGATATTTGATCATTTGTGTTGGATTGAGTTTATATTTCTTAAGGGATTCTTTATTAGTACATGTTAATCAGGGTTGATGCTCCTGCACATGTAGATTTGCTGAAGTGGATTGTATTCATTAAGTTGAATACAGTCTAAAAAAGGCTACTACATATGAGATTTGCATCTTAGATAACCTGGTAGGGTAAAATCAACTACAAGATTACATTCCTTTCACCAAAACATAATGACATTCTCTTACAAAAGCTACTTACATTCCTTTCAACAAAACATAGCTTTAACTTTAAGCTTCTTAAAATTTTTACCCAAAATATGCATTCTTATAGTTCCTTTTAATATAATTACATTTCATGCACAAAAGATGCTTACAGTTCTTACCCAATTTAAAAACTCCTTTACGTTGCTTTATCTTCAAGCGTTTTCTGTCTAGTCATCGACAATGAAACCAAGTCTATTCCTTAGTTCAACTATGTCGATTAACATCCCATTTTCAATCATATATTCAATGCATTCCTCTGCCAAACTGTGGGGAACTTCTGGGTAAGGGGAATTCTTTCTTGCCTTATTAGGCTATCCTTTTTAAGATGTGGGATCCTATAACAGTTGTGGCCTTTGTACTTCATTATCTCAATCATTCACCCTTGCAAAGACAAGAAAACTTTGTTTAAGGTCATAGGAGACAGTTGTTCATATGCTAGGCAGACTACATTCACCAACTTATATACATTGTAGCAAACTGTTTCAATCTGAATGCTTTGAATTGCTCTAAAAAAGCCTAGATCCAATACATTTGTATCTGGGGAGTTCGGTGGTTGATTTGCCAATCTGATATCAAATCCATACAATGCGGTAGCCTCTTTAAATTGTTGATCACTATCCTTGATATGAGGTTTAACATTATCTTGTTGAATGAAGATAAGTTTGCTAGCATTACCTGGCCATTTAGCTCTAATGGCAAGTAATATTTGTATAAGATTAACATATCTGTCAGTCTCATTTGTACACATCTTAACCTTGTCTAATGCATTGAAATAAGTCTAATGTATCAGTCAAATGAATCATGGGATTGCTTACAAAATTGAAACAAATGTAAACTGAGTACAGTTTAATTTTACAGGCCATTTAAACATAGGAAACTGAAACAAAACTGAACATAAATCTAATGCCACAAGATCCTATAGCTCTACTATATTGAGTCTAATGTTACAACCTCTAAAGCATACATGTTATTTTTACAGTTCATGCACACTTCACTACTTTTACATACCTAATTTCTGAGGTATTCATTAGTCACTTCTCTTGTGATAGATTTTATAGGTTTTGTTCCATTGTACCAGCTGGTCTGTTTTTGCTTTTCCTATGTTCTGCAATTTTTTTGTAAATGAGAATATCCCTATTTTGCCATCAAATATCACACTATCGTCTTCAGAAAAAATAGGGCGGCAGACCGTACACGTGGACATGATTTTGATAATGAAGCTTTTGTTCTTACAACTTCTATGTGGATCTACCTCTCCCGGGGTTAGATCAAATATGTGGGCTGCCCTTGTTAGATCGAACCAGTTCTCGTTTATATGCACAGTATTATGCATGCTCTCAAATTTCAAATTGTTCAAGACCCTATCAAACTCTAGTGCCTCCATAGAGAATCTTAGACTAAGTAACTTGCTTGGTACTGTTAGGTCAGACTTAACTGCATGCACTAGAGTGAGCTTTGATCAACCTCTTACTCACCCACCTCCCAACTGTACTCTTGCTACAATATATTTCATTTGCTAACTTTCTAATTTTAGCTCTCTGTTGGTCCCGAGGTAAACGTTCAGGTGTGTGTGTGTGGGGGGGGGGTCAATACACCTGAAAACTTTTTCTAAACTTAGAACACGAACAGTCCAATTAAGGAGAGTATCTGCTGAATAAATTCAGTAGACCAGACAAGCTATTCTGGATCGCGTGGACAGAGTGACTGGCTATATACTGAGGCCTGCTAGCTGACTGATGTCAGAATTCAGTACCGTTCAGTAGCGTGCGGAATAGTGTAGGCCCAATTCAGTTGAATTGAAAATGTCTTTATTAAAACTGTTTCAGTAGATTAGTGCACTCAGTTAAGCTTTTCTGTAACTCTGTTGTATGATTTTGTAAACGGGTTTTCAGTATGAACAGTAAATCAATGCAACAGTAAATGAACACATCGATTTTAAAGTGGTTAAGATATCAACAATCCTACGTCCACTGTCGCAAAAAGATCAGGACGCTATTTTATTATACTAAGTTAGTCTCAGTTGTTTGTGCGCTGGACAAACACGGCCTTAAAGATTATACTGAGCAAGTCCTAGTTTACAAGGTTCAAACAATAATGTTTGAAGGATTCTCCAACAGTGACGGAGTTCTTTACAATAAGAACAGTTCAAGATATGAACTTCTTCGGTTCTAAGCTATAGATATTTCAGCGGAGCTTAGGTTAGAGGCAAAGGAAACAAGAAGAGGCTTCTAGAGTGATGAACAAGGAGTTCTCTCTGGGTTCGTGTTCTATCACTTGAATGCTAAAGGCTTTGATTCTATTAAGCTTGGTTCCCTAAAGCAAAGTAGTCGCCTTTCACGTTGAGTATTTCTCTGAAGTTCTTGTTGAAAGCTTGTATCTTGTTCGTTCAATGCTCGTAATTCACTGTTGTTCTTGTATTTTCCGATTTGATTTTCCCTGTATTTATAGAGGTGAGCTATGGATAGATCTGTTGGAGACGAATTGTCCACGTGTCACTCTCTTTGGGTAGCTAACGACTCTTTTAGAAATCGTGCAGAGTCTTTCCTCTTTTTCAGGAAAGTGGTTGACTTGCAGCTTTTTACCAGAACTTTGACAGCTGGCTGCTTGACATTGGTTGAGGTGTAGAAAGTTGTTGAGAAAAACAGACTTCAAGGCAGATACTGAAGTTGAGTTCTCTGATTCGTACAACCTCGGACAACTCTACTAATTTAACATTGAAAATCATCTTACAATCAAGGAGACTGTCAGGCCGTTGCTGAGTCTGACCAGGGGTTCAGTAGTATACTCCTGCTGAGTCCAACTCTATTGAAGGTCGACTCTGAGTTCAGTGAACTGCTCCTGCTGAGTCCAGTTCTACTGACTCTTTCAGTATGCCGCTCCTGCTGAGTCCAGCACTACTGAATGTGAATACCTCTCAGTATGCTGCTCCTGCTGAGTCCAGCACTACTGAGTCTTCACTCCATGGTACTGAGGCAGATGGTATACTGAGGGAACCGTAGACATAACTCTTAGCCTAGACAATGCTGAAGGAAAGTCGACTGAGTCTGAAACTCTCAGAGACCAAGGCCTTACTGTTACAATGGAATGGTTCACCTATCAAATTAGGGTTTTGGGATCAGCCAAATCTGCTAAACAGCCTAATGCTGAATCATCTCCCAACACTGTCTAATGTAGTTCTAAACTTTTGATTAGTGCTAAGTCTATAATTACTCTTTTGTTTCTAGCCGGAGTAATCTTCCCACTTTATAAAATAATAAATAAACCTTCATTTTGCTACTTCTTTGCAGTTCTCCAAAGATGATTGACTGTGCTACGAGAACAACTCCATTTTCAATTGCTTCGAGTACCTTCCCCTGATTTGGCTTTCCTTTTTTCGTGTTTTGGAGCAGACATTGCACCAGTCGGAGGTTGAAAGATTCTTACTACTCATTAGCTCTTGAGTTTGGGAGAAGAATTTTAGAGCCATAATAGATTTCTGCATTTGCTTCCAATCTGTATTTATTGGCAAACATTTGAACAGGAAATTTAAATTTAAGCATTCTATATTGGTGCCTAAGATTAGGTATGTGGTAATTACCGCCTAAGATTTTATCTTTATTAATTGGCGCCTTTTCTATTACATTTGAGCTTATTTACGCTTTTCCAGCTTTGACTCCACAATTTGAATCTATTAAATCCATTTTGCCGTTATAAAATCAAATTCACAAAAAGGTAGGACCCACATAAAGTTATACTCCTTCATAGTTAAAAAGTCAATAATCTTAAAAGCATGTGCAAGGTGGGCCATACTAGATTAACCACTAGCCACAACTTCCTTAATTCCTGCGTTGAATAAAAACATGTCATTTGAAATGGGTCGGGGGAGTAATAATAATAGTACCTAATAATTATGTATTTTTTGATAGAATACGAGTAAGAAATCGATACCTTTCATTCGCGTATGTTGTCGCAGCTTTGATTGTTAGCGTTTACAGCTTCTGGACTGTGTCTCGGCCATTTCCTTCCTCCGCATGCACAGAGATCTTAAGGATATTATTTTTCTTTTCGCTCTGTCAAAACTCACGTTCTAACGCACGTTTGAGAAGAATGTGTGTGTATATATTGATCCATAACTCAACGTGTATATATTCATTATATATTTCAAATAAACATAATATTATAATTGTGGCTCATTAATAATTATATTGTTAATGGGCTTCCAATATATTAATATCAACTCATAATATAATTAAAAATAATTGGACCACCTATTTATCAATAAATTTTCTCAGCCAATTAATTCCATATAAATAATTTTAGTATTATTAAATAATTTATAAATACATTAATCTACTAATAATGATTTTCGAGAGAACAAAATAAACACTGGGCAGCTAATTGGGCCAGATCAGGGATCTAATACAAGAAATAAAGTCGGGCCTCAAATTAATTAATTATCTATGTTCAACCTATAGCAAAATTAATTAATAATCACAGATTCATTCCACTAGAGAATTCGTGTTGACTTTACCCCTTTATCCCAATTTTAGCATGTGTTTGTAAGTTAGACTTAAATGATCTCAGTATTTAAAAAAATAAGTATTCGTTAATTATTTAAGCTTACTGACAACTTAAATTAATTCACATCTTACTATATTCCTGAGTTCACTCGACCTTATTAACACACCTAAACTTAATCAAACGACCGGGTTTAGTGTGCTAATCCTTACGAGTTCCTCTGTGGATTTTATCAACCCATTTAATAGGAATACAGATGCAAGATACATATAATCAACCAGAGATACAAATAACTACTATCACCCAAGATACGTAGATCCAGTCGCGATGACATTCACCATAGTAAGTCAAAGTGATAGATAGCTAAAAATACACTCAGCTGAAAAATAATCAAGCTTAAGACCAAATTAAGTGACTGAGATCTTTGGTTCTCCACTAAGGTCAGCTAGGAGAACACATCTCGCTGTAATCCTTCAATACACCACTTAAAAAATCTAGTATAGACAAGTAGCCAAGACAAACTACTTCATGTATAAACTGCAGCTTAAACCGACAACTTATCCTTAAGTTGTCCCAGTTGTGATAACTGTTTATATCTTGTCAGTTAAACCAATTGTGTAGTCTTCTGTGATACCCGACAAACTACACAATCTAACTTTTATATAAGATAAATGACTACATGTGCAAATATATTAAATCAGACAGGAGAATGAATAGTGAAAGGAAAACATATATTATACAAACAAAAAGGTTGCTTCCAGTATACAAAATTCTAATATTTTTTTGGGTGAACTTTTTAGCCCAAAAACCCAGGGTTTTTTTAGCCCAAAGCCCATAGAGTCCATTAGTTTTCTAGACGGGCTTTTTAGGTCCAATGTACCTCTGGGCTTCAAGTACCCCGGATAACCCACTTTATCGACTCTACATATACATGTCTAATTCATCTTGTTAAATTTTATATAGCTTATAATTTGGATAATGTGCTCGAGGTGGCTGATGGTGACGGTTACACGTGAAATGATTCTGAAATTATTTTATTGCGTTACTTTTATCCTGAACCGTGTATTTCTTTCAAATTTATTTTCGAGAACTAATAGTCACACTTGCTTTTATTTTAAGACTTCCACTCTTTATAAAATTTCGCATTGATAACTTTTTTTTTTATGAAAATCTATTTTTGAAAAAAATAAAATGCTGAGGTAAAGTCAAGCATGAGGTGACTTCCCCTTATTAAGTTATGTAAATTTGGGGCGTTACATGAAGTGTTACAAAAATCATGTTTTGCACATAAATTTGAACTTTGTACACAAGTATTCTTTTTTCTTCTTCTCGGCACTCTAAGGAATACTACAATTAAATTAGAATATTCTTAATAGTACTAATTTTAAATTCTTTTTACTATCCAATTACTAATTGTGTGTAGTTGATATTCCCACTTTTACGTAAGTGATTGATCTAGAGTTGATTTAGTATTCAATTCCCGTTATGGTTGATTTAAATTAATAATAATTAATTTTAAATTATTAATAAAATTTTAACATTGAAAAATATTTTTTTAAAAAAGGTCACTTTATAATTTACCCTTACCATTAGTACTATTTAACTATTAAAATAGAACATATAAAAGTAGGAAGTAAACCACAGTTGCAATTTTTTAAATAAAGGCACAAAAATACGAAAACAAATAAATTTATTTTGGCACCGTGATGACTTTTTCAAAATTCCTATATTTGGTAATTTTTTTTCAATAATTTGGTTAGATATAAACATTGTCGATTTTATAAAATCGGTTAAAATTGGACGTTGCAAACTGTTGGGTTAAATGATACTCCATCCGTCCCATTGATCTTATCCCTGTTTCTTTTTCGAGTTGTCTCACTCATCTTGTCTCCAACCCAAAATGGAAAGTTTTCATAGTTTAATACTCATTTAATCATTTATTTAAATTATAGGACCCACACCTTTAATATTAAAACCTACTTCACCTTAATAATCGTAGCGGAAGTTTGAAGCCAAGATGAATGTGACGGAGGGAGTATGATTCAAGACGCAAATTGACAAAGATGTCAAGCTGATAGGTTAAAATTCAAAATTAACCTAATTTCACAAGTGTGCGTACACATGTCGAAGAAATCGGATACTTTTGTTCGAATTTGTGAATCGGACCATAATCAGACTATTTTGCTATATAACGAACTAAAAGTGAACCTATCGGACATGAGACAACATAATGATAAAAGTGAAATTTACCATTTTCCCATATAATATATAGTTCCTGAGCCTTAATTATCTTGTCCACTTTCCATTTTGGGATGTTCGAAATATATTGTCCATATTCCAAATATGACAATTTATCACATACATTTTTTTGTGGGATCCACAATTTTTCACAAATCTACACACAATTTCACAAAATCTTCTTAAAAATCATGCAAAAAGCCTCACCTACTCTCATGTTATCCTCAGATACAGTTAAAAGTCTCACCTACTCTCATGTTATCAATATAGTTAAAGGTCCGAGGATGCAAAAAGCCTCACCTACCAATAAAATAATGAGACGTGTTCCATTTAACAAAAGTTCACTGAAATAATCAAACCCCTAGGGTTAACAAATTGATACGAGGATATATCTTTTTAAATATTATCTATCACCATTTCAATGTTGAATATATATTGAAAAAATTAGTTAGATGATTGGCTCCTCACTTGATGTGAAGATATTAAAATAGAAAATATAAGACTGCTGGAAATGTGATTCAATTGATAAAATTTGATGATCCCAAGGCCCCTACAAAGTGATGAACCATATCATGTAATAATTTAGTTGAGTTCAGCATGTTATGAACTTAGTAGTCTACCTATAGTTCAATAGTTGATAGGCTCAGTAGCATATCTTTTCTCAGTTGGATGGATGCAGCAATGAAGACTCACTAGAGTTGCTCAAAACCTACTGAATAAGTGGAATGTTTGAAGGAATTGGCCTGTGAGGTTAATATCTCAAGAGAATGTTAGTAGAGGATAACTTAGTAAAAGTGTCCGAGGTATCAGAGGAAGCCAACTCAGCATCCGCCTTGAAGTTTGAACAAGCATCACCGATCATTCAACTTCGACCAATGAGGTGCTGGCTGCCAGCACTGTACTTGCTCTGACATAAAGCTATCCTTAAGACTGAAAAGAGGTAATCTCTACAGTTACGTTCAAATTTGAGATGGTTGTTGTCCTTGTTGTTTTTGACACATGGCTAGGTCTCTTCCAACGGAACTTTCCATGAACATTACTAGCAGCTCAAGGAATCCTCCGAAAGGTGGAAACTAGAAAAAGAGCAGAAAAGGTGGACATTTCAAGAAGAGTAGTGGGAGTAAGAAGACGGTCCTTACCGGAGGCATGCGAATGCTAAAGGAAAAAGGAAGGTTTTTCAATCGTGGTAAGAGATGACACTGTAAGAATTGTTATCCAGATGTCAAGGCAAAACAGAAAGAGATGTGAGTCGCTCTTGTAAGTGAGATTGTTCTAGTTTCCTCTTCTACCCACGAGTGGGTAGTGGATTCGGGGGCAACTGATCATGTTTGTTACACCTTACAAGGTTTCTTGCAGAAAAGGGAATTGAGCGATGGCGAGGTGGTAGTCTCAATGGGCAATGGATCAAGGGTTCCTGCAATTGCCATTGGAGATTTGCATCTATCTTTTGATAGTTCTGTTTTAGTACTTAAAGATGTTTTATATGTGCCTGAGTTTAGGCGAAACCTAATTTCTATTTCAAAACTCTACATCAAGGATGGTTATAAATGAAGTTTTGATAGTGAAGTTTCCATCATGACAGACGATTATTTTATCTGTGGTGGGCCATTAAACGGAACTTTATATACTCTTACTTGTAAACCCCGTAATTCTATTCGTGTTGCTTCCTCATCATCAAACAATAAGAAGAGGAAAGAATCTTCTAAGGTAACTTACATGTGGCACTTAAGACTAGGTCACATTAATCTTAACAGGACTCAAAGGTTGGTGGAATATTAATCATTGGAGTCTCTCCAAGTTGAACCATTTCCAACTTGCGAAGCCTGCTTGGAAGGAAAGATGGTGACTAGACCTTTCAAGCAAACGGTTATAGAGCCATAGAAGCATTAAGTTTGATACATTCTGACTTGTGTGGGCCTATGTCGATACAAGCTTGTAGAGGGTATGAGTACTTCGTTACTTTTACTAACGATTACTCGAGGTATGGATATGTTTACCTTATTCGACACAAGTTGGATTGCTTTGAAACCTTTAAGGAATTCAAGGCAGAAGTGGAGAAGAAGCTAGGCAAAGAAATCAAAACACTACAATCTTATCGTGGTGGGGAATACCTATCCAACGAGTTCAAGGACTACTTGTCAGAATGTGGGATTACTTCCCAGCTGACAGCACCGGGCACACCTCAGCAGAATGGTGTGTCAGTGAGAAGGCCGAAATGGATACAAACGTGAAGAACGAAGAAGGTTGAGATAGTATTGTGTTGATACTATTGTCTTGGTGCACACTAAGGCAGAATAGTTCAAGGCGTCATGTCCATTAGTCCGCCGGTCTACCTGATAGTGTTGATAAGGGAAGGTTCAAAGCCTCAAGCTACCTATCTTGCTGCAATGCTATTTCTTTCGAATTGCGCATTTAGTCTGCATACATGCATGCACAACTTCCACTTATGTGGGGGATTGTTGGAAATTTGGTTTTGACTAATTAATATTTTAGTCTAACCATGATTAAATTGTTGTGGCCACGTTCGTATTCTCAAAACCGAATTTTGGTAAGTGAGAAATGTACGTTTTAAGTTGGTCACTTGTGGGGCATTTTCATAATTGGATGCAAGTACTACCAGCTAGCCCGGCCCAATGCTTGGCCCGTATCTGGGCAAGTAGACTAGTGTTATTGGGCTTGGGTTTGGATCAAAGTTTGTGGGTTGGTTGTTAGCAGACTTGATTGAAGCTGTTGACAGACTAAGTTTGTTGGGCTTGATGTTATCTGGGCCAGCAGTGGTTTTGGGATGAGTTTATTTGATAATATTTGAAGATCCCAAAACCCCTAGCTGAATGATGAACCTTCAATATTGTAATAGTTTAGCTAGAGTTCAGATGTTAAAACTCAGTTGGCTAGAGTTCAGTAGCTGTGGATTCAGTAGAAGATCTCAGCTGAAGGGCTCAGTATTGAGGAAGTCAGTTGGTATGTCTATCACCAACTGATTCTGCAAAAGAAATCGAGCCAGCGACTGAAGTGTTCAGACGGATGTCGATAGAGCACAATCAGCTAAATTTGCATTCAGGTGTATTCACCCCGTCTACACCTAAATCGCGTCTTTAGGACCAACAATTGGTATCATAGCAATGTTCCTCTAAGATCATCGTTATCTGTTTACTGGTCTTAACTCGAATAGATCCTTGAAAACCATTTTCACTGCACGTGCATATCTCTTCACAGCATCATTTACCATACTCTACATCATGTCTGATTTTTCAGGTATCAAGACTGTACCCATGTTTTCGGCAGAAAACTATGCAGTATGGAAGGTGAGGATGTAGGCTCATCTCACATCACTGCATGACAGCATGGCCGACGTTCTTGAAAAAGACACTATTGTTCCAATGATCGACAGTGTCGAAATAATAAAAGAAGGCCAGCAGGCGCAAGAACAGGCTCGAGGGTCCCCAAGGACAAGAGCCTCTTCACACCTAAAGAGAGGAAGTTGCACAACCTAGACCGAGTTGCACGTAATGCAATATTAACTACTCTTAGTGACTCGTATCTTGGTAGGGTGCACGAGTGCAAGACAACGAAGGAGCTATGGGATGCTCTAGCCGTTCTGAGCCATGAAACTCCGCAAATAAATGAAAATAAACTGGAGTTAGAGCTACAGAAGCTAGAAGCATTCGCTATGCTTCCACTAGACTCCACTGATGATTTTAGCGTCAGATACACGAATCAAATGAACATCATCAACGGACTGGGGAAGATATTTAGCAACAAGGAGACTAATACCAAGATTTTACGGGCTCTTAGCAGGCCCAAGTGGTACTCTTTTGATACATCTTTGAGGAGAACTAATTTGAACTCTGTTACTCCTGATTATATCTTTTCAGAGCTAAAAGCAGAGGAGTTCGATTTCAATCTCCCACACACCCAGGTGCAGAGAGTGAAGTGCCAATGGATCATGCATATAAGGCATCAGTCACCACATCCGGAGCAAGTCCCTCAGGTGTAAGTCAGTCAGCTGGAAGCTCAGTAACAATACCCTCTGCTAACAACTTGGCTAAGAAATATGCCCTTCTTTCGGTGAAATACTAGAAGAAGGACATGTACTGAAGGATGAAAATGAAAGGGGCTTCCAAAAAATATCAAGGAAAGAGAGATAATAGTCACTCGAAAAGTGAAACTTAGCATCTGCCTTATTGTAGGAATATTGAAGCGGCTCCCACTGGACATACTAATACACTAAAAAGGGAGACCAAGAGTTCATTATTCTGTCACTACAAGAAGCCGAGACATTATCAGTATGAATGTCCAGAACTCTCAGCAACTGAACGAGCTGAAAGGCAAGCCCGATTTGACAAATTTGCAAAGAAAAGGCAAGCTTACATAGCTGGAGAGATGTCCGACTGCTCAAGCGACACAGAGCTCTTTATGGATTCATTAGATACTGATGCTGTATTTGTCGCACTTGAAGCAAAAGACACTGAACTCTGTCTCAAGGTTGGAGAAGAGGTTGAGGTAAATTCTAAATTTAATATAAGCCCCTCTTCACAAGGCACACACGACACGAGCTCAACTACAGGATAACCGCTGGACGTGGTTCTTGCATATGAGGATCTACTAGAAGAGCAGAGTCAGATGAGCCGACTGTTTAGCAAAACCATATAGGAGATAGAACTCCTGAAAGATGAAAATCAGAGACTTTCAATGAGAAGTCAGGACTCTACTGAGTCTGAAGAACTTGTGCTGAGATAGAAGGAAGAGATTAATTCTATGATGACTAAGTTTCAACATCAAGAGGCACAAATCTCAGTCTTGACCAAAGACATCTCTGAGAAAGATACTGAGATAGCACAACTTAGTTAGAAACTCGCGTAAGTATAGAAAGACTATGAATCACTCAGGAGGAGTGATGAATATTTAGCGAGGATTGATGATAGAGCAATATTTTGGAGCAAAGAAGAAGTTGGAAAGTATGCTCAGAGCTCAGAGGTCAGTCTCAATGAAGGAAGGACTTGGCTATACATATGAGGCATCCACTTCTATCTCTAAAGATTCTAAGAAGCTGGCTGATAGATTTGTCAGAGGGAAGACTCAAATCGCTGAAACGACAACCCCTCAGGCAAAGAACAAGGAAAAGATGATCGCACCTCAGCCCAGCAACAAGAAAGTGACCAATGGTTCATGCCCTAAGACACCCAGGTCCAACTCAGGGGGAACCAAGAAGGTCAGATGGGCCGAACAATATGGCCAACCAAAATGGAATCACCCAGCTCAACATGGATCTTATTATTATGAGCCGAGAGTCCAAAGCCCAAAGGTTCAGAAGAAGAAGAAGGTTGAACCTCAGATGAAGAAAAAGTCAGCATCTGCAAGTTCAGTGGAGAAGCCAGCGGACAAATAGGGCAAGAAGTCTGAAACTGTCAGGCTTGTCAGACAAGCTTGGATCAAAAAGTCCACGAATGTCTAAGGACCCAAAGCTGAGGTTACCTGAATCTTTTTCTGTTTTGTATGTGCTAAAGGACCCTTGGATTGTGGGCAGTGGATGCTCACGACATATGACACATCAGATGCTCACGATATATGAGATCGACTATGTTCAGCAAGATGGAGCAAGAATTGAGTTTGGAGACAACTCCAAAGGCTACACAAGGGGATATGGAACGCTGAAAATAGGGATTGCAACAGTTCTTAGAGTATTATATGTTGAAGGACTTCAACATAATCTCCTTTCTGTCAGTCAATTATGTGATACCTCCAATAAAGTGACTTTTGGCGCAGGTTTTTATGATGTTCCTACAGGAAAAACTGTGTTATCAGGGTTGCAGTGAAGAAACATATATTATGCTGAATAGAATACCACCGAACCTGAAGCATGCCTACTGGCACACACGGAGTTAGATGACAGAACTGCATGGCTATGGCACAGACGACTGAGCCATTTGAACTTCAAGACGATGAACAAGCTAGCTAGGGATGCTAAGTTCAGAGGACTGCCCAACGAAGTTTTCAAAAGATATAAGAATTGAGAGGCATGCTTGATGGGAAAGCAAACAAAGTCAAGCAATCCACCTATTCCGTCACCCTCTACTGATAGGATACTTCAGCTGCTTCACATGGATCTTTTTGGGCCAATCAATCTAGTGACGATCAGAGGAAAGAAATATGTTCTTTTCATTGATGACAATTCCAGATAGACATGGGTGACTTTCATCGCCAATAAATCTGATGTCAAATCTGAACTGTCGAAACTGCTGAAACGGTTAAGCGTCGAGAAGGATTTCAAAATTCAGAGAATACACTCATATTATAGAACAGAGTTTTTGAACTCAATGATGAAGGACTACGGCGAAGATGAAGGCATTCAACACGAGACATCAGTGGCACGTACGCCTCAGCATAATGGTCTTATTGAAAGGAAGAATAGAACACTTAAAGAAGCAGCAAGCACAATACTCGCAGACTCAGGTCTACCATTGAAGTTCTGGGCAGAAGCTACTGACACTGCATGTTACACTCAGAACAGATCTCTACTGACTCATATGCACATGAAGACACCATACGAATTGTGGAAAGGGAAAATTCCTTTTATCTCTCATTTCCATGTTTTTGGTTGTGCATACTTCATCCGCAATAACGGAAAGGACAAGTTAAAGGTCTTTGACAGCAAGTAAGACTAGGGAGTTTTCCTAGGATACTCTAGGGTCAGCAAAGCTTTCAGGTTCTTTAACTACCGGACCCTTTGTGTAGAAGAAATCCCTTATGTGGTATTTGATGAATTTACTTCTGAGGACAAGAAGTCAAACTCTCAGCAAGAAGCTGAAGAGATCAGGAGCAAGCTATAGGATCTAAGCTTAAAAGATCAAATCGAAAAGATTCGGCATTGTTAGGATGATGATTTAGATGATGAAATCCATAATCAACCAACAAACAATGTAGCTGAGGAGATTAATTCTACTGAACATAATAAATCCCAGGTAATTCAGGTCGATGAAGAAACCCCAGTGGTAACTGAGACCTCTACTGAGAATAACAACTCAGGAGGAACTACTAATGTTCTTAATCTGAATACCCTTGAACCTGGTGACTCAGTAGAACCTGATCTTGTTACTGAATTGCTCAATTACAGAATAGTACAACTGAAATTCCTAACACTCCTACTATCTGTTTTGAATCAATCTCAAATGAAGTAACAAGACAACGTTGTTCATGGTTAGATGGTCATAGCTCATATTTAATAATCAGAGATCCCTCAGCGAGTGTGAAGACAAGATCCAGATTTTGTCAGGGAGAAAATGCATTATACTCCTGCTTCTTATCTACTGAAGAGCCTCAGACTATTGAGGATGTGCTGAATGATGCTAATTGGATCACCGCCATGCAAGAAGAGCTCAACCAGTTCACTAGAAACGATGTATGGACACTTGTAGACAGATCTAGATATCAGCATGTGATTGGAACGAAATGGGTCTTCAAGAACAAGCGAAATGAAAATAACGTTATCATCAGGAATAACGCTAGACTTGTTGCCAAAGGTTAATGACAAACTGAAGGGATAGACTTCGATGAAATATTCGCTCCAGTTGCAAGATTGGAAACCATTCGTCTATTCCTCGAATATGCAACACATCAATAATTCAATTTCTACAAATGGATGTGAAGTCGGCTTTCCTGAACGGCGTGCTGAAGGAAGAAGTCTACATGGAACAACCTCCCGGCTTTCTGTAGGGACATCAGGTTTATAGAATTAAGAAAGCACTGTACGGGTTAAAACAAGCACCCAAGGATTGGTACGATACCCTTTCAGACTTTCTCCTTCATAAAGGTTTTCAGAAGGGAACTGTAGATCACACCATATTCAGTATAAGTCAGAAGCTGACATCCTACTGGTGCAGATATATGTGGACGACATCATCTTTGGATCAAGGAACCTGACTATGTGTCAGAAGTTTGAACGGATGATGAAAGAGAAATTTGAAATGTCGATGATGGGAGAGATGACTTATTTCCTTGGACTTCAGGTCAAATAACCTAACAAGGGAATATTCATTAATCAAGCGAAATATACAAGAGATCTCATCAAGAAATTCGGCTGCAAATCTAGAAAATCAGTAAAGATACCCATGAACACAAATCTCAAGATAGATCTTGATAAAGAGGGAGTATCTTTAAACTCTACTGATTATCGTGGTATTATAGTTCTTTATTATACCTAACAGCCAACAGACCTTACATAACGTATACTGTAGGTGTTTGCGTGAGATTTCAGGTGAATCCCAAATGGAGCCACATAGACTCAGGGAAGAAAATTATTCGTCACTTAAAGGGAACACCTGAGGTTGGATTATGTTATCATGTAGATGATAATCTTAAACTAACTGGTTATTATGATGCTGATTATGCAGTATGTCGAATTGAAAGGAAATCAACCTCAGGAACTTGTCAGTTCCTCGGCAGTAAGTTGATATCTTGGTTCTCCAAGAAAAAAACATTCAGTAGCTACGTCCACTATTGAAGATGAATACATGGCTGACGGAAGCTGTTGTGCCCAGATACTATAGCTCAGACAACAGCCGAGAGACTACGACATTCATCAAGATGAAGTGTCTATATACTGTGACCGTATCAGTGCCCTTACAATCACACAAAATCCTGTTCTACATACTCGATGCAAGCACGTGGACATCAGGCAGCACTTCATCAGAGATCATGTCGAGAAAAAGGATATCAGAATGGAAAAGATCCACATTGATAAGCAACAAGCTGATATCCTGACCAAACTTCTAGTCGAGACCAGATTCAATGATCTCTCAGTAGTACTAGGTCTACTGGATCTTACTGACTCGATTCAGTAAGGCGATCCAGAAGGTAACGAGTGAGGGGGAACACTCTCAGTAATGCTAAAATACTCAGTGGCATCAACGTGGACTCAGCTGACTACTATGTTCAGCTAACAGGTTATGAGTATTTATTCAGCATTTGGTGATCAGCAAGACATAACATTTATTTCCCGCCATTAATGTTCATTGTACTGCATTAATCATGTCGTTCTCATTAAACACATGACATTCTATATGCTGACTGCGGCTCATTTAATTCATGCAATTTCACCTTACCCATTTGGTGATTGAGATAAGTAGGCGAGATTATAGGCGGCACAGTAGTCATAACCTATTATAACATTAAATCTGAGCCATCCACCTCTTTTAAAACTGATTAATCTCAGCCGTACAAAGATAAACCATTCATATTCAGATCATTTATATCTTTGTGTGTATCTTCACTCTTAATCACTTTCTGCCATTTACGATAAGAGTTGTGCTTTGCATAGTACTTACTTGCTAAGAAATCTGCCAAGATCAATCACATTTCTTTCGGTAATTCTTTCTCTAAACTATATCTAAATCTAACTTACTCTATTTTCAAGTGCTCACGCGTGTTTTTCAGATTTAGTTTTACTCTCTACAATGACAACTTCTCCCAACAACGAAGTGCTCATCCCATCTGACATTCAAGAGATCATAGACTCCTAGTGAGTCTGGTTTGAGCCCGTTCTGTCCTTTCGGTCCTGCAACATCCCCTGCATGGATAACGTCCTTGACGCTTTGGAGGCTTCTGGTATGATGACCATTCTGCAGACGTCTCCTTCTCACTACCTCCCTAGGCAGGTTTTCGAGTTCGCTATGAACATCATGCAAGATGATGGTGTGACGGATATCACCTGCATCAATTTCATGCGCGAGATGGTCCCCAACGTCTGGACGGAGAAGATCACAAATATTGATATATCCAACTGCCTTCTCCGCAGCTTCAACCTCATAGATGAAGGGATTTCTCCTGTTGGGTACAAGGATTCTTCCATCAACGAATACCTCTCCAGATTCAGTGGTCAGGAGAACATCGTATTCAAAGCAGCTTTCCCTAAAAATCAGTTGCTCCCTGAATACAGGAGATTGGCCTACATCGTGAACCATGTGCTGACCAGCTCAGCAAGTTAATTTGATCAGCTCTCCAGAGTTAGAGTTCAGCTGATGATGGCCATTGTGGACGAAGCACATATCAACTGGAATACGTTCTTCAGATCCGAATTCAAAGCCCAACTCCAGAAGTTCACAATTAATGAAGACAAAACCGGTCTTCAGCTGATTCCAAAGGGAAAACTCCTCTACGACACAAAGATTTCCATTATGATAGAGGATTTATGCCAAGGAAAAGTGGTGTTCGATGATGCATTTCCATTCGATCATAAGAATGTGAAATTTCTCAACACTGCAGCAATAGAGAAATCGATCAGCCGGGACTTCATGACAAACGTCCCCTGGTACTATCTCAGGCTCCTCAGCAACCTCAGTAGAAGAAGAGAAAGACGCTGAAGAAGCTTACTATTGGTCCTGAGACGTGGTTCAGGTGTAGAGGGGGGGGGGGTGAATACACCTGAATAAGAATTTCTTTCTCAAACGCGAAGTCAGCTCTAACTAAGTTTGCTACTGAACTGAGTCAGATAGCCAAATATGCTTTAGATTGTGTGGGAAGAAAATCTTCTACTGAGTTCAGCTCTACTAAACTGAGTCAGTCGTTCAGTATCAGAGTGTGTGCGGGAGTGTAGGCCCTATCAACCGTCTCGGTTAGAAAAAACCGATTTTTATGCTGAGTTTTATGAAGTACGCTTTGCATGTAGTATGAGCATGTTGGGTTATGAGTCAGTGATTGTTTGGATCATTGCTAAGAGGGTACTTTGTAGTTCATGTCTTAGGACTTATTGCTATATTTCGGTAATGGGGGAAATTGTAGTGATTTATTGCTATAGAATTGAATATCCCAAAACCTGTCTTGTACCCTTAGTGTGTTGTCTTTCGGACTTGATGATGTAATAGGCTAGACTGTTCTTATATTCGTTATCTGTTTTTGTCTAAGTCTTGTAAGGGGTATTTGTTGGTCTGAACTTCAGTAGGAAGTTAAATTCCAGAACCCCGTGTCATCAGCTTGTAAGAGCTCGTGTCCTCAGGTCTCCAACTGACCATTACCAATAGAAGATTCCCATCAGCTGACCTCCATTGAAGACACAGTATGAGAGCTCAGTATCTTCAGAGTCTCCGGCTGACTACTCTTAGTAGAAGTCTTCCATCAGCCCACTCAGATGAAGAAGACAGTACGATCGTTCTAGATCTACTGTATCTGATAGGAAACAACTGCCCCACTATTACTGTCATTCGAAAGTTAGCAGAGTATCATACGAGGATGAGTGAGAGTCAACTCACATGAAGATAGATGTCTAACAAGTCTCACCTACCACAAACTTTGACCAATGAGAAGCAACCTAAGCCTTACCTACTCTAACACTAAAGCTGCTCTCATGTACAGTGACCAACCACTCTGCGACGCTACTTCAAAACTTATGGCCGTTTTCCTTGGACATTTGTGACACGTGGCATCGTCTTCTCCAACGGACAAATGCAGGGTCACGACTATAAATAAAGAAGCTTTTCCAAGCTCAACGCACGGGATATCAAAGGGAATACATGCTCAAAGCATTCAAACTCTCTAGCGCATTCATGACGATCTAGCGAAGAACTTGTTTAGTTGAATATATGTAGTTCTTCTCTCTAGAGTTTCTTTAGTTCCCTCTTCTCTATAGCTTACAACCTTCGAAGGAGTTCACTTTCTATGAATCGTTCTTATTGTAAGAACTCCTTCATTGTTGGATAAAATCCCCTCCCCTTCAAACTTCGGTTTGATTTGTAAAGTCACTAAGGACTATAACTTAGCAGGTCTATCCAGCGCACAGATTCCATCTTGAGGCTAGCTCAGATTAATCAACATGAACTCCTGTTCAGCAGGACCGTGGACGTAGGATTTTACGTATCCGAATCACATTAAAAATCGCCTGTGTTATTTACTGTTTTATTGCATCGTTCTCAAACCGATTTACAAACTCATACTTTGCATAAAATGTATTTAAAAGTGCACCAGCCAAAACAAATTTGGTTTGCGAAAACACATTTTCAAATCGAGATGAAGTCTATCGGGCCCCACACTTATTCGCACTAAACTCTCTGACTGAGATCATAATACTGATAAAAGTCAGTAGGAAAGACTAAGTAGTTGAGCCACTCTGACCCGCGATCAGAAGGTTACTATTTGGCACTCTACATCAGTCGCACTCTACAGCTAAGATGTCCTTCGCGTTTGAGGAAAAAATTGTAATTAGGTATATTCACCCCCCCCCCTCTACACTTGATACTCGTCTCCGGACCAACATAGAAGTTAAGGAAAAACAGTAAATCACCATAGCAATTTTTAAAGTGTCTTTCTCGGGGAAGCGCGTTTGGTCAGAGCATTTAGTGCATGGGAAAAACAGTAAAAACTTGACTTCCTCTGAATCCTCGGACCTTCAACTGAAGTGTCTTTCCCACTGACGTTTTTCAGAGCATTTAGTGCATGGGCATGAATTTCTGAGCAGATTCAGCTGGAGGTTACTGTCCAACTGATTTCTTCGATCGTGAGTTCTTCAGCTGAGTGAGGTATTCTACTGAATCCTGCGGCTACTGAACTCTATCCTATTGAGTTCTAACAACTGAACTCGACTAGGCAATACAGATACGAAGGTACAATATTCAACTACCATTTTGGAATCTATCAAATCTATTAAGACTGTCAGATCTGTAGATTCATCTACTAAATCCTTATCCCAACAATTTCCCCCTATTTGATGATGCCAAAACCTATTACATCTTCTATCATAGAAAACATGCTAAGGTTAAGACTAATAGCTACTGAATAGAATATCTATTACAAGGGAATGCTCGAGTCAAGAAATCACAACTGAGTAAGATAAAGAAGTGAGAAATCAGAGCAATCACAAGTAAAGGAATGTCAGAGCAAACTTATGATAATAGGTCATGTATCAGAGCCGAGATAAGAATTAAGACATTTAAGAATAGCTGAATGAATCAGAGCATAACTTCAGTTAACATAGTTATAGCATGCTGGTTCAACTGACATGTATGAGAATTTATCAGAACATAACAAACAAGTTCAGCACATTCACACAGAATCAGGACTGATACAAATAATCTAACTTTAGAATAGATCATATAGTAGCTAATCATCAAATGTAAGTTCAACATTTATCAATCACATCCCTGAGATGCAAGTTCCCCCTAAGAAACAATTTCCCCCTTTATATCATAAATGAGTTCTTTCCCTCAAGTATAAATAATTTATCAGAGAAGAGAAAGATAAACACAGTTAATGAGTAGGAAATAATTCTAAGGCAGATAAGCACATTAGTCACATAGGTCACATAAGTTAGATAAGTAGCTAACCACTGAGGTGATCAGTCGTGCTAAAAATAAAAGATACAGCCGTAAAGATAATGAGTGATTGACAGGGTCAAAAAGTGATATTGTCATATATGATGAAGAATTTACAGTACAAAGAAATCTATCACTAAGAAGCTAGCCTAGGAAGGAAGGATCGGCTGGGCTTCTTCTTGAATTGTTGCATCCTCGCCCGGAAGTCAAGTGACTTCTTCTCAGGGAGCTCAAGGCCATAGCTCTTATAAACACGGTTCCTCAAGGCCTTGATTTCCACCGAGTCTTCTTCTAAATTCTCGCTCAGACCTCTGCTATAAATAACATTCTCGATCTCTTCTTCTATATCCTTTTTGCAAAGATTGTCAGCGTGCGTCATAGGAGGAGGTAGAGTCCGAAAGGGAGGTGCCTTCAGCGTTTGACCCGTTTGGTCAGGCAAAGTCTGAATCTCAACTAGAAGGGCTGGATTCATGGTGGTCAGGAGATCTTTGAAATATGAGTCAGCATCTGAGAAATCTTCATTCCTAACTCTCCATACATAGAATCGCTTGATGAATTCAACCTTCATCTGCTCCCATTGGTGATTATGCTTGAGAGGCACCCAGTCGTCAATTCGTTTATATACAATACGCTTCACCTGACTAAGGGGCCCTCTGCTCCTGAAGAAGCAGGAGGAACGAGGGATACTCCTTTCCTTAACCGGTACCCTCTCCCTGGCTTCTTTATCTATCCTCAGCCTGAGGGCTTCAAGGTCAGCTAGGCGTATTCTCTCTCTCGCCTCTCTCAGCTGCCTTACCTCGGCTATTCTATCAAAGGCTCTATCACACGCATCTCATATCTCCTACATTTCTTGCTCTTGTTCTTTGGAAGGGACCGTGGAGGGAACATGTGGTTGTTCCTCTGAATCAACAGGCGACTGAGATTTTGACTTAGCACCTGAAGCTCCGCCTTGCTGATTAGTCTTGGACTTTTGGGTCTAGGTATGTTGAGCTCTAGACTATTGAGGTCTAGCAGCT
Organism: Lavandula angustifolia; assembly: GCA_028984105.1. Lineage (NCBI taxonomy): Eukaryota > Viridiplantae > Streptophyta > Magnoliopsida > Lamiales > Lamiaceae > Lavandula > Lavandula angustifolia. Next base: position 9,103,466 of record CM054805.1, read on the forward strand.
GTTGATCTGGCCGCTGCTAATCGAGATTACTTCGAGGTGGTCGACCGCGTGCCTGCAGATGCAGGAGAGCAGATTTGGACCCCTTTCTTCTTTGTAGCTGGTTTATGTTTAGCTTCTTCTTCAGCCAGTTCTCTCGCAAGCTGCTCATCATAGGCAATCTGCTCTTCTTAGGATTTGAACTTCAGCTTTTTCTGAGCTTTGGGAGGGCTAGGGTCAGCAGGCGCCTTGCCCTTTCCCTTATCGTCTCTCTCAGGTGCTGGAGGTGGTGAGCCTTCAACTGTCAAATTTTCAAGATATGAAGTCACCTCATCCACTGCTTGCTTAGTTGCTCCTTCAGCTGTTGGCACTATAGCCTTATCAGCTACTGAGCTCGGTCCGCCCTATTGTTGATCTTCAACTTTAAAGATAGATCTAAGTTGAGCTGATCTCGACCCTTCCCCCTTTTTGGCATCATGAGGGAGGGTGGCCAGGGATGTGACCTTCTTGGTCAATTCTGCTACGGAATCTTTGACCGAAGTTATCCCAGTAGCAAAATATGTTGCTACATCAGTGTAAGACTCCCACCTATTGATATGCTCCTGATCGATGGCCTTAAGTAGAGCATCTTTAGATTTATCAAACTTGGTGAGGTAGTCTTGCACTGCAGCTGACGCATTCTGCTCTATCGTCTGGCAGGAGGTATGCTGATGAGTCAGTGCCTTGGATACACTGTCAGCTATGAAGGCATACTGCTCCTCCACTGCTTTCTGAACACGACCTATTACAGCCGCCACTTCTTGAGAGAAGGATTTAACCTGCGACTGTAAAAAGATTTTCGAACTGAGCGTTCAGGTCGGTCCTCTGAGCTGCAAGTGCCTTAGCGAGGATCGTGTCTATATCAATTGAACTTGGCGTGTTGATCCTCTGCACTTCAGCTGTTAGGTTGGTCAGCGACTTGGTCTGGGCCTCAGTGAACCTACTCCACTTCTGGTTCACATCATTGGCAAGGTACTTATTCTTGTGAGTCTGTCGCTTGATCACCTTGTTGATGGACTCCGTTGAGATGTCTTTTATCTCAGCAGACTGATATCAACGCTTCAGTTGCTGCTGGTGCTGAGTCAAAGACGGAGTCCGATTGATCTGGCCAGATGTAGACGGCAGTTGTGGCTGATCAATCTTGGGTGTGTTGCCTTCAGCAGATCCACCCATGTCTGCATCCTTAGGCGCATCATCACGCGGATGTGATGGTGGGGGAGAAGGAGGAGCCTAAGTGTATGAGGGCTTAGCTCCTTGAGTTCGGTCATGGAGCAGCATCAACATGATTGCTCGGAGGTCCTCCATTGAGGACATATCTACTAGCTCCTCATAGCCTATTTCATTCCTGAGTGTCTGCTCTTCCTCCAGCAGAGTGGATAGGGACTGGACCTGAATGGTCTCCTGGAGTAGATCCCACTCCAGGAAGTGGATCCGCATATGAATCCTAGTGCGGATTGCTATATCCACCAGATCAGGGTATGACCTGATCTCCAGAATCTCTACAGCTACCTCGTCTGTTGCCTTCAGACGGGCATTGAGAACTGAGAGCGGAACAGAGGAAACCTCTGCGGTTTGAGTATTAGCTAGAATGTGCGGCTGATTTTCCTCGGTGAAGACCGTCCGAACCTTGTCTCTGATGGTGATGTCATGCTTGCCTGACCCATAGTCCTCTACAGAGATAGGAGAGGAGGGTGGTACTTCTGAAACAGGTTTCTTCAGAGTCTTCGGCCTCTTCGCCGGAATGGGAACGGGGGACTGAATGATTTCCAATGGACACTTAGCAACAGGTCCCTTCCCAATAGATTTCTCAGCTGATGCGGCAGTGGTGAACTTCATCAGCTTAATGTCGAAATAAAAATCACTAGCGAAAGAGACGTTTCTGGGGAGGTCGTCTTCGATCAAGATCGACACCTTGGTCCCATATAGCAATTTCCCATTAGCGATCAACTGCATCCCTTGTCAACATACTTCTGTAACTGAGCTTTGAACTCAAATGCATTCCAGTTGACTTTACGAGGGTCAACAATCGCCATCATCAGTTGGACGCGGATTCTATTGAGTTGGTCGTACGAGCCTGCTGAACTTGTGAGTATATGGTTGGCCACGTACGTTAACCCTCCATACTCAGGCAGCAGCTGATTCTTTGGGAATGCTACATTAAATACATAGTTCGATAAGCCACTGAATCGGTAGAGATACTGATCGATCTCTGATTCCTTGTATCTGGCGACTGATGATCCCTCGTCGACCAGACCAAAACTATCGTGAAGACACTGGGAGATGTCCATCTGAGAAGCCCTGTCCTCCCACTGATTGGTAAGGACTTCTCTCTTCACAATGATTGTAGAAATGGCATTGGAGTCATCGTCATTGCGGAAGTTGAGGAAGACCTCCGCAACTTGGCGAGGGAGGAGATGACGCGGAGCATGTGAGAGAATCGGAAGAAGATCCAACCTCTCCAGAACGTCAAACACGGGCGCATGCATTCTACCCTACAAGTTCTGACAGACAGAACTAGCTCGAACCAAACGCGCTTCCCCGAAAGAATATCCTCCATATCGATGGGAATAGCCACGTCTGAGATGGGTACAGATGGTAGTGCCACAGTATAACTGGATTTGCAAAAACAAGAATTAGCACTCGAGATACAGAGTTAGTAGCAGATTTAGTATTAAGAATTGCTTACCGAAGAAAATGTGCAGAAAAGCGATAGAAGTCTAGATGCAAATATAGAGAGCAAATGCAAAGCATTGATTCTTCGTTAACGGCGGATAAAGTAATATATATACTCAGATTTGAATCGAAGGCGGTTTTAGCTACACGATTGAGATTAATCAGGTTTAAAAACAGTAAACAGCTCAGATTAAATGTTATAATAGGTTATGATTATTGTGTCGCCTATAATCTCGCCTACTTATCTCTAACGCTTAAGTGGTAAGGTGATATGACATGCATTTAATGCGCCGTGGTCAGGTTTACGGAATGCCGTGAATTTAATGAAAACAACATAGTCAGTGCAATAGATGAACATTAATGGCGGGAAATAAATGGTATGATATGCGGAATCACCAAAAGCTGAATTTAATACTCATAACCTATCAGCTGAACATCGTAGTCAGGTGATACCACGTTTGACGAATGCTGAGTATTCAGCTGTACTGAATTTAGGTTCCCCCTTACTCAATACTTCTCGGATCATCTACTGAATCGTATCAGTAGGATCTAAAAGACCTAGTTCTACTGAGAGGTCAATGAATCTGGTCTCAGCTAGAGGTTTGGTCAGGATATCAAAGGCTTATCAGTGTGGATCTTCTCCATTCTGATATCCTTTTTCTCAACATGATCTCTGATGAAGTGATGCGTGATGTCCACGTGTTTGCATCGAGTATGTAGAACAGGATTCTGCGTGGTTGCAATGGCACTGGTACGGTCACAGTAGATAGACACTTCATCTTGATGAATGTCGTAGTCTCTCAGCTGCTGTCTGAGCCACATTATCTGGGCGCAACAACTTCTGTCAGCCATGTATTCAGCTTCAATAGTGGACGTAGCTACTGAATGTTATTTCTTGGAGAACCAAGATATTAACTTACTGCTGAGGAGCCAAGATATCCTTTTTCTCGACCTGATCTCTGATGAAGTGATGACGAAGGTCCACGTTCTTGCATCTTGTATGTAGAACTAGATTCTGAGTGATTGCAATAGCACTGGTACTGTCGCAGTAGATTGGCACTTCATCTTGATGGATGTCGTAGTCTCTCAATTGTATTCAAAGCCACAATATTTGTGTGCAACAACTTCAGTACTGGACGTTGCTAATGTGTGTTGTTTCTTTAAAAACCACGATATGAGCTTGCTACCAATGAATTGACAAGTTCCTGAGGTTGACTTTCTGTCGATTCGGCAACCTGCATAGTCAGAATCAGAATAACCAGTTAGTTCAAGGTTATCATCAGCTGGATACCACAATCCAACATCAGGTGTTCCCTTCAGGTAACGAAGAATTCTCTTCACTGAATCGATATGACTCTTCTAGGGATTCGCTTAAATATCGCGCACATACACCTACAACATAAGTTATGTCAGGTCTGCTAGCTGTAAGATATAATAAAGAACCAATAATAGCACGATAGTCACTTGAATTAACAGATACTCCCTCTTTGTCAAGATCAATCTTGAGATTGATGTTCATGGGTATCTTGACTGACTTGCTGGATTCGCAGCGGAACTTCTTGATGAGATGTCTAGTATATTTCGCTTGATTTATGAATATTCCCTTCTTTGATTGTTTGACTTGAAGTCCAAGGAAATAATTCATCTCTCTCATCATCGACATTTCAAACTTTTCTTTCATCATCTTCTTGATTTCTGACATATAGTCAGATTCCTTGATCCAAAGATGATGTCGTCCACGTAGATCTGCACCAGTAGGATGTCTTCGCCTGACTTGATACTGAATAGGGTACGATCCACTGTTGCTTTCTGAAAACCTTTCTGAAGTAGAAAGTCTGAGAGGGTATCGTACCAAGCCCTGGGTGCTTGTTTTAACCCGTACAAATCTTTCTTAAGTCTGTACACCTGATGTCCTTGCTGAAAGCCAGACGGTTGTTCAACGTAGACTTCTTCCTTCGGTACGCTGTTCAGGAAGGCTGACTTCACATCCATCTGATAGACTGTGAACTGTTGATGTGTTGCATAAGCTAGGAATAGACGAATAGCTTCCAATCTTGCGACTGGGGCGAATGTTTCGTCAAAATCTATCCCTTCTGACTGACAATATCCTTTGGAAACGAGTCAAGCTTTGTTCCTGATGATGATGTTGTTTTCATCACGCTTGTTCTTGAAGACCCACTTCGTTCCTATCACGTGTTGGTGTCTAGGTCTGTCAACAAGCTCTCATACGTCGTTTCGCGTGAATTGGTTCAGCTCTTCTTGCATGGCGGTAATCCAGTCAGAATCATTCAGCGCGTCCTCAATTGTCTGAGGTTCTTTAGTCGACAAGAAGTATGAATACAATGCACTTTCTCTTTGGCAGAATTTGGATCGTATCTTGACGCTAGCTGAAGGATCTCCTATAATAAGATCTGAAGAGTGAGTGTTGGTCCCGAGAATAAACGTTCAGGTGTAGGGGGGGGTGAATACACCTGAAAATCGATTTCTCAACTTTAAATGCGAACAGTCCTTTTCAGGATAGTGCCGTACTGAACAAGTTCAGTAGACCAAATAAGTTGTTCTAAATTGCGTGGCAGAGTGACTGACTTTACTGAGGCCTGCTAGCTGACTAGAGTCAGAATTCAATACCGTTCAGATAAAGTTCAGTAGTGCGGAAATGTGTAGGCCCAAATTCAGTTGAGTTTAGAAAACATCTTTAATAAAATAGTTTCAGTATATTAGTGCAGTCGATTAAGCTTGTTGAAACTCAGTTGAATGATTTTAAAGATATTTTCAGTATGCACAGTAATCAATGCAATAGTAAATAACGAACACACAGAACACAGATGTTTTTTAAAGTGGTTTGGATCCAACAATCCTACGTCAACTGTCCCGAATGATCAGGAAGCTATGTATTATACTGAGATAGTCTCAGTTGGTTTGTACGCTGGACAAACGCTGGTCTTCAGATTTATATTGAGCAAGTCTCAAATTACAAGGTATCAAACTAAGTGTTTGAAAAACTCTCCAACTATGAAGGAGTCCTTTACAATAAGGATCAGTTCAGATATGAACTCCTTCGTCTAAGCTATAGATATGTGTTGGGATTTTGTATACTGGAAGCACTTTTTATGCTTGTATACAATGTGTTTTTGTCCTTACCACTGTTTTATTCTCCTATCTGATAAATATGTATATTTGCACATGTTATCCTTTATCTTGTATAAAAGTTAGATTTGTGTGGTGTGTCGGGTTCAACGAAGACAACACAAATTGGTTAGAACGACAAGATATAAACAGTTAACACATTCTGAGACAACTTAAGGATGAAGTTGTCGGTTTAAAGTCGCGTTTAGATAAGAAGTGGCTTGTCTTAGTCGCTTGTCTTTACTCGGTACACTTAAGGTGGTGTATTGAAGGATCACAGTGAGATGTGTTCTCCTAATCGACCTTAGTGGAGAACCAAGATCTCGTGACTTAGCGATCTTAAGCTTGGTAAGACTTCAGAGTGCATTTGGCTATCTATCACTTTGACCTACTATGGTGAACGTCCAATGAGCGACCGGATCTACGTATCTTGGGTGTTAGTAGTCATTTGTGGCTCAGCTGGTTGTCTCGTATCTTGCGCCGTATCCGAGAATGGGTTGATAATATCCCCGAGGAACTCGAAAGGATTAGCACACTAAACCGCCGGTTGATTAAGTTCAGTGTGTCAATAAGGTCGAGTGGTACTACTCGAGAATACAAGATGTTAATTAATTTAAGCGATCAGTAAGCTTAATTAATTAACGGATATTTCTATCTTAAATACGGAGATCGATTAAGTCTAAAATACAAGCCCTTGCTCAAATTGGGATAAAGGGGTAAGTCAGCACGGATTCTCTAGTGGAATGAATCGTGTTAATTAATTAATTTTGCTCGGGGAGCATGGATAATTAATTAATTGGAGGCCCACTTTATTTCTTGTATTGGATCCCCGATCCGGCCAATTAGTTGCCTAGTAATTTATTATCTCTCGAATTCATTATTAATGGATTAATGTATTTTACATTATTTAATAATGTTATTTATCGGAATTAATTGGGTGGGCCAATTAATTGATAAATATTAGTAGCCCAATAAATTAATTAATTATATTATGGGTGATTTAATAGAAGCCCATTGGATTATAATTAAATTAATGGGCTACAAATATATTAATATTATATAGGTTTTTGAAGCCTATATATATTAGTATTCTGTTCAGAAACTCACACAATTGATTCATAAAAATCGAGAGTGGCGTGAGTTTATAGAGAGAGAATAAATTTATTTTCTTCAGATCTCTGACCACCCAGAGGGAGAAAAAGGCCGGGACACAGATCAGAAGATCTGACACAGGAACAACAATCGGAGCCGCGACAACACACCAGGAGGAAGGTAGCCTTACTGTAAACCCTATTATTCCTTCAATATGATCAGCTGAGCTTAGGTTAGAGGGATAGGGAACGAGAAAGTGGCTTCTAGTGCGACGAACGGCTAAGTATAGACTTGGGTTCTTGTTCAGTCGCTTGGATACTAGAGGCTTTATAATTCTGGTTCAGCTTGGTTCCCTATGAGCAGGTATGTCGTCTTTCGCCAGAGATTACTCTATGAACTTCTGGTCCAGTATCATTGAGTCTTCTACTTCTGGTACTGAGGCGGGTAATCTACTGAGCGCCTGGACCAGATGAAGAGTGTCTACTGAGTCTGAAACCTCAGAGACGAAACAAAATAGGTTACAACTGAATGGTTCATCAGCCAAGATAGGGTTTTGGGATCTTCATATCTTCAGCAAATATTCAGAGCACAGGGCTACTGAGTTTTGTCTCAACTAATTGTGAGAAGACTGAATCATCTCCCAACAGTGAGCATCGCCATGAGCGACGGCGTCTTGTTACTTCATCTGGAATTTTTTCAATACAAACAGTAGGAGTATTAGGAATTTCTGTAGTACTATTCTGCGTCTGAAGTAATTCAGTAACAAGGGTTGGATCTACTGAGTCAACAGGTTCAGGGGCATTCAGCTCAGGAACATCAGAAGTTCCCCCTGAGTTGTTATTCTCAGTAGAGGTCTCACTTACCATATCGGTTTCCTCATCGACCATAATTACCTAGGATTGATTCTGTTTGCTAGAATCAATCTCCTCAGCTACATTGTTTGTTGGGTGCTGAACATCATCATCCGAATCATTATCCCAAGAAAGCTGGAACTTTTCAGTATTGTCTTTTAAGCTTAGATCCTGTAGCTTGCTTCTGACCTCTTCAGCTTCTGGCTGAGAGTTTGACTTTCTGTACTTAGGGGTGTAACGGTTTGGTTCGGTTCGGTTTCTTATGCATTTTAGGAACCGAACCAAACACATAGAAATGGTTCGGTTCGGTTCGGTTTAACGTTTTTTTAAATATTGGAACCGAACCGAACCAAACCCCTTATAAATAGTTTGGTTCGGTTCGGTTTACCGGTTCACCTTTTTATTTTTTTATTTATTTTTTAAATCCTAAATAATGCAAGAATAATAGTTTATAGGATGTCACTCGTTCAAAACTCATAAGTATAGAGTTGTTACTCATTTCTCTTCCTTTGTATAGATTAGAATTGATATTAACTTAAATCTAATATCTAAATCCAATACAATTCTCATATAATAAAGACAAATATTAAATAAAAAAAATAAAAAATAAGATATTGGTTCGGTTCGGTTCGAACCGTTCAAAAATTATTGAAACTGCAAACCGAACCGAATGTAAACGGTTCCTAAAAAAATAAACTGAACCAAACCGCGAAGCCGAACCGAACCACATTTTTCGGTTTGGTTCGGTTCGGTTCGATCGATTTCGGGGTTCGGAGCGGAACCACTTACACCCCTACTTATAGTCAGAATTAAACTCATCAAATATAACATGGGGGCTTTCCTCCACGCAAATAGTTCGGTAGTTAAAGACCTTGAAAGCTTTGCTGACCCTGGAGTATCCTAAGAAGACTCCTTGGTCTGACTTACTTTTAAAGACCTTTAACTGGTCCTTTCCATTATTGTGGTTAATGCACAGACAGCCAAAGATATGAAAATGTGTAATAGAAGGAATTCTCCCTTTGCACAGCTCACAAGGCGTCTTCATGTGCATCTAAGCCAGTAGAGAACGGTTCTGAGTGTAGCAAGAAGTGTCAGTAGCTTCTGCCGAGAACTTCAATGGAAGACCTGAGTCTGCAAGTAACATTCTTGCTGCTTCTTTAAGTGTTTTGTTCTTTCTTTCAGCAAGTCCGTTTTGCTGAGGCGCGCGTGTTGGTTATGTTTCGTGCTCAATGCCTTCAGCCTCACAGAATTCTCTTACCATTGAGTTCAGAAACTCAGTTCCACGATCTGAGTGTATCCTCTGAATCTTGATATCCTTTTCGATGCTCAACCGCTTCAGTAGTTACGGCAACTCAACTTTGACGTCAGACTTGTTGGCAATGAATATCACCCAAGTATATCTCGAATAGTCATCAACGACCACAAGAGCATACTTCTTTCCTCTGATCGTCACTGGATTGACTGGTCCAAATAAATCTATGTGCAGCAGCTGAAGGATTCCATCAGTAGAAGGTGACGGAATATGCGGATTGCTTGACTTTTTTTGCTTCCCCTTTAGACATGCTTCACAATTCTTGTGTCTCTTGAATACTTCATTGGGCAGTCCTTTGATTTTAGCATCATGAGCTAGCTTGTTCATTGTTTTGAAGTTCAGATGACTCAGTAGTCTATGCCACAGCCATGCTGTTTTATCATCTGACCTCGTGTGTGTTAGCAGGCAAACTTTAGGTTCGGCGGTATTCCATTCAGCATAATATATATTTCTTCGCCGCGACCCTGATAACACAGTTTTCTTGTAGATTTATCATGAACATCACAAAAAACTGCGTCATAAGTCACTTTATTGGAGTTATCACAGAATTGACTGACAGAAAGGAGATTATGTTGAAGTCCTTCAACATAAGATACCCTAGGAACTACTGCAGTTCCTATTTTCAATGTTCTGTATCCCCTTGTGTAGCCTTTGGAATTGTTACCAAACTCAATTCTGGCTCCATCTTGTTGAACATAGTCGATCAGTAGGCTCTTCTGATGTGTCATGTGTCTTGAGCATCCACTGTCGACAATCCAAAGGTCCTGTTGCACATGCAAAACAAAAATAGATTTAGGCACCCTTTGGGTTCAACTTGGGTCCTTAATGGTTAGATTTTAGGATCCAAACTTGTCTGACAGCCCTGGTGGCTTCAGACTTCATCTTGCCCTTATTGTCAGTAGTCTGCTCCACTGAACTCGGAGTAGCTGACTTCTTAGTCTGTTGTGGTTCAGCTTTCTTCTTCTTCTTCTGAACCTTAGGGCCTTTGACTCTTGGCTCGTAGTAATATGATCCGTACTGAGCTGGGTGAGTCAGTAGCTGGTGGCCATACTGTTCAGCCCACTTGACATTCTTGGTTCCCCCTGAGTTTGACCTTGGTGTCTTGGGGCTTGAACCATGGATCACTTTCCTGTTGCTAGACTGGGGTGCTTGTATCTTCTGCTTATTATTTGTCTGAGGGGAAGTAAATTCAGCATGTTGAGTTATCCCCTGGACAAACCTATCAGTCAGCTTGTTGGAGCTCTTCTGTCCTGAAGTGGAGGCTTCATATGTGTAACCATGTCCTTCTTTGGTGGCATGTGGTCTTTGTGCTCGTAGAAGCTTCTCCAAATTTTCCTTTGCTCCAATATATTGTTCGGTCATCAAGGTTCTCCACACCTCATCACTCTTCCTTAGAGCTTCATGTTCAGATTTGGCATGTGCGAGCGTTTCCTTGAGATTAGCAATTTCAGTCTCTTTCTCATAGATGTCTTTGGTCAGCACTGAGATCCGAGTTTCTTGATCATGAGACTTAGTCATCAGAGAGTTAATCTCTTCCTTTAGTCTCTTAACAAGTCCTTCAGACTTAGTAGAGTCCTGACTTCTCCTTGAAAGTCTCTGATTTTCCGCTTTCAGGATTTCCATCTCCTAAATGGTCTTGCTGAACTGCTGGCTCATCTGAATTTGCTCTTCCAGCGAATCTTCGTATGCAAGAACCACATCTAGCGGTTCTCCAGCAACAGAGCTTGTGTTGTGTGTGCCAGGTGAAGAGAGGCAAATAATGGGTTCAGAATTTACCTCAGCCTCTTCTCCGGCCATAAGACACGGTTCAACATCTTCAGTCTCGATTGTCGTGAATGCGGCATCATCGTCAGATGATTCCACGAACAATTCTTCATCACTTGAGCAATCGAACAACTATCCAACAATGTAGGCTTGTCTCTTTTTCACGAACTTGTCGCGTCTTGCTTGCCTTTCAGCTCTTTCTGCTGCTAAGAGTTCAGGACATTCATATTGGTAGTGTCCTGGTTTCTTGCAGTTGTAGCATACTGAGGTTCTGCCATCCCTTATGGTATCTTTTGTTCTACTGGGGCAGCTTCTGTATTCCTGCAATCAGGTAGAGATTCAGATTCACTATTCGAGCGATTATTATCTCTCTTACCTTAAAATTTTTGGGAAGCCTTTTTCATTTTTCGTCTGAACATCTCTTTCTCCTTCTAGTATTTCACCGCGAGGAGAGCATACTTCTCAGCCAAGCTGTCAGCAGTGGATATGGTCACTGAGCTTCCAGTTGTCTGCCTTGTTTCTGAGGGACTTGCTCCGGGAGTGCTAGCTGATGCCTTATAAGCATGATCCATTGGCACTTCTGCTTCAGCACCGGGGGTGTGTGGGAGGTTGAACTCGAACTCCTCTGCTTTAAGTTCTAAAAATATATAGTCAGGAGTAACAGAATTCAAGTTAGTTCTCCTCATACACGTAGCAAAAGAGTACCACTTGGGCCTGCTAAGAACCCGTAAAATTTTGGTGTTGGTCTCCTTGTTGCTGAATGTCTTCCCCAGTCCATTGATGATGTTGATCTGATTTATAAATCGAGCGCTAAAATCATCTATGGACTCCCCTGGAAGCATAGCGAATGCCTCGAGTTTCTACAGCTCCAACTCTAATTTGTTCTCTTTAATCTGTGGAGTTCCTTGGCTCAGCACTGCGAGAGCATCCCATAGCTCATTTGATGTCTTGCAGTCATGCACCCTCCCAAGATAAGAGTCACTGACTGTCATCAGTATAGCATTGCAAGCGACTCGGTCGAGGTTGTGCAGTTTCTTCTCTTTAGGAGGGAAGAGGCTTTTGTCCTTCACGACTTTGGGTCCAGTTCTGGCACCGCCTGCTCCGTCTACTACGAGTTCGACTGAGTCGACCATCAGAATAATGGGGCATTTCTCCAGAATATCGTTCATGCTGTCATGCAGCGAAGTCAGATGTGCCTCCATCCTTATGCGCTATATCGCATAGTTTTCAGTTGAGAACATTGACACAGTCCTAATACCTAAAATATCAGCCATTGAAAGATACAAGGTATAGGATGCAATGAAGAAATGCAAGATGCAGAGAAAACGGGTTTTCTATGATCTTTGTTCGAGATAGACCAGTTTCAGAGAACAATGATCAGTTAAGAACATTGCGCTCTGATACCAATTGTTGGTCCTGAGACGTGGTTCAGGTGTGGGGGGGGGTGAATACACCTGAATACAAATTTCTTTCTCAAACGCGAAGTCATCTCTAGCTGAGTTTGCTACTGAAATGAGTCATATAGCCAAATATGATTCAGATCGCGTGGGCAGAAAATCTTCTACTGAGTTCAGCTCTACTGACTTTAGTCAATCGAATAGTCGTTCAGTATCAGAGTGTGTGCGGAAGTGTAGGCCCTATCAAACGTCTCGGTTAGAAAACACCAATTTTTTTGCTGAGTTTTATGAAGTACGATTTATATGCAGTATGAGCAGTTAAGGAAAAATAGTAAATCAACACAGCAATTTTTAAAGTGGTTCAGACACATTGGGTCCTACGTCCATTGTCCTGACCAAAGCAGGATACTTCTTATATTTATACTGAGCAAGTCTCAGTTGGTCTGTTCACTGGACAGATTCTCTACTTATAATCGTAGTGACTTTTACAAGGGTTCAAACTTGAAGAGTTTGAGTCTTCTCCAACTAAGAGGAAGTTCTTACAAATAAGAACGGTTTCACAAGGATGTGAACTTCCTCGAGGTTTCTAAGCTAAAGGTATTACAATGAGCTTGCTTTGATAAGAGAAGGGGAACAAAATAAAACTCTAAGTGATGAACTAAAAGGTTCTTCAATGGACGCTAGTTCTTCACTGGATTCTGCTTGAGATTGCTAAGAGTTTTGTACGTAGATAGCTTGGGTTCCCGGTGTCGTCTCTGCATGGCGACTTCTTTATTTATAGTCGTCGAAGGTGAATAGATCCTTTGGATGGAGGTCTAGCCACGTTTCGATAAGATAAGGAAAATGGCTCCTTTAATTTGAACGTTGTTGAGTAGGTACACTGTAGAGATTCTCCTCTTTTTCAATTTCATAGCGGCTTTTGTCAGAGTAGATGGTCGCTGTCGGCTCCTTATTGGTCAAGGTAGATGGGTAGTTGAGACTTGTCAAACATCATGGTTGACTTCCTCTGAATCTTCGGACCTTCAACTGAAGTATCTTTCCCACTGACGTTATTCTGAGCATTTAGTGCATGGGCACGAATTCCTGAGCAGATTCAGCTGGAGGTTGCTCTCTAACTAAATTCTTCGATCCTGAGTTCTTCAGCTGAGTGAGGTCTTCTACTGAATCCTGCAGCTACTGAACTCTATCCTACTGAGTTCTAACAACTGAACTCGATTAGGCTATACAGATACGAAGGTACAATATTTAGCTAGGGTTTTGGGATATATCAAATCTATCAAGACTATCAGATCTATAGATTCATCTACTGAATCCTTATCCCAACACCTACAACTGCTGAAGTACCTCCAGAGCATATCTTTGTGGAGGATTTAGGTCCGGAAAAGAGGACAGGACCCTGAGGGAGAAAGTCAAGAGAATTATTGATGAGGAAATTAAGTCGGAGCCCCCTACTGAAGCTGAAGTTCCACCGACAGAATCATCGCCTTCTCTCCCGCCTCAGTTCTATCACACGCATCCCATATCAACTGAAGTGTTCAGACGGATGTCGATAAACGACAATCAAACGACGGTCCGAAGATTTAGAGGAAGTCAACTCAGTGTACTTTGAGTTTGAACAAGCCTCACCAACTCTCATGTACCTAGACCAATAAGGAGCCGACAACGCCTTACCTGCTCTGCCATAAAGCTGCTCCTAGCCGGAAAAAGAGGAAATCGCAACAGTGCCTGTTGGGTGATGATTCAGTCCCCAGCAACAACATTGAATAATGGAAAATGATTCAGTCTTCTCAGTTGACATTAACTCAATAACACTGTGCTCTGAAAACTTACTGAAGATTTGAAGATCCCAAAACCCGATGTTGATTGGTGAACCATTGCGTTGTAATCTGTTTTTGTCTCTGAGGTTTCAGACACAGCAGACACTCTGCTCTGGTTTAGGCACTCAGTAGATTATCTGCCTCATCACCAGAAGTAGAAGACTCAGTGATACTGGACTCAGCAGGAGCAGTATACTGAAAGGAGTCAGTAGAACTGAACTCAGTAGGAGTAGTTTAGTGAACTCAGAGCTGATCTTCTGTAGAGCCGACTCAGCAGGAGCATGCTACTGAATCAGAGATCAGACTCAGCAACGGCCAGACAGTCTTCTGACTGTTAGGATCTTTAAAGTCAAATTAGCAGAGTCAATACGAGGAAGAGAGAAGTCAGCTTCAGATCTCCTTGAAGTCTGTTCTGTCTCAACCACTTCCTGAACCTCGACCAATGACAAGCAGCCACGTATCCTATATCTATTAAAGCTGCAAGTCAACAACTTTCCAGAAATGGAGGGAAAGGACACTGCCACCATACTTCAAAAGAGCTGTTAGCTACCCAAAAGAGAGAGACAAAGGATCGTCGTCTCCAACGGATCTATCCTAATCTCTGCTCTATAAATGGAGGGATAAATCAAATTGAAGCTCACCGAACATTCGCATACACGAGAACACACAGAGAATTCAACGAGGAAATTCGAAAAAGTCTAAGTCTTCCACAAGAAGTTCGAAGAAACAATCTCCGGCGAAAGACTACACTTCTGCTCTTAGGGAACCAAGCTGAATTGAATTATACATCCTCTAGTATCCAAACGACGTTACACGAACCCAAAGCTCACACTCAGCTGTTCGTCATTCTAGAAGCCACATCCTTGTTCCCTATCCCTCTAACCTAAGCTCAACCGCCTAAATCCATAGCTTAGACGAAGGAGTTCACTTCTGAACTGATCCTTATTGTAAAGGGCTCCTTCACTGTTGGAGAGTTTTTCAAACACTTAGTTTGATAACCTTGTAAATTGAGACTTGCTTAGTATAAATCTCAAGACCAGTGTTTGTCCAGCGTACAAACCAACTGAGACTATCTCAGTATAATATATAGCCTCCTGATCTTTCGGGACAGTGGACGTAGGATTGTTGGATCCGAACCACTTTAAAAATCTCTGTGTTCTGTGTTCTTTATTTGTCTGTTGCATTGATTTACTGTTCATACTGAAAATATCTTTCAAATCATTAAACTGAGTTTCAACAAACTTAACAAACTGCACTAGGACTGTTCATCGGTCGGTTCGGTTGGAAAACCGGACTGGTCGATCGGTTAACCGGACCGAAAAAGCTAAAAAAACTTTAACCGAGAACCGGGCCGAAGTGACCGGTTCGGTTATCGGTTTCAACCGGTTGATTTCGGTCGGTTAACCGGGCCGACCGACTAGTCAAACTTTCTTTTTTTTTTTTAAACGTTTCATTATCTTTCTGTAGCATTTTCGAATGTAGTAAGTCACCAATATTATTTAAGTATAATTTCCTTGTACTCTCTAGTTTTCAAGAATTTTTTTCATAACTTCCTTGTACTCCATTTTTTAAACCAATTAATCATATATCGTTGATTCATTTGGTAGCATTAGCATTTTTATAAAGCTCATATTTAAATGTACAAATCTTAGTTTTTGAGCCATATTGTACTGATTGCCAGCATACTAAAGGAAAGATGCACCAAGTACAATAAGTGCAAAGTAGGAGACTCCATTTTCATGTAGCCTCACTCACCTCTCCAATAACATCTATGGTGCTCCAGGGGGAACGGACAAGAAGTGTCTTTTTCCAATAAACCATTTCAGAAATGGTAAGAGAACTCCAGCCATGTCCAGAATTGATGAACAAAAATTAAAATCAATACACTACAAAGTTCAATTCAAGAATCAAGAGTGAAGTTGGTACTTGGTAACAATTAAGAAAGAAACAACAACAAAGTCTTGAAAAGAGTCACTAGACAGTAGCCAAACAAAGGCTGTGAAAGGCATAAATTATCTCACTTCTAAAACAAACAAATATCAAGTTGTCAAGTACAAGTGAATCACGCAATCTTCATTCTTTCACATTTGCAATCTGGACCAATCTGCATATAAAAATAAAAATAATAAAATAGGAAAAGTAACAAGTCTCGAGCCATTTTTGATAAAATAGGAAAAGGTTCATCCGATTTACCTTTCCACCATTTAAGAATATCAAACTCCACATCCGGATTTTCTTTCGCGGGCTTCTCATTCAAATATACATCCACCTCCGACTCACCAAGCAACTCATTATCCTCGCCATAACATCTATTAAATCTATTCAAGAATGCTTTAGCAACATTAAGTTTAACACGGTTTGAATCTTGTGACCCACTTGCTCCTTGACTTTCAGTCGGCCCATATAACTTCTTATATTCATCAAACATATCACACAATACCCCCTTCACTATAACACCAATGGTTTCTCCAGCTTCTGAACCATAAATGTTATTACTACAACACCCCCTTCACCATAACACATAATTTATTAGACTATATTATTACTACAAGAATGCCATCAGAACGTTTCCTGAACTGATGAATTTAACGCTTATATGGAATAGAACACATGAATAGACTATGTTATCAGTTCATATTTTTCAAGAATGCCATCAGTTCAGACTATATTAATACAAGAATGCCATCAGTTCAGATTTTTCGATCATGAGGAATAGAACATCATGAATTTAATATAACTATATTTGAGTTTAAAGAGAGACCAATAATTGAATCACATATCCTAAAATTAATTGCACATTCACCATACCTGAGTCTGGTAATTCCAAATGCAAAAAGACACAGTCTCCGTCCTTATCCTTGACTCCCCGTCGTCCGTCGATCGATCTCTCAAAAAAGAAGGCCTTACAGTCTTCTCGCCCCGACTCCTATAGATTTTAGAGTGAAGTGAGACTCGGCGAGAGCTCAGAGCAGAGCGGGCCTGAGCGGCGCTGTGAGCCTGCGGCGGCGGCGGCGGCCGGTGTTCCTGATGAGTGATGAGTGATGACAAAAAATAAAATTAGGGATTCCTACACTCTGACTCGACTCGTCCACTCTTTAGTTTAATCTTTCTCTTTTTCAAGTTTTTTTTAATTTTATTATAAAATAAGTATAATTAATTTATTAATTAATTACAAAAAATTAAACCGATTTTCGGTTCGGTTCGGCCAAACCGGTAACTTTAATCGGACCGAACCGAAAATCGAAGATTACAGATTTTACGAACCGGAAACCGGGCCGAACTTAAAAGTTCAGTTCGGTCATAGTCGAACTCAATTCGGTTCGGCCGGTTCGGCCGGCTTGGCCAAAGTTTGAACAGCCCTAAACTGCACTAATCTACTGAAACTGTTTTGATATAAACGTTTTCTTAATTCAACTGAATTTGGGCCTACACTATTCCGCACTACTGAACTCTATCTGAACGATACTGAATTCTGACTTCAAGTTAGCTAGCAGGTCTTAGTAGAGTCAGTCACTCTACCACACGATTCAGAACAGCTTATCTGGTTTGCTGAACTTGTTCAGTACGACACTTTCCTGAAAAGGACTGTTCGTGTTTAAGTTGAGAAATCGGTTTTTAGGTGTATGCACCCCTCCCCTCTACACCTGAACGTACTCTTGGGACCAACAATTGGTATCAGAGCAGCAGTTCTTTAAGACTCTTGTTATTCTGAGACTAGTCTACTTGAACGGATCCGGAAAATGTTTTCACTGCATATCATTCTTCATTCATATCACTACCTATCATGTCTGATATGTCAGGGATCAGGATGGTACCCATATTCTCAGCAGAGAACTACGGTGTATGGCGGGTCAGAATGGAGGCACATCTGACCTCTCTTCATGATAGCATGACAGAGGTTCTGGAGGACGGACCTATCATTCCCATGAGCGATAGCATCGTAGCTCAAGATCCAGCAGATGGAGGAGGAATGGTGACCGGGAAAAAGATCCCCAAGGACAGAAGTCTCTTCACCCCTGAGGAGAGGAAGTTTCACAACTTAGACCACGTCGCCAGAAACGCCATACTAACCACCCTGAGTGATTCCTATCTCGGAAGAGTTCAGGACTGTAAGTCCGCAAAAGAACTCTGGGATGCTCTAGCGCTACTGAGTCGGGGGACTCAGAAGATTAAAGTGAACAAACTTGTGCTGGAACTTCAGAAGCTGGAGAGATTGTCTCTCATGTATGGTGACACCATTGAAGATCTCAACGTTAGATTTACGAATCTGATGAATTCTATCAACGGGCCGGGAAAGACATTCTCCAACCGAGAGATGAATCTCAAGATTTTGAGGGCACTGCCAGACGGAAACTGGACCCCCTTTGCTACTTTATTACGTCATTCTGATTTATATATTGTTACTCCTGACCATATCTTTTTAGAACTTAAAGCAGGGGAGTTCGAGTTTGTCTTACCTCAAAGGAAACTGCGAGGTGAAGCTGACACCCAAGTCGACCATGCCTTTAAAGCATCAGTCAGCACAGCAGCTCCAGCGTCTAGCAAGGCTGAACCTTCACTCAGCGACATACAAGAAGTAAATCTAGCCAAGAAGTACGCGCTGCTTGCCGTGAAATATCAGAAGGAAAAGGAGAGGCGCAGAAAGCTCTCAAGAGTCGTCAGAGACTCTAAGGGTAAGAATGAATATACACCTAAGCGCACTCCTGACTCGCATACTTCTGAATGCAAGAAACAAGAAGACTCAGCTCAGTCGAAAGACAGTGAGAGCAAAGAAGAAAGAGTCACAACCTGCTACAACTGCAAAAAGCTAGGACACTATCAATATGACTGTCCTGAGCTCAGTACTGCTGAAAGAGCAGCAGGAAAAGCAAGAAGGGAGAAGTTCATCAAGAAGAGGCAAGCATACATTGCCAGTGAACTCTCAGATGACTCAGATGAAGTCAATTCCTTCATGGATTCATCTGACGATGAAGTAGCTTTCATGGCCACAGAGCTTGAAGCTGAAGAAGATGCTGAAAAGTGTCTCATGGCAGGAGAAGAGGATGAGGTAAACTCTCATGCACCATTTAATTCCTCTTCACACTGCACACACGACACTCTTTCAGGTGCAGACGAGAATCTGGACGTCGCGATCGCATACGAAGAACTACTCGACGAGCAGATTCAGATAAGTTTGCAGCTCAGTAAGACTCTTCAGGAATTGGATTCCCTGAAAGTAGAGAATCAGAGACTTTCTCAGGAGAGTCAGGTTGCTACTGAGTCAGAAGGACTTCTGTTGAGACTCAGGGAGGAGATAAACTCTCTGATGGCCAAGTCTCAGCATCAAGAAGATCAGATCTCAGTTTTGACCAAATACTTGACTCAGAAAAATACTGAACTGAGTCTACTGAAGCAAGAGTTGTCAGGACTTCAGACCGAGCATGAACTGCTGAAGAAGAGTGTTGATGTCTGGAGAAACCTGATGATAGAGCGTTACATAGGCGCTGAAAAGAAGCTAGAGGCTATGCTAGCAAGCAACAAGCCCAAGCATTGCAAGGAGGGACTTGGATTCAGCCAGGGAGCCTCCTCATCTGCCCTCGCACGCTCTAAAAGCCGGCTAGCTGATAGGTTTGTTCAAGGGGAGACCATCAATGCAGACATACTGAACCCCCTAGCCAAGAACAAACAGAAGATTAAGGCACCTCATCCTAGGTATCAGCACTCTGACAAGAAGATCAGCACCAGATTACCCCAGTTCAGTCAAGGGGGAACCAGCAAAGCAAAATGGGCTGATCAGTATGGACCTCCACAGCTGACTCATCCAGCTCAGTATGGGTCATATTACTATGACCCTATAGTCAGGAGAGAATCCAAAAGTCAGAAGAAGAAGAAGAAAGTCGTACAAAAGGCAAAGGTCAGCAGTCCACCCACTCAGAAGATCAGGACTCCTGAACCTGAAAAGCCTCAGAAGTCAGCATCGACCAGTCCAGTGGTCAAATATGTTGACAAAAGTGGAAAGAAACTGTCTAAGACCACCAGGGTCGTAAGACAAATTTGGGTTTCCAGAACTAACATCTAAGGACCCAAAATCAAAAATAAAGAGTACCTAAATATAATTCTGTTTTGCAGGTGCACAAGGACCCTTGGTATGTGGACAACGGATGCTCAAGACACATGACGTACCAAAAGGACTTGCTGAAGAATTATACAACTAAAGAAGGACCCCGAATCGAATTTGGAGACAACGCAAAAGGCTATACCAGAGGCTATGGAACACTCAACATTGGAACAACAGTTCCAAGAGTATCATATGTTGAAGGACTTCAGCATAATCTTCTCTCTGTTAGTCAATTTTGTGATAACTCGAATAAAGTGATTTTTTACGCTGGTTTCTGTGATGTCATTGATAAATCTACAGGGAAAACAGTGTTATCAGGTTCACGCAAAAAGAATATCTATGTAGCTGACTGGAACTCAGCAGAACCTGAAGCTTGTTTGTTGGCGAAGAATGACAACAGAATAGGGTGGCTCTGGCACAGAAGACTCAGCCATCTCAACTTCAAGACACTCAACAAATTGGCTAGAAACACTCTAGCCAGAGGACTGCCGAATGAAGAATTCAGCAAAGACACTCAGTGTGAAACATGTCTGAAGGGGAAGCAAACAAGGAATCAAAATCCGCCTGTTCCATCTCCTTCCACTGATGGAATCCTTCAACTGCTACATATGGATTTGTTCGATCCAGTCTCTCCTGTGACGATCAGAGGTAAGAAGTATGCATTACTGGTCATTGATGACTACTCGCGCTACACATGGGTTATATTTATTTCCAATAAGTCTGACGTCAAAACAGAGTTACCAACACTTCTGAAAAGGCTCAGTGTCGAGAAGAACACCTAGATCATCAAAATACGTTCAGACAGATGAACTGAGTTCCTGAATTATATGGTGGAGGAGTTCTACAAAGCAGAAGGTATAGAACATGAGACATTTGCCGCGCACACGCCTCAACAAAATGGGGTTGTAGAGAGGAAGAATCGAACACTCAAAGAAGCAGCAAGAACCCTGCTCGCTGACTCAGGACTCCCAACCAAATTCTGGGCAGAAGCAACTGACACTGCATGTTATACTCAGAACCGATCTCTACTGACAAAGCATCATAAGAAGACACCATATGAACTATGGAACGGCAGGAATCCTTCTTTATCTTATTTCCATATTTTTGGGTGTTCGTGCTTTATTCACAATAATGGGAAAGATCAGCTGAAGACTTTTGATAGCAAATAAGATCAGGGAGTGTTCTTAGGATACTCCCGGGTCAGCAAAGCTTTCAGAGTCTTTAACTATCGGACCCTTCGCGTGGAGGAAAGCCCTCATGTTGTCTTTAATGAGTTTGCTACTGAAGACAGGAGCAAAAACTCTAAACTTGAATCTGAGGACATCAGTAAGCAGCTACAGGATCTGAGCTTAAAAGATAAAGTTGAAAAGATCCAGCTATGTTGGCATGATGATTCAGATGAAGAAACTGAAGACAAGTCTACTGAATCTCAACCAGCAGCAGAAGTAGCTGAACAGACTGACTCTCCTGAACAGAGTCAATCTGAGGTAACTCATGTCGATGAAAAAACCCCAGTGGTAACTGAGACCTCTACTAAGAATAATAATTCAGGGGGAACTAATGATGTTCCTGAGCTAAATGCCCCTGAACTTGGTGACTCGGTAGATCACACTCTTGTAACTGAATACTGAATTGTATCAATCTCAGAATAGTACAACTGAATGCCTAACTCACCTACTATCTGTGTTGAACAAATTTCAGATGAAGAGTTGAAACATCGTGGATCGTGGCTGGATGCTCACACTTCTGATTTAATTATTGGAGATCCTTCAGCAAGCGTAAAGATAAGATCCAGATTCGGTCAGGGAGAAAGCGTCTTATATTCCTGCTTCTTGTCTACTTAAGAACCTCAGTCAGTTGAGGACGCACTGAAAGCCGCTGATTGGATCATAGCCATGCAGGAGGAGCTGAATCAGTTCACAAGAAACGAAGTTTGGGAGCTTGTTGATAGACCCCAGCATCAACATGTGATCGGAACAAAATGGGTCTTCAAGAACAAGCGAGATGAAAACAACGTCGTAGTAAGGAATAAAGCAAGACTCATGGCAAAAGGCTACTGTCAAGCTGAAGGGATAGATTTCGATGAAACATTCGCTCCAGTTGCAAGATTGGAGGCAATAAGACTATTCCTAGCCTATGCAACACATCAAAGATTCTGAGTCTATGAAATGGATGTGAAGTCTACTTTCCTGAATGGCGTACTGAAAGAAGAAGTCTATGTGGAACAGCCTCCCGGCTTTCAGCAGGGACATCAAGTTTACAGACTCAGAAAGGCTCTGTATGGGTTAAAACAAGCACCTAGGGCTTGGTACGATACCCTGTCTGAGTTTCTTCTTGAGAAAGGTTTTCAGAAGGGTACAGTAGACCGCACATTATTCAGCATTCGACTGGAAGATGACTTATTACTTGTGCAAATCTACGTAGATGACATCATCTTCGGTTCGAAGAACATCATCATGTGTCAGCAGTTTGAGAAAATGATGAAGGACAAGTTTGAGATGTCAATGATGGGAGAGATGAACTATTTCCTCGGCTTTCAAGTCAAATAATCTGAGAAGGGAACGTTTATCAATCAAGGAAAATACACTCGAGACCTCATCAAGAGATTCGGTTGTACATCCGGCAAACCAATCAAGATCCCGATAAACACGAATATGAAAATTGATCTTGATAAAAAGGGAGTATCAGTAGACCAAACTGAATTTCGCGCTATAATTGGTTCTTTATTATACTTAACAGCTACTCGTCCTGACATAATTTATGCTGTAGGTGTCTGCGCTCGATTTCAGGCGAATCCGAAGCAGAGTCACATGGACTCAGCAAAGAAGATTCTCTGCTATCTCAGAGGAACACCTGACATGGGGTTATGGTATCCACCTGATGATAATATTGAACTAACTGGCTATTCTGATGCTGACTTTGCAGGATGTAGAATTGACCGAAAATCAACTTCAGGAACATGTCAGTTCCTTGGCAGTAAGCTGATCTCATGGTTCTCAATGAAACAACATTCAGTAGGAAAGTCAACTACTGAAGCTGAATACATGGCTGCCGGAAGTTGCTGCGCCTAAATCCTTTGGCTGAGACAGTAGCTACGCGACTATGACGTCATTCATAATGAAATGCCGATCTTCTGCGACAGTACCAGTGCCATTGCAATCACTCAGAATCATGTACTTCATTCGAGATGCAAGCACGTGGACATCAAACACCAATTCATTCGTGACCATGTCGAAAAGAAGGATATCAGGATGGAAAAGTGTTGGTCCGGAGACGATAAGTCAGGTGTAGAGGGGGGGGGTGAATACACCTGAGCTCAGTTTCTTTTTCTCAATGAAGGTCAGCTGAGCTGTTGATTGCAACTGATGAACAGTGCCAAATAAGCCTTCGATCACGGGACAGAGTGAGTCAGCTACTAAGCTCTCTCCTACTGACTGTTGTCAGTACTTTGAGAATCAGTCGGAGACTGTTGTGAGGAAAGTGTGGGGCCCGAAATTCATCTCTTTTGAAAACACGTTTTAGCAAATTAAATCTTTTGGCTGTGCGCTTTTTAAAATACGTTTTATGCAAGCTTATGATTTTCAAGTCAGTTGAATGCTATGCAATAAAACAGTAAAAGAACACAAGCGATTTAACGTGGTTCGGATACGCAAGATCCTACGTCCATGGTCCTGAACAAAGCAGGAGAACTTGTTGATTATTCCCGAGCAAGCCTCAGCGGGGATACGTGCGACCGGACAGTTCCCTCTAAGTTATAGTCCTTAGCGACTTTACAATCCAAACCTAAGTCTGAAAGGGAAGGGAATATTCTCCAACTGAAAAGGAGTTCTTACAATAAGAACAATTCACTAAATGTGAACTCCTTCGAATCTAAGCTATAAATATGACAATGAGCTTAGTCTAGAGAAGAAGGGGATCTAAGAACTCTGAGAGAGAAAACCGAGAAATCTTCTAAGTACGCAAGTTTTCCTCTGGATGATCTTTGAGTGTTCTAGAGCGTTTGTGAACTTGAGCTTGTCCCTTCGAAATTCCGTCACTCGGAGCTTCAAAAACTTCTCTATTTATAGTTTTGAGTTATGGCATATGTCCGTTGGAGACGATGATGCCACGTGTCACAAGCTTCCAAGGAAAACGGCCATAATTCGAACTTGTTGCAGACGCAGGCGCTTAATGCACCGTTCATGAGAGCAAACTTTTACCGTGTAGAGTAGGTAAGCATTGTCGGCTTCTCATTAGTCGAGGTTTGTAGTTGGTGAGAATGTCAGAGTTGACCGTTCAACAACCTCGTATGTCTTCTGCTGAACTTCTCGAAAAGACTTGAATAGCTGGGTCACTTTCCGTAGGATACGGTAGATCGAAAAGTCTCTCGTCTTCTTCACTGAGTCGGCCGACGAGGGCATCTACCGAGTAGGTCACCGGGCGCCGCGAAGGTACCGGGCTTGCATGAGTTCTTCGCCGATTGCTTATCACCGCTTGGGTTGGCTTCTACCGAGGTTTACTCGCTGATGATCGAAGAACGCAAGCGATTACACTGATGACGTGGGGTTCTGAAAAGTATCTTCGACAGAAGATCAGTTCAACAATTACCCCGTACAGGACTTAGACAAGAATATAAAAATGATTACAACAAGTCTAACCTATACATCAGCTAATCCTAACGACACACTAATCTACTGATATCAGCTAGGTTTTGAGATCTTCAATTCCATAGTACTACAATGATTTCCCCCAATTTTCTTTTAACCGAACAACAGCTGAGTATCATCTACTGACTCATATCCAACAATTTCCCCCTAATTGATGATGCCAAAATATCTACCTCTACCTCTTAAACTTCTTAAGTCTATAAAAGATGCTATCCTACTGACAACAATTTCCCCCTTACAACAATCTGAGGGAAAGAAAAAAATAAAGGAATTTCAATACTTCAGTAGGTGGGAGATAGGCAAAATCAGAGAAACTGACTGTGAGTGTGTGTCAGATCACTTAGTGATCAGTCGTGAAAACACAATGCAAAGAGCTGAACGACAATGAGTAATTGTCTGACAAGTAATAGGAACTGATATATATAATCAATGAAGTACAGGTTCCTATCACTATTACAAAAGATAGAAAAGAGAAAGACTACAGACGCCTGAAGGCTTGAGTGCGTTCCCTGAATCCTACAGATCTGTCCATGGGAGGTTCCAGACGATAGTATAAATAGATTCTCTTCCTCAGAGTCTGGATTTCCTCGTCGTCTTCAGCAAGGTGGACACTCAGGTTGAAGCGGAATGCTGCAGCACTAACCTCATCTTCTATGTCCTTCGTACATAGAACTCCGCGCCAGATTCTAGGAGGTGGGATGCGCCTGAAAGCCGGAGCTCTAAACGGAATATTCGACTCTTCATGATCTCCTTAAGTCGTTCCCTCGGCTACGGATTGTACAGAAACATGAACTCATCAAAGGCTTGATCGATAGGTTGCTCTCGAGGATAGAATCCCCAAACATAGTAGCCTTTGATAAATTGCTCTTTAAGTTCTTCCCATTGATCATTAACCTCATCGGAACCCATCGATCGACATGAACAATCGAGTCCTTCTTGGCGAGAGGTGTTCTCTTCCTTGATCCTCTTGGGATTTGTCTTCTGGGATCAGCTGCTGGCTTCTTGGATAGGCTTATCATCTTAGCCATATCAACCATTCTTTTCTTTTCTCGGAGAGCCGCGGCCCTACAGTCTCCTCGTCTGATATTTAGGCCTTGCAGCGTCGCCTCCCAGGTCGCTTGATCTTCCGCTATCTGCTCAGGTGTTAGAGTAGGAGTGGGAATGCTCGAGTAGTAGCCGGGATCTCGGTCCGAAGAGCCTTAGCAAAATCGCTTGGGCTTTCTTCTGCTCTTCGACTGATTCGACCTTTTTCTTGCCTTTGCCCCTAACAGCTTTGCCCTTGGGCTTCTTTGCTGCTTCTGCTGCTTCTTCAAGCTGACACTCTCAGTCCAACTTATCTTGCAGCTGTTGGGCAATATTGAGGTCATAAGCCTCTTGCTCCGCTTTAGATTTGAATTTTCGGACCGGGGAGGAAGGAGGAGTAATAGCAGTAGCAGTCTCCTTCCCCGGCCTCTGCGGAGGAGTCTGTTCTCCTTCGAGACTCTTGCTCAACGAAGTGAGCAACATCTTCTATGTGAGCAGCGAAGATGAGATGGGTGTAGGTTCTAGAGGAAATTCGAGCAACAGAACCCCACGAGTATCTTCGACTGAGCGGCCGAGGATTGAGCACGAGCAAGTTGAGGGTTGTTCCACCCGAATACCTTCCCCCCCGAGTCCGAGCATTAGAGGGTCCTTCCTCCCGACCACCCTCTATTATTTGGACATCGCCCATATCCGTATCGAGGTTCATCCTTCATAATACCTTCCCCTTTTTGGCATCATCCGCCTTGGAGAGTTGGGTGCGGATGGCTTGAATGTCTCTTTCCACATTGTGGATCGAATCCTTAACTGAGTTGCTTCGTGGATTCGAAGTCCTTGATGAGATCGCAATATAATTCCAAGTCTTTTTCTTGATCGGCTCTAGATGTTTTAAGCGTGTGCGGTGACTCCAGACGGAGTTTCAAGCAGCCCGATCCCGTGATTCGTCATTTCTTTCTGAATAAGTTTCAGAGCCTCTGCCTGTTGGGTAATAGATTTTTGAAGGCTAGAGGTGGCAATCTTATTCCGTTCATCGATTTCGATCTTAACAGTTGTGAGAGCTTGAGTCAGCTGCTCTGAAAATATCTTCTCGCCGATTCTCGGAGCAACCGCCGACTCGAGCTTCTAGATCGACTTTCGAGCCGCTAAGGCCGCCTCAATAATCTCCTGAAAGTTGGGTTGAGGAGTAGGTACTGGAGTCTTTGAGATGTCGCAGGCTATTCTGTCTAAGCTCTATGTCTGAGCCTTGGTATACTTTGTCCACTTCAGATGGACGTGCTTAGCCAAAAGTCTGTTTTTCTCTCCTTGGCGTCGAATGGCTTTATTTACGGACTTTGAGGACACGGAACCGATAGGTTGTATCTGGTACGAGCTGGTTCCGAGCCTCTGCTCAGAAAATGTGAGGAGCTGCTCCCTACTGTACTTCGGAGCACCTTGAGCATCACCTGATGTATCAGGATGTGGTGAATTGCTCTTCTCACGGGGAGTTGAACCCTCAGCAGAGCCTCCCAACTCTGTATCCTTGGGTGTCTGATCCTTCCTCTGATTGTTATCATCATCATCTTTCTTATCATCAGCAGGAGGAGATGGGGGTGGAGGAGTGTTACCAGGGACTGACTCTCGCAAGCTTAGAAGGTAAAGCATTGCGGCTCTGAGATCTTCAAGAGTAGCTAAGTCAGCTGGTTCTCCGTACCCTATTACTTCTTGTAGCTTCTGCTCCTCATCGTGCAGGTAGAGAACTGAGTGGGTTTTGATTATGTCTTCTAGAATATCCCAACTCAGAAATCTTAGAAGCATTTGAACCCTAGCCCTGATGGCTATGTCGACTAAGTCTGAGTGCCCAGCGATCTCAGGAATATGATCGTGTACTTCAGCTGCGGCACGGAGATGAGTGGTGTAAATAGCTGACCACTCAGTCGTATTCTCCTTAGTCGGTTCCTTAACGTCCGACTGTGTGTCCTCGGAGCTGATGACTTGAGCTTTCTCCTTGAGGGTTGCTCCTTAATCCCCGTGTCGAGTCTAAGATATGCTCATCTTGTTGTGGAGGAGGAGCCTGTGCTAAGATGGTTATCGGCGAGCTATAGTGACCTCACCTGGTCGTGGCCTATTAAGCCTCCTCCTTTTGGGCACGTCAGCGGGAGATGGCAAGATAGGAGCAGCTCTCTTTTGCTCAGGTGGCCCTTTGCCAATCGACTTCTCCGTCGCTTCTTTAGTCTGAAACTTTATCAGCTTAGTGTTGTATAGCTTTGAGTCTTCAAAAGCTGAGTTCCTCTCGTACAACACTCTCTATTAGGACCGATATCTTGGTCCCGAATAGAAGCTTACCCACACCGGCCAACCTCCTCTCGCCATGGGTAGCGTAGTGAACTTCTCGGGCTTGGGCTTTCATCGAGTTATATAATAGTCGCCCAGTTCACTTCTACTCCATCATCTATAGCCATCATCACCGAATCCTTGGCTTGGACAGTTGATCGTACGATCCACTGAGCTTGTCGTATATGCGAGACCACATACGCTAAACCTCGTCGAGGTAGCAAGAGATTCCTCGGGAGAGATGTCTTGAACGTCGATCACTGCGTCCACGAACTTTTGCACATAAGCGTTGATCTCCCTCTCCTTATATCCGATAGGGAGATTCCGAGAATTAGGAAGGCGAAACGCGAGGACCGAGCCTCTCGGATGTTGAAGGTCTTTCGAGACGCCTTCCACTTGTTCGGATTAGTTTCCTCCATGTAAGAAAACGAGGCTTCTTCTCCTTCGGCGCCCACCGAATTCCGGTTGAAATATGCCTCCGCCACTTGCCTCGCAGCCGGCACGGGGATGCTTGGTCACGAGGGTCTCCAACCGCACCTCTCCCGAGCATCGAACATCGATTCCGATATGGGATATCCACCGCGGAAAGCCATTGTGGGTTCGAACGAATCCGGATGGTCATGATCTCCACTATAGGTTCGGAGTCCGTACGATCGCCATAGAAATCTGCAAAACAACTTGTTAGCACTTGAAAATAGAGTAAGTTAGTAGTTATCAGCAGATTTTAATACATTACCGAGTATTAGAGCTTGAAAGATGCACAGGTAAGGCAGTTATAAGAAGTAGAAACTGATTGCGAGTAAAGCTCGTAAGGTATGAAAATGGCGAAAAGTAACGAATGATAGAAGATGAAAGATTTTGTATATATTGGCTTGATTGCACGTTTTAATCTAACGGCTGAGTTTTAATCTTTCATAACTATGGACGGCTAAGATTTAATGTTAAAAAAAGGAATGATTACCAAAGCCGCGTAAAACATAGATCTACGTAATAAAGATAAGTGAGAAGACATGCATTAAATGCGCGACAGACATCATTAATTACTCAGGTTAAGGTTTCCTACTGACCTTTCCTTAAACTATTAATGGCGGGAAATGAATGCACATTAACTACTGAGTGTGGGCGACTGATGCAATAAATGCGAGCATGCTTCAAAAAAAATAAGTACACAAAATTACGCAAACCTCTTCAAACCGAACTTATCACCGGTTACCGTTATGTATAAGGAGAATGGTTGTCATGCTGATGACTATGTTCCCCCTTGCTGTGTACAGTGTGACTTTCCCAACTGAGTCACTATACTTAGTTATCTGACCTGTCGTACTGATTCCTTATGCTGATACCAATTGTTACCAATTGTTGGGCAATGATGTTCTTCAGTAGTCGGCATCTACTGACGCATCTCAGTGGGATCCAGTAGACCTAACTCATCTGATAGTTCTCTCGAACCTCGTTCTCGGCCTAGTGGTTTGGTCAGGATATATCGCCCTTTGCTTGTCGGGCATGGATCTTCTCCATCCCGATATCCTTCTTCTCGACATGGTCTCTCGATGAAGTGGTGTCGGATATCCACGTGCTTGCATTTGGTATGTAAAACCGGGTCTCGAGTTATGGCAATTGCACTTGTGGAGTCGCAGTAGATGGGCACTTCATCCCGAGTTATACCATAATCTCTAAGTTGTTGTCGAAGCCAAAGGATTTGGGCACAAAGAACTTCCTCGCAGCCATGTACTCGCCTCCGTGAGTGGACGTTGCTACCGAATGCCGCTTCTTTGAAAACCAAGAAATCAGCTTGCCGCATAGGAACCGACAAGTTCCTGGAAGTTGACTTTCGATATATCCCGCATCCCGCATAATCGCATCGAATAACTCGTCGCATTAAGTTATCATCAGCAGGATACCATAACCCAAAGACGTGTTCCTCTTAAATAGCGCAGTAATCTTCTTCGCCGAGTCTAAATGACTTCGCTTGGGATCTCGCTTGGAATCTTGCGCATACACCTACAAAGATAAGTTATGTCGGGCGGCTAGCCGTTAAATAAAGTAAAGAGCCTAAATAGCTCTATAGTCAGTAGAGTTAACAGAAGCTCCCTCTTTGTCTAGATCGATTTTAAAGTTCGTGTTCATGGGGATTTTGACTGGCTTGCTGGAGTCGCAGCCGAATCTTTTGAGAAGGTCTCGAGTGTATTTGGCTTGATTGATGAAGATTCCTTCAGGTGATTGCTTCACTTGAAATCTAAGGAAATAATTCATCTCTCCCATCATGGATATCTCGAATTTCTCTTTCATCATCTTCTCGAACTGCTGGCATATGGTCTCATTTCTGCAGCCGAAAATGATGTCGTCCACGTAGATTTGCACCAAGTAGGATGTCATCTCCCGACTTTATGTTGAATAGGGTGCGATCTACCGTCCCCTTCGAAAACCTTTCAAGTAGAAAGTCCGATAGGGTATCATACCAAGCCCCGGGTGCTTGTTTTAACCCATACGAGCTTTACTAAGTCTCGTACACCCGATGTCCCCGCCGAAAGCCAAGCGGTTGTTCCACATAGACTTCTTCCTTCGCACGCCGTTCGTAAAAGCCGACTTTACATCCATCTCGATAGACTTTGAAGCCTTGATGTGTTGCATAAGCTGAGGAATAGACGAATGGCTTCCAATCTAGCGACCGGAGTGAACGTTTCATCAAAGTCAATTCCTTCGCCCGATCGTATCCCTTTGCAACTAGTCTTGCTTTATTTCCGACAATGACGTTGTTTTCATCTCGCTTGTTTTTGAAGACCCACTTAGTACCAATCACGTGCCGATGTCTAGGTCCGTCAAAAAGCTCCCATACTTCATTTCGACGAACCGGTTCAGCCTCTTCTTGCATAGCAATGACCTGGCCAAGATCTTTAAGTGCGTCCTCTATCGACCGAGGTTCTTCGTAGACGTAAAAACAAGAGTAAAGTTAGCTTTCTCCTTGACTTAATCTTGATCTCGTCCTTCTAGTTGCCGATGGATCTCCAATGATAAGATCTCGAAGAATGAGCATCGAGCCACGAACGCCCGAGTCGGGCTTCTTCTTCGATACTACTTCGCACGCCAGTAGGAGTGTTAGGCATTTCAAGCAGTAATCGTTCGTGACTATAGCAATTCAGTAAGAAGGTTAGGATCTACCGAGTTTCCGTGTTCGGGGGCATTTAGCTCGAGAACATTAATCATTCCCCCCGAGTTTATATTCTCGGTAGTGGTCTCAAGCTACCATCGGGGCTTCCTCATCGATCGATGTTACCCGTTGTTGATTCTCGTTCGATAGAATCAACTAGGTCGCCTACATCGACCGTTGGTTGAGTCCGAGTTTGTTCATCGTCCGACTCATCATCCCAACAATGCCGGATCTTTTCAGCCTTTATCGCAAGTCCGAGATCCCGTAGCTTGCCGCCGACATCATCGCATTTGACTCTGTTTCTTTCCCCGTTCTCGCAACAAATTCATCAAAAACAACATGAGGGCTTTCCTCCACACAAAGAGTTCGATAGCTAAAGACTCGAAGGCTTTACCGACTCGAGAGTAACCTAAGAAAACTCCTTGATCAGATTTGCTATCAAAGACCTTCACCGATCTTTCCCATTATTATGGATAAAGCAAGGACAAACCGAAAAATATGAAAATGAGAATTAGAAGGAATTCTCCCGTTCCATAATTCATATGGTGTCTTCATGTGTTGGCCGAGTGAGTAGTGAGCGATTCTCGAGTATAGCAAGGCGGTGTCGGTAGCATCGCCCCATAACTTCGAGGGTAGTCCGAGAACCTGCGAGGAGCGTTCTTGCCGCTTCTTTGAGTGTTCTCGTTCTTTCGTTCAAAGCAAGTCCGTTCGCCGAGGGGTGCGTGCAGCTGATGTCTCGTGCTTAATTCCCTCTTTATCGCAAAGTATGTCTTAACTACCGAGTTTAGAAACTCGTTCCTCCGTCCGAGCGAATTCTTTGAATCTTTATGTCCTTTTCCACACCGAGTTTCTTCAACAGATTGGGAAACTCGGCTTGAACATCGATTTATTGGCGATGAAGATGACCCAAGTATATCTCAAGTAGTCGTCAATAACGACGAGGGCATACTTCTTGCCTCTTATAGTCATCGGAGAGACCGGCCCGAATAGGTCCATGTGCAGCAATGAAGGATTCCATCAAGTGGAAGGTGACGGAATAAGGTGGATTGCTACTCTTTGTTTGCTTTCCCTTCGCACATGCTTCACAATTTCTTTCTTTAACGAACGATTCGTTGGGCAGTCCTTTGACTTTGGAGTTCTTGGCTAGCTTGTTCATGGTCTTGAAGTTCAGGTGGCTGAGTCTCTTGTGCCATAGCCATCCTGACTTGTCACCAGATTTTGTCTGTGCTAGTAAGCAAGCCTCGTGTTCTGCGGTTTTCCGCACCGCAACATAGTTGTTTTTCCTCCGCGAACCTCGATAACACCGTTTTCCCCGTAGATTTGTCAACAATATCACGTAAAACCGGCGTCAAAGATTACTCTATTAAGATTATCACGTAATTGATCGACCGAAAGGAGATTATGTTGAAGTCCTTCAACATACGTTACTCTTGGAACCGTAGGGCCCCAATTGTCGGCGTTCCGTATCCCCTTGTATAGCCTTTGGAGTTGTCACCAAATTCACTCGGGACCATCTTCTTGTATGTAGTTGGTCGCAGGCTCTTCCGGTAAGTCATGTGTCTCGAATGTACCGATGTCCACTATCCAAGTGGTCCTTATGCACCCGCAAAACAGAGGCATTTTTAGGTACCCTTTGGTTCGGTTGGGTCCTTATCGGTTAGTGGGTGATTTCGGAACCCGGATCTGTCTAGGAACCTTAGAAGTCTCGAGACTTCTTCTTCGAACCTTGTCGCCTTTCTTCTCCACGAGACTTGGAGATACCGACTTTCGCCGATGATTTTGGGGTTCGAGGCGCTTACTTCTTCCGAGTCTTAGCGCTTCTCCCGACCCCCGGGCTCATAGTAGTACGAGCCGCACCGAGCCGGATGCTCATATAATGGCTCTTCGCATCGTTCGCCCATCCGACCTTCTTGGTTCCCCCCGAATTTGATCGCGGTGTCCCGGGGCGAGAACCATTTGTCACTGTTTCTTATGATTGCTCGGCCGAGGTGCAATCATTTTCTGTTTGTTCTTCGCCTGAGGTGTAGTGTCAACAGTTTGCACTTTCCCCCTGATGAACCTATCAAGCAGCGATTCTGAGCTTTTAGAAGTGGAAGCTTCGTGAATATAACCAAGGCCTTCTTTACAGTAGTTGGCCGTTGTGCTCGAGCATGCTTTCTAGCTTCTCCTTAGCTCCCTGTGCATCGTTCGGCCATCGGCCCTCTCCGCACCTCATCACTTCTCCCGAGAGAATCATAGTCCTTCCGTACGTCCGAGAGTTTCGACCGAGTTGGGCTATTTCGGGCCTCTTTCTCGAATTGTCCTTAGTCGGGACTGAGATCTGAGTCTCTTGAAGCTGAGACTTAGTCATAAGAGATTCAATCTCTTTCTTGAGTCTTGCAACTAGATTCTCTGACTCAGTAGAGACCTGACAATCGAAGAAAGTCTCTCGATTCTCAGCCTTTACCCGTTCTAGTTCCCCGGATGGTTCCCGTTGAACTCTCTGCTCAGTGAATCTGCTCCTCTAGTAGATCGTCGTAGGCTTGTACCACATCTAGAGGATCATCTCGAGACCGAGCACGTGTCGTGTGTGCCGTGTGAAGAAGAGGTAATATTAAGTTTAGAATTTACCTCGCCTCTTCTCCGGCCATCGACACCGTTCACCGATTCCTCGAGAACCTTCTCTCCGACTTCAACAGCCTACGAATGCAGCTTCATCTTCGAAGAATACATGAATGTATCCTCTTCAATTGAGTTGTCGGATATCTCTCCGGCTATGTAGGCCCGCCTTCGCTTGGCAAATTTTTCTCTCTCGCTCGCCGTTCGCTCTTTGAGTACCGAGAGTTCGGGACAATCATACCGATAGTGTCCCTCCTTCTTCCAGCTATATAGCAGTGGATGTTCTCGCCGCTCTTACCAAACCGAGTCTTTAGACGGACCGGCGCCAGACTCCGATTTCCCGCATTCAGTAGAAGGATTAGATTCTTCTTTCTTATGATAGTCTTTCTTACCCGAAGAAGAATCTCGGTTGTATTTCCTCGCCTTTCGACTTTCTCCTTTTCCCTCTCGATATTTGAGAGCCATCGGTGCTAGCCGATCGTGGCCCGGAGTCTCGAAGACTTTGCTACCGATGTGGCCACAGCTTTGCTTGAGGAAATAGGCTTGGCTCCCGTGTTGCCGATCGTTGCCTTGAAGGCATGGTCGAACCGTGTGTCACCTGGAGCGCTTAAGCACTTTTGGGGTAGGCTATGCTCGAATTCCTCTGATTTTAATTCTGAAAATATAACATCAGGAGTTAGAGCATTTAGATCAGAGCGACGTAAATAAGTCGCAAAAGGAAGCCACTTCTGTCGGGGCAACGCTCTCAAGATCTTGGTGTTCATCTCCTTGTTGGTGAACGACCTCCCCAGCCCATTGATGACATTGACTTGATTGGTGAATCTGACACTCACTCGTCAATGGT
The DNA here is from genome assembly GCA_028984105.1 of Lavandula angustifolia. Classification (NCBI taxonomy): domain Eukaryota; kingdom Viridiplantae; phylum Streptophyta; class Magnoliopsida; order Lamiales; family Lamiaceae; genus Lavandula; species Lavandula angustifolia. The sequence goes on from CM054805.1 coordinate 9,138,176, forward strand.
TTCAAGTGAGCTCCATTGCAAAGGCGTCGAACTTCTGAAGCTCTAGCTCGAGCTTGTTTTCTTTGATCTGAGGGGTTCCATGGCTCAGTACAGCCAAGGCGTCCCATAGCTCTTTCGCCATTTTACAATCCTGTACCCTTCCGAGGTGTGAGTCACAAAGCGTAGTCGGTATGGCATTACGTGCAACTCGGTCAAGGTTGTGCAACTTCTTTTCTTCAGGCGTGAAGGTAGATTTATCTTTGGGAACCTTAGCACCAGTTTGTGCTCCCGCGCCTCCTCCAGCAGCAAATACTACGCTGTCGATCATGGGAATGATCGGTCTTGACTCTAGGACATCTGACATGCTGTTGTGGAGTGACGTTAGGTGTGCCTCCATACGTACGCGCCATACCGTGTAGTTCTCTATTGAGAACATCGGTACCATCCTAATACCTGACATATCAGACATCGTAAGAGTAAGAGTATAAGGATGCTGAAAAGATGCTTATGCAGTGAAAACGGTTTTCAGGATCAGTTCGAGAGGACTAGTATTTCAGAACCGGTGATCAGTTGAACACCGTGAGCTCTGATACTAATTGTTGGTCCGGAGATGATAAGTCATGTGTAGCGGGGGGGGTGAATACACCTGAGCTCAGTTTCTTTTTCTCAATGAAGGTCAGCTGAGCTGTTGATTGCTACTGATGAACAGTGCCAAATAAGCCTTCGATCGCGGGACAGAGTGAGTCGCCCATCGAAGCTCTCTCCTACCGACCGTTGTCGGCACTATGAGAATCGGCCTGAGATCAAGCAGCGGAAAGTGTGGGGCCCGGAATTCGTCTCTTTTGAAAACACGTTTTAGCAAATTAAATCTTTTGGTTGTGCGCTTTTTAAAATACGTTTTATGTAAGCTTATGATTTTCAAGTCAGTTGAATGCTATGCAATAAAACAGTAAAAGAACACAAGCGATTTAACGTGGTTCGGATACGCAAGATCCTACGTCCACGGTCCTGAACAAAGCAGGAGAACTTGTTGATTATTTTGAGCAAGCCTCAGCAGGGATACTGTGCTCTGGACAATTCCCTCTAAGTTATAGTCCTTAGCGACTTTACAATCCAAACCTAAGTCTGAAAGGGAAGGGAATATTCTCCAACTGAGAAGGAGTTCTTACAATAAGAACAATTCACTAAATGTGAACTCCTTCGAATCTAAGCTATAACTATGACAATGAGCTTAGTCTAGGGAAGAAGGGGATCTAAGAACTCTAGAGAGAAAAACTGAGAAATCTTCTAAGTACGCAAGTTTTCCTCTGGATTATCTTTGAGTGTTCTAGAGCGTTTCTGAACTTGAGCTTGTCCCTTCGAAATTCCGTCACTCGGAGCTTCAAAAACTTCTCTATTTATAGTTTTGAGTTATGGCATATGTCCGTTGGAGACGACGATGCCACGTGTCACAAGCTTCCAAGGAAAACGGCCATAATTCGAACTTATTGCAGCAGGGCAGTTAATGCACTGTTCATGAGAGCAGCTTTACTGTGTAGAGTAGGTAAGCGTTGTCGGCTTCTCATTGGTCGAGGTTTGTAGTTGGTGAGAATATCGTAGTTGACCGTTCAACAACCTCGTATGTCTTCTCGCCGAACTTCTCGAAAAGACTTGAATAGCCGGGTCGCTTTCCGTAGGATACGAGATCGAAAAGTCTCTGTCTTCTTCACCGAGTCGGCCGACGTGGCATCTACCGAGTAGGTCACCGGGCGACCGCGAAGGTACCGGGCTTGCATGAGTTCTTCGCCGATGGCTTATCACCCCGGGTTGGCTTCTACTAAGGTTTACTCAGCTGATGACTGAAGAACGCAAGTGATTACACTGATGACGTGGGGTTCTGAAAAGTATGTTCGACAGAAGATCAGTTCAACAATTACCCCGTACAGGACTTAGACAAGAATATAAAAACGATTACAACAAGTCTAACCTATACATCAGTTAATCCTAACGACACACTAATCTACTGATATCAGCTAGGTTTTGGGATCTTCAATTCCATAGTACTACTATGATTTCCCCCAATTTTCTTTTCACCGAACAACAGCTGAGTATCATCTACTGACTCATATCCAACAAAAAGATCCATACTGACCATCAAAGGGCTTATAAACTGACCAAGCCTCTAGCTGAAGCCAGATTCAAAGAACTTTCAGTAGAGCTAGGTCTGTTGGACCCTACTGACTCTAGTTAGTAAGAGGATTCAGGAGAGGAGCATTCAGTAAGGGGGAATGTTCACTCTCAGTACTGAATAAAATCAATACGTAGAGACTCAGCAACCATCTACACGAGGTATCAACTGACTACAATGTTCAGCTGACAGGTTTGCGTATCTCTACTCAGTAGCCGATAGAACAGTTATGTGCATTTATGAATCACATTCAGCATCGTATTCAATGCCTTAGAAAGTGTCATTTAATATTAACGGATTACATTTAATACACGACATTCTATGTAAAAGTATGCTGAACTCTGCAACGCATTAAATGCATGTCGTATCAAGTTACTACTTAGGCTATATACAACTGTCTTTTGACTTAGGCGGCTAATATGATCATTGCCTATTTTATAAAACTTAATCCTAGCAGTCCATCTCAAAAAGCGCGTTCAAACTAAACCCTTGATATTTAACTGTTTATCTTCTCTAAGATATATATATATATATATGCATTCAAATGTTTGAAACCGCCATTTCATCTCTGCAAATATCTTAAGTACCCTAGATTTTCTGAAGAATATCTCTTACTTCGTTACATATATTCTACCCTTTAAAACATCTCAGAAAATCTTTTGGTAATTTTCTATGATCTTTCAGTAACGTATGATCTTTCAATGATTTTTCTTATAATCGGATACTGACTAGCACTGTGTTTGCAGATTATTAAAATGACAGGAACCATTTTAGACTCTCCTGTCGATATGAAAGAGATCCTCGAGAAGGATCGCATCTGGTGTGAACCTATGATGGAATTTGACGCGTACGATCTCGACTACATGGAGGAGATCTTCTACGCCCTCCGCGAGACCGGACTGGAAGGATTTCTTACAAGGAAGCCCTCCTTCTTCCTTTCGCGCCAAGTGGCTGAAGCCTATCTGAACTTAGAGTCAGTTGACGGGGATATTCGCTGCCGCTTCAGAGTTCATTGAGTAGGCAACCCCGCCAGAGTGCTTCGATAATCAAACAGATGTTCATCCGGGAAGCTTTCCAGAAAAGCTTCAACTTGCCGAATGAAGGACTCACTACCGTCGCTTACAACGATGATCTGATGGATGAGTACCTTACTGAATTCTGCGGAAAGCCAACGACCTTCAGAGCAGCGTTTCCCAAGAACGCCATGGTCCCTCAATACAGAGCATTGGCGTATATAATGACTCAGCTTCTAACGAGTCAAGCAGGCTCATTCGACCAAGTGTCCAGGCCCAAGCAACAAATGATGATGCCCATTTATGACCGAGCCAAAATTTATTGGACTGAATTCTTTCTTAAGGAGTTCATGATGCAGTCGGCTAAATTCGACAAATCTTCCAAGCGACTGAGCGTCAAAGGAAAGCTTTTATATGGACTGAAGCTCTCCGTAATGAAAGAAGACTTCTGCGGATCTGAGAGCATTACATTCACTGATAAATCCTACTTCAATCCGAAGAAAGTAAGATTCCATAACAGGGCAGCGGCCCTTCAGCAGATTGGCTCAGGGCCCACTGACCCAAAGGCCGGGACTCAGAAGACCTCCACGCCAACAAAGAAGAGGTCCCCTCCTAAATCAACTCCTAAGGCGCCGACCAAGAAGCTGAAGAGAGTCAGTGAGGTTGTGCCTGAGACTAAGCCATAGACAGTGGTTGCTGAACCACCTCTGTAACTGAGGGATGACCCGAGTCTTCAGAAAAGACACAGTCAGTGGAGAAGGTCGTCTCCACTGAGCATGGTGAAACAGTGGACCAAGGGGTCCAAGCAGAAGATGTCCAGGCTGAAGAAATTTAGACTCTAGAGAGCCCCTTGGACGTCCCACCACTCAGCAGCATCTCGTCTGCTGAGAAACAGGCATCTCCTGTTGAAGTTGAGGATTCGGAGACCGCCTCAGAGTCAGAATCAATCGGGATGGAGGCCACAACTCTCAAATCTAGAGCCTCCCGAGAGATTTCTAAAGTCATTCCGGAGATCGCCACCACAAGAACCTTGTCTTACTTGCAAGGCAAAGCGAGGCTTGTCGGGTTATGAGTCGAGTAGATGATACTCAAGCAGTTAGTGGGTTAAAATAATATTGGGGGAAATCATAGTAGTACTCTGGAATTGATGATCCCAAAACCCAGCTGATATTAGTAGTGTAGTGTCTTGATAGGATTAACTGATGTACAGGCTAGCTGTTTTTGTTTTGTTTATCCTTGTGTCTATGTCCTGTACGGGGTAAAATGTTGGATTGATCTTCTGTTGATGTTACTTTCCAGAACCCCACGTCATCAGTGTAAGAGCCTGCGTTCTTGAGTCATCAGCTGATCTTCACCTTAGTAGAAGACATCTCAACAACTGACAGACATCAACAGAAGAACTCTATGGAAGCTCAGTACCTTCCCAGTCATCAGCTGACCACACTCAAGAGAATATCTCTTGTCAGCCGACTCAGACGAAGAAGACAGAGACTGTTTCAAGTCTACTGTATCCGACAGGAAACGACCCAGCTGTTAAAGTCTTTTCGAAAGTCAGCAGAAGACCATACGAGGATTAGGGAGAGTCAACTCCGATGTCTGACACAATCTCACCTACCACAAACCTCGACCAATGAGAAGCCGTCAACGCGATATCTGCTCTAACCAACTAAAGCTGCTCTCATGTACAGTATCAACAACTCTGCTGCAACAATTCGAATTTATGGTCGTTTTCTTTGGAAGGTTGTGACACGTGGCATCGTCGTCGCCAACGGACATATGCCTGTTTCACGACTATAAATAGAGAAGAAAATCCGAGCTTCACGCACGGGATATCAAGGGAAAACGCTCAAAGCTTTCAAGTAACTCTAGCGCATTCAAGATCAATCCAGCCAAGAACTTGCCTAATAGAATATCATTAGTTCTTCTCTCTAGAGTTCTTGAGATCCCTCTTCTCTAGCTAAGCTCATTGCCATATCTACAGCTTAGAAATTAGAAGGAGTTCACTTTTAGTGATTGTTCTTACAGTAAGAACTCCTTCCTAGTTGGAGATTATCCCCTCCCCTTCAAACCTCGATTTGATTTGTAAAGTCGCTAAGGACTATAACTTAGAAGGGTCTGTCCAATGCACAGATTCCTTGCTGAGGCTTGCTCAGATAAATCAACAAGACCTCCTGTTCAGCAAGACCGTGGACGTAGGATCTTGCGTATCCGAACCACGTTAAAAATTACTTATGTTATTTACGGTTTTACTGCATAGCTTACAACTGATCACAAATCATATTCTGCATAAAACGTATTTTCAAAGCGCACTAGCCAAAATAATTTAAGTTGCGAAATCACGTTTTCAAACTGAGATGAATCTCCGGGCCCCACACTCTTATCCGCACGACGTCTCCGACTGAGTTTCAAGTACTGACAAAAGTCAGTAGGAGAGCTCAGTAGTTGGCACACTTTTGACCCGCGATCGAAGTTACTATTTGGCACTGTTCATCAGTTGCAACCTACAGCTCAGTTGTCCTTCGGGTTTGAGAAAAGAAACTGTGCTCAGATGTATTCACCCCCCCTCTACACCTGACTATCCTCTCTGGACCAACAATTGGTATCAGAGCATCGGTGTTCTTCTGATCACCGGTTCTGAACTACTGGTCTTCTCGAACAGATCCTGAAAACATTTTTCACTGTACAAGCATCTCTTCATACATCCTTATACTCTTACCCATAATGTCTGATATGTCAGGTATTCGGATGGTACCGATGTTCTCAGTAGAGAACTATACGGTATGGCGTGTGAGAATGGAGGCGCATCTCATATCGCTGCATGACAGCATGACGGACGTCCTTGAGACAGGACCCATCATTCCCATGATCGACAACGTACAATTTGCTGTTGTGGGAGGTGTAGGGGCACAGACTGGTGCCAAGGTCGCAAAAGACAAATCTGCCTTCACGCTTGAAGAGAAAAAGCTGCACAACCTCGACCGAGTTGCGCGTAATGCTATTCTAACTACGCTCAGCGATTCACACCTCGGGAGGGTGCAAGACTGCAAAATGGCAAAAGAACTCTGGGATGCCCTGGCTGTACTGAGCCAAGGAACCCCGCAGATTAAAGAAAATAAGCTCGAATTGGAGCTTCAGAAGTTCGACACATTTGCCATGGAGTCCAATGAAACCATTGACGAGCTAAGCGTCATATTTACTAATCAGATCAATGTGATTAATGGACTGGGGATGACGTTCACCAACAAAGAAATGAACACTAAGATCCTAAGAGCGCTACCTCGACAGAAGTGGCTTCCTTTTGCTACAAATTTACGACGCTCTGATCTCTAACTCCTGATGTTATCTTTTCAGAATTAAAGACAGGGGAATTTGAGCACAGTCTACCCCAACGATGTTCAAGCGCTCCAGCTGACATACAGATTGATCATGCTTTTAAAGCAACAGTCAGCAAAAGTGGAGTCAAACCCATTTCTTCCAGCAAGGCAGTGACCACAATAGAAGCAAAGTCCTCTAAGACTTCAGGCCCTGACCAACTAGCATTGATGGCTCTCAATTATCAAAGAGAAAAGGAGATATTCAGAAAGCTGAAGAAATACAACAGAGATTCCCCCTCAGGTAAGAAAGATTATCGAAAAAGGGAAGAATTTAAACCTTCTACTGATTGCAGGAACACAGAGCCTGCTTCTAGTCCATCAAATGACTCAGCTGGAAAGAGCAGCAAATCAACTGTGTGCTACAACTGCAAGAAAGAGGGACATTATCAGTACGACCGTCTCGAACTCTCAGCTATTCAAAGAGCAGAACGGCAGGCCAAGCGCGAAAAATTTGCCCGAAGGAGGCAGGCCTACATAGCCGGAGAGATATCCGATGACTCAATTGAGGAAGATACATTCATGTATTCTTCTGAGGACGAAGCTGCATTTGTCGCCGCTGAGATCGGAGAAACAGATCCTGAAGAAACCGCTGAATACTGTCTGATGGCCGGAGAAGAGGCTGAGGTAAATTCTAAACTTAATACAACCTCTTCTTCACACAGCACACACGACACGTGCTCGATCATAGATGAACCTCTAGACATGGTACAAGCATACGATGCTCTACTAGAGGAGCAGATTCAGCTGAGCATAGAGTTCAGCAGAACCATTCAGGAATTGGAACAGGTAAAGGCTGAGAATCATAGACTTTCTTCTTATTGTCAGGTCTCTACTGACTCAGAGAGTCTAGTTGCGAGACTCAAGGAAGAGATTAAATCTCTTACGACTAAGTCTCAGCTTCAAGAAACTCAGATATCAATTCTGACCAAGGACAATTCTGAGAAAGATACTGAAATAGCCCGACTCAGTCAGAAGCTCGCAGAAGTTGAAAAGGATTATGAGTCACTTCGAAGAAGTGATGAAGTCTGGCGAGGACTGATGACTGAACAATACCTAGGAGCAAAGGAGAAGTTGGAAAGCATGCTCAGAGCTCAAAGGCCACCAGCCGTGAAAGAAAGACTTGACTATACTCATGGAGCTTCCACTTCAAAGAGCTCAGAAATGTTGGCTGATAGGTACGTCAGAGGTAAAGTTCAGGCTACTGACTCAACACCTCAGGCGAAGAATAAACAGAAGATAATTGCATCTCAGCCGAGCAACAAGAAGCAACTGACTAGAGGTTCCAGCCCCAGGACACCACGATCAAACTCAGGGGGAACCAAGAAGGTCAGGTGGGTAGAACAGTACAGTGAACCACTATATGAACATCCAGCTCAGTATGGTTCGTACTACTATGAGCCCCCAGGGTCAGGAGAAACACAAGGCCTCAGAAGAAGAAAGCTCCTGAACCCAAAATCGTCAAAAAGTCAGTATCTCCAAGTCCTGTGGAGAAGAAAGCTGACAAGGTTCAGAAGAAGAAGCCTCAGACTTCTAAGGTCCCTAGACAGATCTGGGTTCCGAAATCACCCACTAACATGTAAGGACCCAACTGAACCAAAGGGTACCTAAAAATGTTTCTGTTTTCCATTCCAAGTGCATAAGGACCCTTGGATTGTGGACAGCGGGTGCTCAAGACACATGACATATCAAAAGTGCCTACTGACCAACTACGTACAAGAAGATGGTCCCAGAATTGAGTTTGGTGACAACTCTAAAGGCTATACAAGAGGATACGGAACACTGAATATTGGGACTGCCTCAGTTCCAAGAGTAACATATGTTGAAGGACTTCAACATGATCTCCTTTCTGTGAGTCAATTGTGAAGCATGTTTGAAGGATGTTGGGACTGCCCAACGAATCGTTTATCAAAGACAAAAATTGTGAAGCATGTTTGAAGGGAAAGCAGACAAAGAAAAACGATCCACCAATTCCGTCACTTCCACTGATGGAATCCTTCAACTACTGCACATGGACCTATTCGGGCTAGTCTCTCCAGTGATTATAAGAGGCAAGAAGTATGCCCTAGTCGTTATTGACGACTACTCGAGATATACTTGGGTTATCTTCAGAACCAACAAATCTGATGTCCAGACTGAGCTGCCCAATCTTCTGAGGAAACTCACTGTGGAAAAGGACATCAAAATACAAAGAATTCGCTCAGACAGAGGAACAGAATTTCTCAACTCAGTAGTTAAAGAGTACTGCGATAAATAGGGAATTTAGCACGAGACATCAGCAGCTCGCACCCCTCAGCAGAACGGACTTGCTGAACGTAAAAACAGAACACTCAAAGAAGCAGCAAGAACGCTCCTAGCAGACTCTGGACTACCCTCAAAGTTCTGGGCTGATGCTACTGACACCGCCTGCTACACTCAGAATCGCTCACTGCTTACACAGCAACACATGAAGACACCCTACGAACTATGGAAAGGGAGAATTCCTTCTATTTCTCATTTTCATATCTTTGGTTGTCCTTGCTTTGTCCACAATAATGGGAAAGATCAGTTGAAGGTCTTTGATAGCAAATCTGATCAAGGAGTATTCTTAGGATACTCTCGAGTCAAGTAAAAGCCTTCGTGAGTCTTTAACTATCGAACTCTTTGCGTGGAGGAAAGCCCTCATGTTGTCTTTGATGAGTTTGTTACTGAGGACAGGAAAACTACAAAGACAAACACTGGAGTTGTCAGCAGCAAGCTACAAGATCTCACACTAAATGACAAAGCCAAAAAGATCCAGCATTGTTGGGATGATGAGTCAGACGATGAAGAAATACAGACTCAACCAATAGGCGATGTAGCTGACCTAGTTGATTCTAATGAACAGAATCAACAGCAGGTAACAACGGTCAATGAGGAAGCCCCTGTGGTAACTGAGACCTCTACTGAGAATATAAACTCAGGGGGAACAATTAATATTCCTGAGCTAAGTGCCCCTGAACCTGGAAAGTCAGTAGATCCTAACCTTCTTACTGAACTGCTACAGTCACAGAATAGTATGACTGAAATGCCTAACACACCTACTGACTGTGCAGAAGTAGTATCAGAAGAAGAAGCCAGACTCAGACGATCATGGCTCGACGCTCGTTCTTCAGATCTCATTATAGGAGATCCATCAGCAACCATCAGGACAAGATCTAGATTAAGTCAAGGAGAAAGCTCACTCTATTCTTGTTTCTTGTCTACAGAAGAACCTCAGTCAATAGAGGACGCACTCAACGATGCTGACTGGATCATTGCCATGCAAGAAGAGCTGAACCAGTTCGTTAGAAATGAAGTTTGGGAGCTTGTTGACAGACCTAGACATCAGCACGTGATTGGTACTAAGTGGGTCTTTAAGAACAAGCGCGATGAGAACAACGTCATTATCAGAAACGAAGCTAGACTAGTTGCCAAGGGATACTGTCAAGCAGAAGGAATCGACTTTGATGAAACATTCGCTCCAGTCGCCAGATTGGAAGCCATTCGTCTGTTTCTAGCTTATGCAACACATCAGAGATTCAAAGTATATCAGATGGATGTAAAGTCAGCTTTTCTGAACGGCGTGCTGAAGGAAGAAGTCTATGTGGAACAACCACCCGGTTTTCAGCAGGGACATCAGGTGTATAGACTTAGAAAAACTCGGTATGGGTTAAAACAAGCACCCAGGGCTTGGTACAATACCCTATCAGACTTTCTACTTCAGAAAGGTTTTCAGAAGGGGACAGTAGATCGCACCCTGTTCAACATAAAGTCAGGAGATGACATCTTACTGGTGCAAATCTACGTGGACAACATCATTTTCGGTTGCAGAAACGTGACTATATGTCAACAATTCGAGAAAATGATGAAGGAGAAATTCGAGATGTCTATGATGGGAGAGATGAACTACTTCCTTGGATTTCAAGTAAAGCAATCACTTGAAGGAATTTCCATCAATCAAGCCAAATACACTCGAGATCTTCTCAAAAGATTCGGCTGCGATTCAAGCAAACCAGTCAAGATCCCCATGAATACTAATTTCAAAATTGGTCTAGAAAAAGAGGAGCTTCTGTTAACTCTACTGATTACAGAGCCATTATTGGTTCCTTATTATATTTAACAGCAAGCAGACCTGACATAACTTATGATGTAGGTGTATGTGCAAGATTTCAAGCGAATCCCAAGCGGAGTCATCTAGACTCAGCAAAGAAGATTCTGCGATATCTAAAAGGAACCCCTGACACAGGGTTATGGTATCCTGCTGATGATAATCTTATACTGACAGGTTACTCTAATGCTGATTATGCAGGATGCAGGATAGATCAAAAGTTAACTTCAGGAACATGTCAGTTCCTAGGCAGCAAGTTAATATCTTGGTTTTCAAAGAAACAACATTCAGTGGCAACGTCCACTACTGAAGTTGAGTACTTGGCTGCTGGAAGTTGTTGTGCCTAGATCCTTTGGCTTTGACAGCAACTAAGAGACTATGGGATAACTCAGGATGAAGTGCCCTTCTACTGTGACTCCACAAGTGCTATTGCTAAAACTCAGAATCCAGTTCTCCATACGAGATGCAAGCACATGGATATTCGACACCACTTCATCAGAGACCATGTCGAGAAGAAGGATATCAAAATGGAGAAAATCCATACTGATAAGCAAAGGGCAGACATACTGACCAAGCCACTAGCTGAGAACAGATTCAGAGAATTATCGCTGAGCTAGGTCTCATCGGATCCTACCGAACCGTGTCGGCAGTACACAACAAATGGTATCAGCAAAAAACCAACAATTGATATCGAGATGAAAGATCAGCACGACAGTCAAAGACTCGCACAATGATTCGGGCCGGGTGAATCGAACCGCATACGCAAGGGGGAACATGCCTATCGGCCCATCAAGGCTCCATATGCTTATAAGGTTCCGTGGAGTGGCACAACCTCGAAGAGACTCATCATCTACCACTCCCGCGAGCAAGCTTCACGAAGAAGAGTCGTTGATCGTGGGGAAGATTGGCTATTCTGAGCCATCTGACCTGTCTCAGCATCTGCGCCCTCAGATGGGTCTAACCCTGATGGTCAGGACCCACCCCGTGATTCAGGCCCTGAGAAGCCTGATGAGGGAACTCAACCGGCCAAGGATGTTCCTACATCAACTGCTGAACCTCCACTCTGCATCCTTGGACCCGGGCAGTCGGCGGCTGGTAGTTCGAATGCAGCTGATCCTTCTCAGCTCCTTCTTGAGTCTGCTTTCGAAGTAGCGCCCAGCTCGAAAAGCCGACGTTCTAAGTCAGTGGCAAGGGCACTGAGGAGTCAAGGGACTCAAAATAGACTCCTCGCTCGCACCATCCACAAAACCTGGCGGCAAACCACTGAGGCTCAGAGTGCAGAATTACAGGGACTCAGAACCGCGATTTCTACATCTCCTATCCGTGACTTCTCCAGCATTCTGATGAATTCCCTCGCTGCACAGAGAGCTGAATTTGAAGAACAGCTCAAGACGATTCAGGAAGGCCAAGTCAAATTGATGAATGATTAGAAGGCCGCCCAAATTGCTCATATTGAATCCATCACCGCCATCTCTCAAGCCTCTGATCTCAGATTGCAAACTATCCAGAAGGCTATTGAAGAGAAGGTGGAGAAGCAGTTGAAGGAATTTTAGGCTGCAGCTGATCTCTCGCATAAGAAATACAAAGACTCACCACAAACGAGAGAAACGAGCTGCATGAGAAGCTGACAAAGCTACACAATACGTTGGATGATCTATCCGACGCATACAAGAGCCTGAACAACAAAGTATCAGTTCCACCCCCTACCCGATTTGCTGATGCCAAAAAGGGGGAAGGATTTATTGAGAAAGGAACTAAGGAGCTGCTACTGAAAGCTCCAAAGAGAGCAAGGACAGTGGCAGGGGCATCTCAAATTCAGTCATCTGCCCCTACTGGACCTTCACAAACTGGCGAGGCCTGTGGTGTCTCAAGCAGCAGAGCCGCAGATTCGCCGAGATCGGCCCAAGTGGCTTAGGAGCCAAAGAAGTCGCAACTCAAGCAACACAAACACCTTTAGATATTATTAAAGAAGTTGTTGAGTATGCTGACGAGGAGTCAGAAGAGGAAGAAGCTCCTCTTCCTCCTCCAGTTGCCGGCAAAGGCAAAAAGGTACTGAAGCTTCTAATAACTCCGGAGGAGGAGGCTCAGACAGCAGCCGATGAGAAATTGGCTAGGGAGATAGCCGAAGCTGAAGCCGCGAATAAGCCAAAGAAGAAGCCTGCTAAAGGCAAAACTAAGGCTCCAGCTGGAGGAAAGAAGACTGGAGCTAGGCTGCCTCCTAGAACACTCAAGCTCAGCGACGAAGCTGACAAGGAAAAAGAGAAGGAGCAGCAGCAGCAGTCAACTGGGCAGCAGGGAACATCTAAAGAGAAATCATCCACACCTGTTGACTCAGAAGAAGAGCCGCCTCATAAGCCCTCCTATGTTCCCTCGAAGGCACAGGACCAAGAAATGGATGAAATCTGGGCTCAGATGGAGAGGTACTTATATAGAGGTGAAGAGGCCAGGTAGATAGAAGCAGCCAGAGAGAGGATATGGCTTGCTGACCTCGAAGCTCTTAGGCTAAGGACTGAAAAAGAAGCGAGCCCTAAAAAGGCTGGCATTCCCTACAGATACAGGAAATTCAGGAAGCCTACTGATCTTAAAACTCACAGATGGCCAAGAGTGGATGAATGGATGCCGTGGGAAGTCACTCAGAGGTGGGAAGCACTTAAAGCTGAATTCATAAAGAGGAACTACTTCTGGAGATTCTGGTCTGAGAAGCACAGGACAGTGACATATACTGAATGGATAATGAGAGCTGACTTGGAAATGTATGCCAGACTTCCGAAAGCTGTCAAAGAAAATATTGCTGTCAGAGTTCCAGCTCCCAGAATCCTGCCACCCCCACAGAGACTTGACGGATCCATCCACTATGGAGTGATAGAGAAAGAAGTGAAGGACGTTGCTGAAGCCAAATTCCTAGATGAAGAAGACCCAGCGGACTTTGCTGAGATACTGAAGCTGAGAAAGATCACTTACCGCATGTATGGACTGCCGCTTCCTGAAACTCAATCACAGGACTTCAAAGACAGGATTAAGCAGTTCAAATAATTCTTGCTTTTGTATTCTCCTTGTATCTTTCTTTTACTCTTTTTAGTCTAGCAGAAGATGTACTTGTACTGATTGCTCATATATATAACATCTCTGTTTGGCTTTGACAATTCCTTATTGTCTGAATAGCCGTGTTTGTTTATGCTTAACACTCAGAATCACTGAAGTGATTACTGACTCACACATTCACTGCTGTTATTTATTGTCAGTTTTTGCTTAACTAGATTCTGATAGACTTGTTAGTATTAGGGGAAAATATTGTTAGAAAGGGAGAAAATGTTGATTAGATTCTGTATAGGTTTTGTCATTTCTGCCCTGATCCCCTCAGAAATCTAGGACTTGAAGAACAACTCCACTGATCCTACTTGTAATATTTTGTAAGGAGCTCTGTTTCTGATAAGTCATAGTCTTAGGTTGATTAGCTGATAGGTTTTGGCATCATCAAATAGGGGGAAAATGTTGGGTGATGATTTAGTCCTCAGCAACAGCATTGAATAGTGGGAAATGATTCAGTCTTCTCAGTTGACATTAACTCAGTAGCATTGTGCTATGAAAACTTACTGAAGATTTGAAGATCCCAAAACCCTATGTTTATTGGTGAACCATTGCGTTGTAATCTATTTTTGTCTCTGAGGTTTCAGACTCAGCAGACACTCTTCTCTGGTTCAGGCACTTAGTAGATTATCTCGCCTCGGCACTGAAGTAGAAGACTCAAGATACCTTGGACTCAGCAGAGTAGTATATCGAAAGGAGTCGTAGAACCGAACTCGCAGAGTAGTTTATCGAACTCGTAGCCGATCTTCGCAGAGCCGACTCCGCAGAGCATGCTACTGAATTAGAAATCGACTCAAGAACGGCCGCAGCCTCTTCTCCGACCGTCGGGATCTTTAAAGTCAAATCAGCAGAGTCAATACGAGGAAGAGAGAAGTCAGCTTCAGATCTCCTTGAAGTCTGTTCTATCTCAATCACTTCCTGAACCTCGACCAATGACAAGCAGCCACATATCCTATATCTATTAAAGCTGCAAGTCAACAACTTTCAAGAAATGGAGGGAAAGGACACTGCCACCATACTTCAAAAGAGTCGTTAGCTACCCAAAAGAGAGAGACAAAGGATCGTCGTCTCCAACGGATCTATCCTAATCTCTGCTCTACAAATAAAGGGATAAATCAAATTGAAGCTCACCGAACATTCGCATACACGAGAACACACAGAGCATTCAACGAGCAAATTCGAAAAAGCCTAAGTCTTCTGCAAGAAGTTCGAAGAAACAATCTCCGGCGAAAGACTACACTTCTGCTCTTAGGGAACCAAGCTGAATTGAATTGTACAGCCTCTAGTATCCAAACGACGTTACACGAACCCAAAGCTCACACTCAGCTGTTCGTCGTTCTAGAAGCCACATCCTTGTTCCCTATCCCTTTAATCTAAGCTCAACTGCCTAAATCCATAGCTTAGACAAAGGAGTTCACTTTTGAACTGATCCTTATTGTAAAGGGCTCGTTCATTGTTGGAGAGTTTTTCAAACACTTAGTTTGATAACCTTGTAAACTGAGACTTGCTCCGTATAAATCTCAAGACCAGTGTTTGTTCAGCGTACAAACCAACTGAGACTATCTCAATATAAAATATAGCCTCCTGATCTTTTGGGACAATTGACGTAGGATTGTTGGATCCGAATCACTTTAAAAATCTCTGTGTTATGTGTTCTTTATTTGATTGTTGCATTGATTTACTGTTCATACTGAAAATATCTTTCAAATCATTCAACCGAGTTTCAAAGAAACTTGACAAACCGCACTAATCTATCGAAACCGTTTTGACATAAACGTTTTCTTAACTTAGCCGAATTTGGGGCCTACATTATTCCGCACTACCGAACTCTATCTCGAACGATATCGAATTCGACTCCTAGTCGCCTACCGTGTCTCGTAGAGTCGGTCCACTCGCCATACGATTCGTAAAAGCTTATCCGGGTCCGCCGAACTTGTTCAAGCACGACACTTTCCCCGAAAAGGACTATTCGTGTTTAAGTTGAGAAATCGGTTTCTGGTGTATTCACCCCCCCTACACCTGAACGTATTCTCGAGACCAACAGTGCCTCTACTCAAGGTTCAAATTTCATATAGCCATTTTTCTTATCTTATTTGACACGTGGCTAGACCCTATCAAACGGATCTATTCACATGAGAAGAAGTACCGGAAACCCAAGCGAACAAGCTCAAGAACTCTAGCAAACCTTCAAGCGACATTCAAACGAAGAACATGCTCTTAGATTAGACATCTTTTTAGTTTTTCTTTCTCGAGAATTATTGTTCTCTTTCTCTATCTAAGTGTGCGTATTGTAAAACCAATAGCTTAGAATCTCGAAGGAATTCATATCTTTTGCACTTTCTTTCTTGTAAGAACTCCTTCTTAGTTGGAGAAAACATTCTAACCTTAAACGGTTAAGAGTTGTAAGGTCACTACGACTATAAGTAGAATATGTCCAAAGTGTACGGATAATGTAGACTTGCTCAAAGATAAGGAAACAAGTTTGAAACTATCCCGTGAACGCATCACCGAGACTTATGTTGGATATGAGTCAAGTAGATGATACTCAGCTGTTGTTCGGTTAAAAGAAAATTGGGGGAAATCATAGTAGTACTATGGAATTGAAGATCCCAAAACCTAGCTGATATCAGTAGATTAGTGTGTCGTTAGGATTAGCTGATGTATAGGTTAGACTTGGCGTATTGCTTATTATTTTTTGTCTAAGTCCTGTACGGGGTAATTGTTGAACTGATCTTCTGTTGAAGATACTTTTCAGAACCCCACGTCATCAGTGTAATCGCTTGTGTTCTTCGCCCCAGCACTGATCTTTCACTCGGCCGAAGACAGCGCATCGCCGACAAATCATCGCAGAAGACTACTCCCACTGATAGCATCGCGTAAGAACGTAAACAAGCACAGCACCTTCGTTAGCCGCCGCCTAACCTACTCAGTAGATGCCGTGTCAGCCGACTCAGCTTAAGAAGACAGAGACTTTTCAGTCTACTGTATCCTACGGAAAGCGACCCAGCTATTCAAGTCTTTTTGAAAAGTTCAGCAGAAGACATACGAGGTTGTTGAACGGTCAACTCTGACATTCTCACCAACTACAAACCTCGACCAACGAGAAGCCGACAACGCTTACCTACTCTACACAGTAAAGCTGCTCTCATGAACAGTGCATTAACTGCCCTGCTGCAACAAGTTCGAATTAATGGCCGTTTTCCTTGGAAGCTTGTGACACGTGGCATCGTCGTCTCCAACGGACATATGCCATAACTCACAACTATAAATAGAGAAGTTTTTGAAGCTCCAAATGGAAGAACGACGGAATTTCAAAAGGGACAAGCTCAAGTGCATAAACGCTCTAGAACACTCAAAGATCATCCAGAGGAAAACTTACATACTTAGAAGATTTCTTAGTTTTTCTCTCTAGAGTTCTTACATCCCTTACTTCTCTAGACTAAGCTCATTGTCATATTTAAAGCTTAGATTCGAAGGAGTTCACATTTAGTGAATTGTTCTTATTGTAAGAACTCCATCTCGCTTGGAGAAAATTCCCTTCCCTTTCAAACTTAGGTTTGGATTGTAAAGTCGCTAAGGACTATAACTTAGAGGGAATTGTCCAAATGCACGATATCCCCGCCGAGGCTTGCTCGAATAATCAACAAGTTCTCCCGCCTTGTTCGGGACCGTGGACGTAGGATCTTGGGTATCCGAACCACGTTAAATCGCTTGTGTTCTTTTTACCGTTTTATTGCATAGCATTAAACTGACTTTAAAATCATAAGCTTGCATAAAACGTATTTTACAAAGCGCACAGCCAAAAGATTTAATTTGCTAAAACGTGTTTTCAAAAGAGACGAATTCCGGGCCCCACACTTTCCGCACAACAGCTTCTTCGACCGATTCTCAAAGTACCGACAACGCCGCAGGGAGAGAGTTCAAGAGGCCGACTCACTATCCCGCGATCGAAGGCTTATTTGGCATCGTTCATCGCTTGCAATCATCGCCTCACCGACCTTCACTGAGAAAAAGAAACTGAGCTCAGGTGTATTCACCCCCCCCCCCTCTACACCTGACTTATCGTCTCCGGACCAACAACTTGCTCAGTATAAATAATACAAGTTCTCCTGCTTGTATCAGGACAGTGGACGTAGGACCTAACGTGTCCGAACCACTTTAAAAATCGATGTGTCCTTTTTATTATTACTGTTGCATTGATTTACTGTTCATTCAGCATCCAACTGAGTTTTAATCAACTTGCACAAAATGGGTTTTCATCAAAGACATATATTTAAAAGGGCCTACACTTCTGCACATAACTCTTGTACTGAACTACTGATCACTGACTTAAATCAGTAGGACTCTACTCAGTAGGAGAATATTCTGCCCACGCGATCGAGAAAGTATATCTGGCCAACTGACTCGATCACTAGCAGTCTTCAGATAAAGCTGACTTTCGCGTTTAGAATTTGAATTTGTATTCAGGTGTATTCAACCTCCCCCCCCCCACACACACACACACCCACCTGAACCACGTCTTTAGGACCAACAAGTGGTTTGGGCTTGATGGTGAGAATACCAGTCTGGTGGATCTACAACTGGCCTGTGTGGCTATTGAGCTGCCTGCGAGTTGTTGGCACATCAATGGGCTTGATGACCTAGAAGCATTCATGAAGACTTGAAAGGTCTCAAGTAATGGGAGACACTTTATTGCCTTGAGTCCCTTCACATGGTGGAAGTTACTTTTATATATAGATGCATCTAGAAGCATTTCACACACATATACACTACACACAACAAATACAAGATATCATGAAAATCACAAAGCACATCATTTGCATCTATAGTCTAGTTCTGTGTCTGTCCAGTTCGTGCCTTGGTTCAGTTCGCTGGAGCCTTTCCAGTTTGCGGTGCTGCTACTGGGAAGGAGGAAAGTCGTTTTATCTTTTGGGACAGATTGTCAAACTGTGAGCATTAGCCGGGGCACATCGCCTTGCGGAAAGAGGAAACTCGACTTGGCTTTACTTTTTTCGCTTAGTCCACCAATTCTATTTAGTATATCTCTTTCCGTCCGTCTATTGTGGTTTGCTCCGGGGTAGGTGATCTCTGTCCGGGCTTTGTTGTTTCATATCCAAGAGAATCATCAACTCGGACGTTCTGCCCAGAAGACTATAAAGTTGTCTGCCCTATTGGATAAGAAATTGGTTGTAATCTAGTACCTCAATTTCTATTGTTTTTTCAATTACTTGTTTTTATTTGGTACGCATTTTCTAAGTTATCGGTTATTTTAACCAAGAGTTTGGGCCAGGGTCTCTGTTATGATTATGAATTCACAACTAAAGCACGTTGTTAGATGTGTGTAACCTTTTATTAATTAAGAGGCACTTCATTTCAATTGGTTTCTTGTCTCCTTACATCTATTTATGACGCATTTCTTGAAGTCGATTTAGGAGTGTGACTATGAATTCCGAAAGCATTATCATAATTACTGTTTGTTGTATTAATTAAATAATTGCTTTGTAGCAACATCATCTTTTAAATTTTTCCAAATACTTATTAAAACATCAGAAACCATTAACATTTTTACTAAGAAATGAATTGCACTTCTATATATTTATGGAGTGGATCATGTAGAAACCTACATTTAATGTGAGAACTAAGAACTATGCATAATCCTTATATGTTTTATACATAATCCATATATTTTTTATATAAAAATTCTAGAAATTTTATATTATGCAAATCCAAATATATATGAGGATGGTTAAATAAAAGACACATTGGTAGTAATATGATATATCTAGGCTATCCATCTTACACGATCTTTGGCGTCATTTAATTACTTTTTTGTCTTCTAAATAGATTAATTTCCAATGCACTTATCACTAGAATAGATAGAACACATGATGTATTATAGCAAAACATAATGCATTTACAGCACAGATTAGCATAATGCATTTAAAATCTTTTATCCCACTTTTGATGTTCCAATATATGCCCCTCAATGAGGTGGTGACATGTGTATTTTTATCATAGTTATATATATGTTAAAAAATTGAACTAATTATCCTTATAATTTTATTAAATTAAATACACATATCATTACCTCATTGGTGGGACACATATTTAGATTAAAAAATTGGGATAGAAATCATCATTAAGTATGGCATATTTACTTGACATGAAAATGCATCAGTTAATGACAACTGACCGTCTATTTTAATATATATCAATGATCCACAATCATTCTTATTCACCATTTAGTGGAAGTAATTTGTTATAGCAAAATCAGATTAATTGGTCTTCCGTTTGGAAAAGAGTCACTGGTCCAACAATTATATGTTTTTTTTTTATGAGAAAAAAATATACGCAAAAAATAGCACAAGATGTGCTATTAATTTACAAACCTCCTTCATCCAAGTCACCCGACTATAATAATTTTACGCTGACAACTGGATTGGAAAACCAATTACCGAATAACCTAGTTCACTGCTTGACTCTGCCTCGAGTCAAAACCAACAAGTAAAAAAAAGAATTTGCTAATATATAGTTTTTGATAATTATGTAAAAACTACATATACTTGGAATTACACGATTCTATTTTAGAGCCGTTGTTTCATGTTTTAACCGGTTGTAATTGCATTTTATGCATATATAGGGTGTGGATTCAGTTATCACTCATACTTAACGTGAGAACTGTGAACCATGCATAATCATTATATGTTCTATGCATAATCCTTATATATTTTATGCAAACAAATTTGTTTTTTTAAGTTTTTGTCTTCTGCATAAAACATATAAGGATGATGCAAAATGCAAACTTACAGGTTTTTTGCATAAAAACATAAGGATTATACGTAAAACGTATAATGATTACGCATGGTTCTCAATTCTCACATTAAATGGGGGTTCTCACATGATCCACTCCCTATATATATATATATATATATATATATATATATATATATAGAGAGAGAGAGAGAGAGAGAGAGAGAAAGAGAGAGGGTATGGATCTAGAGAGATCCTCCCCTTCAAGAGAGAGATAATATTCATTTTCCTATTAGTTTCTGTTGGTCCGAAGACGATAAGTCAGGTGTAGAGGGGGGGGGGTGAATACACCTGAGCTCAGTTTCTTTTTCTCAATGAAGGTCAGCTGAGCTGATGATTGCAACTGATGAACAGTGCCAAATAAGCCTTCGATCGCGGGACAAAGTGAGTCAGCTACTGAGCTCTCTCCTACTGACTGTTGTCAGTACTTTGAGAATCACTTGGAGACTGTTGTGCGGAAAGTGTGGGGCCAGGAATTCGTCTCTTTTGAAAACACGTTTTAGCAAGTTAAATCTTTTGGCTGTGCGTTTTATAAAATACGTTTTATGCAAGCTTATGATTTTCAAGTCAGTTGAATGCTATGCAATAAAACAGTAAAAGAACACAAGCGATTTAACGTGGTTCGGATACGCAAGATCCTACGTCCACGGTCCTGAACAAGGCAGGAGAACTTGTTGATTATTCTAAGCAAGCCTCAGCAGGGATACTGTGCACTGGACAGTTCCCTCTAAGTTATAGTCCTTAGCGACTTTACAATCCAAACCTAAGTCTGAAAGGGAAGGGAATTTTCTCCAACTGAGAAGGAGTTCTTACAATAAGAACAATTCACTAAATGTGAACTCCTTCGAATCTAAGCTATAAATATGACAATGAGCTTAGTCTAGAGAAGAAAGGGATCTAAGAACTCTAGAGAGAAAAACTGAGAAATCTTCTAAGTATGCAAGTTTTCCTCTGGATGATCTTTGAGTGTTCTAGAGCGTTTATGAACTTGAGCTTGTCCCTTTGAAATTCCGTTCTTCAGAGCTTCAAAAACTTCTCTATTTATAGTTGTGAGTTATGGCATATGTCCGTTGGAGACAACGATGCCACGTGTCACAAGCTTCCAAGAAAAACGGCTATTAATTCGAACTTGTTGCAAAGCAGGCGCTTAATGCACCGTTCATGAGAGCAAGCTTTACCGTGTAGAGTAGGTAAGCGTTGTCGGCTTCTCATTGGTCGAGGTTTGTAGTTGGTGAGAATGTCATAGTTGACCGTTCAACAACCTCGTATGTCTTCTCGCCGAACTTTTCGAAAAGACTTGAATAGCCGGGTCGCTTTCCGTAGGATACAAGAGACCGAAAAGTCTCTCGTCTTCTTCAACCGAGTCGGCCGACACGGCATCTACCGAGTAGGTCCGGCTTGTCGATCGCGAAGGTACCGTGCTTGTTTCTCGTTCTTCCGCCGATGACTATCACCGGGAGTAGTCTTCACCGATGATTTGTCGGGTTGATGCGCCGTCTTCGACCGAGTGGAAGATCACCGCCGATCGAAGAACACAAGCGATTACACCGATGACGTGGGGTTCGAAAAGTATCTTCGACGTAAGATCGGTTCAACAATTACCCCGTACGAGACTTAGACAAAAATAATAATCAATACATCAAGTCTAACCTATACATCAGCTAATCCTAACGACACACTAATCTACTGATATCAGCTAGGTTTTGGGATCTTCAAATCCATAGTACTACTATGATTTCCCCCAATTTTCTTTTAACCGAACAACAGCTGAGTATCATCTACTGACTCATATCCCACAATTTCCCCCTGATTGATGATGTCAAAACCTCTACCTCTACCTCTTAAACTTCTCAAGTCTATAAAAGATGCTATCCTACTGACAACAATTTCCCCCTTACAACATTCTGAGAAAAAAAATAAAGGAATTTCAATACTTCAGTAGGTGGGAGATAGGCAAAATCAGAGAAACTGACTGTGAGTGTGTGTCAGATCACTTAGTGATCAGTCGTGAAAAACACAATGCAAAGAGCTGAAAAACAATGAGTAATTGTCTAACAAGCAATAGGAACTGATATATATATAATGAATGATGTACAAGCTCCTACAGCTATTACAACAGAAATCAAAAAGAAAGAGAAATCACTGCTGACGCTTGAAGCGTTGAGTCCTTTTCTTG
Organism: Lavandula angustifolia; assembly: GCA_028984105.1. Classification (NCBI taxonomy): domain Eukaryota; kingdom Viridiplantae; phylum Streptophyta; class Magnoliopsida; order Lamiales; family Lamiaceae; genus Lavandula; species Lavandula angustifolia. Next base: position 9,160,887 of record CM054805.1, read on the forward strand.
AAATCGGCGAGACTTCTCAGCCAGAGGATCCGTGTAATAATACTTGTAAACTCGATCCCGATCTCCCGGATTTCTTCGTTGTCAAGAGGATTGTCGAGCAAAGAAACCCAGATGGAAAGCAGCTTCCACTATCTCTCTCTCAATGTTCTTCGTGCACAGCAGTCCACTAGCAGTTCTTGGCGGAGGAATACGTCGAAAAGCTGGGGCACGGAAGGGAATATTCTGTTCTTCCATAATCTGTCTCAGCTGATCTCTGAATAAGATATCAAATCTCGAGATTAGTTCGTCGAATAACTGATCAGCTAGACAGTCGAGAGGATAAATGTGCCATACAAAATAGCCTTTAATAAAATCCTCTTTCAGCCTTTCCCAATGGACGTTCATATCAGCCGGCACCCATTTATCCACATGCGGGATAGGAATATTCTTAACATATGGGCCCTCGATGAACTTGGATCCTCTTGGGATCTCGCCTCCTCGGATCACCGTTGGCTTGAGAGATAAGCTACGCATTTTCGCCAAGTCGCCTATCCTTTTCTTTTCGCGGAGTGCGGCTACTCTACCGTCTCCTTGCTCGAGACTCGACCTTGCAGCCGTCGCCTCCCGTGTCGCTTGATCTTCCGCTATCCGCTCGAGTGTTAGAGTAGAAGTGGGAATACTCGGGAGCAAGTAGCTTGGATCTCGGCCCGAAGAGCCTTAGCAAAAAATCGCTTGGGCTTTCTTCTTCTCGCTCTTCGACCGACCCGACCTTTTTCTTGCCTTTGCCCCTAACGGCTTTGCCCTTGGGCTTCTTTGCCGCTTCGCCGCCTCTTCAAGCCGACGCTCATGGTCGAGCTTATCCCGTGCATTGTTGGGCAATTTTGAGGTCATAAGCCTCTTGCTCCGCTTTTGATTTGAACTTATGGACCGGGGAGGAAGGAGGAGTAGATACGGTTGCAATCTCCTTTCCGGCCTCGCGGTGGCAATTGTTCGTGCTCGAGCTCTTCTTCTTCTTCTGTCTCCTGCTCAATAAATTTTGCTACTTCTTCAATGTGAGCAGCAGAAGAGGAGATGGGGGTTGGCTGAAGTGGAAATTCTAGGAGAAGGACCTCAGAAGAGTTCTTATCCTAAGTAGTAGAGGGTCTTTCCTCCTGAGCCCTTTCCCCCTGAGTCTGTGCGGGTTCTTCATCTGTGGAGGGTCTCTCCTCCTAAACCCTTTCCCTGATTATCTGTACATCAGCTGTATCCGTTTAAGGTTCATCTTTTATTATACCTTCCCCCTTTTTGGCATCAGCAGCCTTATCGAGGTTGGTACGGTTAGCTGTGACTTCTTTCTCAAGCTTGTATATTGAGTCCTTGATCTGAGTAACTGTAGAGTCGAAGTCCTTGACCAAGTCACAGTATTTCTCCCAGTCCTTCTCTTGATCTGCCCTAGATCGATTGAGATGAGCAACTGACTCCTGGCAGAGTTTCAGCAGGGCTAGATCATTGGATTCCTTCATCTCCTTCTGAATCTCGTTCAAGGCCGCAGCCTGTTGCTTAATAGCAGTCTGGAGGCTGCTTGTAGCTAATTTGTTTCGCTCATCCATTTGAGCTTGGACTGTTGTGAGAGCATGAGTCACCGCTCAAGAAATGTTTTGTGCTCGAGCTTGGAGCAAAGAATCGACTCGTGCGCATAGATCTGTTTTCTGCGCTATCAAAGCCTGCTCGATCATCTCCTTAAAATCAGGCTGCGATGGAGCCTCTTGAGGAGTGGAGATGCCAGCGGCTAGCTTAGTCAGGCTATCAGTCTGCGCCTTCGTATACTTCTCCCATTTGATATGGATGTCTTTGGCGAGAAGTCTGCTTTTAGCTCATTGGCGTCTGATTGCCTTATTCACTGATTTGGAGGACACGGAACCAATTGGTTGAATCTGGTAAGAGCTTGTTCCGAGCCTTTGATCAGAAAACACGAGGAGCTGCTCCCGACTGTACTTCGGAGCGCCCTGAGCCTCACCTGATGTACCAGGGGGTGGTGATTAGATCTTCTCATGGGGAGTTGGTCCCTCAGCAGAGCCTCCCAACTCTGCATCCTTGGGGTTGCCTTCCATCTCCTGATCTTGGTCTTGGTCATCACCCTCATCAGCAGGAGGAGATGGAGGCGGAGCATTAGCAGCAGGAGCTGTGGTATGCAGGCTAAGAAGATAGAGCATAGTAGCTCGAAGTTCCTCGAAGGACGCCAAATCAGCTGGCTCCCCGAATCCGATCTCTGCCTGTAAATCTTGCTCCTCTGTTACTAGTTCGATGGCTGACTGAGTTTTTGCAAAATCTATCAGAATATCCCAGTTTAAGAACCTCAGTAGCATCTGAACTCTTGCCCTGATGGCAATGTCAACCAAGTCTTCATGCTCAGCTATCTCTGGAATCTGATCGTGAATCTCAGTTGTAGCACGTAGACGAATGGTATGAGTTGTTGTCCATTCAGTCTCTTCAGTTGGCTCTCGAATGTCCGACTGAGTGTCATCGGAGCTGATGACTTGAGTTTTCTCCTTGAGGGTGGCTCCTTCCATCCCTGTGTCGGAGTCCAAAGTTTGCTCATCTTGAGGTGGAGGAGGAGCCTGTTCTATGACAGTTATCGGCTGAGCCACAGTGACCTCAGCTGGTCGTGGCTTGATAAGCCTCCTACTTTTGGACACATCAGCGGGAGATGGCAGGGCAGGAGCAGCTCTCTTCTGCTCAGGTGGCCCTTTGCCAATTGACTTCTTCGTCGCTTCTTTAGTCTTAAACTTTATCAGCTTAGTGTTGTACAACTTTGAGTCATCAAAAGCTGAGTTCCTCTGTACAACACTCTCTATTAGGACAGACATCTTAGTCCCGAATAGAAGCTTACCCGTACTGGCCAACCTCCTCTCGCCAGTGGGTAGAGTAGTGAACTTCTGGGCCTGGGCTTTCATCTGAGTCGTGTAATAGTCAGCCCAGTTCACTTCTACTCCGTCGTCAATAGCCATCATCAGCTGAATCCTAGGTTTGGACAGTTGATCATACGATCCAGCTGAGCTTGTCAGTATGTGCGAGACCACATACGCTAAACCTCTGTACTGAGGTAGCAAGAGATTCCTCGGGAGAGCTGTCTTGAACGTCAGATCACTGCGTCCACAGAACTTTTGCACATAAGCATTGATCTCCTTCTCCTTATATCCGATAGGGGAGATTCCAGAAGTAGGAAGCTGAAACGCGAGGACTAGAGCCTCTCGGATGTTGAAGATGAGTTGAGCCGGCTTCCACTTGTTCGGAGTTGTTTCTCTCATGTATGAGAAGGAAGCTTCTTCTCCTCCGGCAGCCACTGAGTTCCAGTTGAAATACGCTTCTGCCACTTGCCTTGGCAGATGGGCACGCGGATGCTTGGTCACGAGGGTCTCCAACCCTGACCTCTCCAGAGCATCGAACAATGGCTCCAGATATGGGAAGTTCACCTGGCGGAAAGCCATTGTGGGTTCGAACTGAATCCGGATGGCCATGATCTCCACTATTGGTTCAGGAGTCTGTACGATCGCCATATAAATCTTGCAAAACACATGTTAGCACTTGAAAATAGAGTAAGTCAGTAGTTGTCAGATTTGAATACATTACCGAGTATGAGAGCTTGAGAGATGCACAGGCAAAGCAGTTATAAGAAGTTTGAGATGGAAACTGATTTGCGATAAAAGTTCTTAGGATTTGATAATGGCGAAAAGTGAGGAAAAAGATAGAAGATGAAAGATTTGTATATATTGGCTTGATTGCAAGTTTCAATCCAACGACTGAGTTTTAATCTTCCAAAAACTATGAACGGCTAAGATTTAATGTTATAAAAGGAATGATTACAAAAGCCGCCTAAAACATAGATCGACGTAATAAAGGTAAGTGAGAAGACATGCATTAAATGCGCGATGACAAAGCATTAATTACTCAGTTTATGCAAATGAAAAGGTTTCCTAGTGACCTTTCCTTAAACTATTAATGGCGGGAAATGAATGCACATTAACTACTGAGTGTGAGCGATTGATGCAATAAATGCGAGCATGCTTCAAAAAAAATAAGTACACAAAATTACGCAAACCTCTTCAGCTGAACTTATCAGCTGGTTACCGAACCTCTTCAGCTGAACTTATCAGTTGGTTACCGTTATGTATAAGGAGAATGGTTGTCATGTTGATGACTATGTTCCCCCTTGCTGTGTACAGTGTGACTTTCCCAACTGAGTCACTGTACTAAGTTATCCCGACCCGTCGCATCGATTCCTTATGCCGATACCAATTGTTACCAATTGTTGGGCAATGATGTTCTCGTAGTCGGCATCTACCGACGCATCTCGCAGGGATCCGAAGAGACCTAGCTCAACCGATAGTTCTCCTCGAACCTCGTTCTCGCCTAGTGGTTTGGTCGGCATATCCGCCCTTTGCTTGTTAGTATGGATCGTCTCCATCCTGATATCCTTCTTCTCGACATGGTCTCTGATGAAGTGGTGTCGGATATCCACGTGCTTTCATCTGGTATGTAGAACTGGGTTCTGAGTTATGGCAATTGCACTTGTGGAGTCGCAGTAGATGGGCACTTCATCCCGAGTTATACCATAATCTCTAAGTTGTTGTCGAAGCCAAAGGATCTCGGGGCACAAAGCAACTTCCCCGCAGCCATGTACTCGCCTTTAGTAGTGGACGTTGCTACTGAATGCTGCTTCTTTGCAAACCAAGAAATCAGCTTGCTGCCTTAGAACTGACAAGTTCCGGAAGTTGACTTTCGATCTATCCTGCATCCTGCATAATCGGCATCGGAATACCCTGTTAGTATTAAGTTATCATCAGCAGGATACCATAACCCAAAGATCGGGTGTTCCTCTTAAATAGCGCGAGAATCTTCTTCGCCGAGTCTAAATGACTTCGCTTGGGATCCACTTGGAATCTTGCGCATACACCTACAACATAAGTTATGTCAGGACGGCTAGTCGTTAAATAAAGTAAAGAGCCTATAATAGCTCTATAATCGTAGAGTTAACGTAAGCTCCCTCTTTGTCTAGATCGATTTTAAAGTTCGTGTTCATGGGGATTTTGGACCGGCTTGCTTCGGAGTCGCAGCCGAATCTCTTGAGAAGATCTCGAGTGTATTTGGCTTGATTGATGAAGATTCCTTCGTGTGATTGCTTCACTTGAAATCCAAGGAAATAATTCATCTCTCCCTTCATGGACATCTCGAATTTCTCCTTCATCATCTTCTCGAACCGCCGACATATGACTTCGTTTCGCAGCCGAAAATGATGTCGTCCACGTAGATCCGGCACCCGTAGAATGTCATCTCCCGACTTTATGTTGAATAGGGTGCGATCTATTGTCCCCTTCGAAAACCTTTCCGAAGTAGAAAGTCGATAGGGTATCATACCAAGCCCCCGGGTGCTTGTTTTAACCCATACGGAGCTTTCCTAAGTCTCGTACACACGATGTCCCCTGGCCGAAAGCCGGGCGGTTGTTCCACGTAGACTTCTTCCTTCAGTACGCCGTTCAGAAAAGCTGACTTCACATCCATCTGGTATACCTTAAATCCCTGATGTGTTGCATAAGCTAGGAAAAGACGAATGGCTTCCAATCTAGCGACTGGAGCGAACGTTTCATCAAAGTCAATTCCCTCTCGCCCGATCGTATCCTTTAGCAACTAGTCGAGCTTTATTTCTGACAATGACGTTGTTTTCATCTCGCTTGTTCTTGAAGACCCACTTAGTTCCAATCACGTGCGGATGTCTAGGTCTATCGACAAGCTCCCATGATAAGATCTGAAGAATGAGCATCGAGCCACTAACGCCTGAGTCGGGCTTCTTCTTCTGATACTACTTCGCACCTGGCCGTAGGGTGTATTAGGCATTTCAAAGAGTAATGCGTTCGCGACCGTAGCAATTCAAGAAGAAGGTTAGGATCTACCGAGTTTCCGTGTTCGAGGGCATTTAGCTCAGGAACATTAATCGTTCCCCCTGAGTTTATATTCTCAGTAGAGGTCTCAGTTACCACAGGGGCTTCCTCATCGACCGATGTTACCTGTTGTTGATTCTGTTCGATATAATCAACTAGGTCAGCTACATCGATTGTTGGTTGAGTCTGAGTTTGTTCATCGTCTGACTCATCATCCCAACAATGCTGGATCTTTTCAGCTTTATCATTCAGTCCGAGATCCTGTAGCTTGTTGCTGACATCTTCAGTAGTTGACTTTGTATCTTTCCTGTTCTATGTAACAAATTCATCAAAAACAACATGAGGGCTTTCCTCCACGCAAAGAGTCCGATAGTTAAAGACTCTGAATGCTTTGCTGACTCGAGAGTATCCTAAGAATACTCCTTGATCAGATTTGCTATCAAAGACCTTCAACTGATCTTTCCCATTATTGTGGATAAAGCAAGGACAGCCGAAAACATGAAAATGAGAAATAGAAGGAATTCTCCCTTTCCACAGTTCGTAAGGTGTCTTCATGTGTTGCTGTGTCAGTAGTGAGCGATTCTGAGTGTAACAGGCGGTGTCAGTAGCATCAGCCCAAAACTTTGAGGGTAGTCCAGAATCTGCGAGGAGCGTTCTTGCTGCTTCTTTGAGTGTTCTGTTCTTACGTTCAGCAAGTCCGTTCTGCTGAGGGGTGCGCGCAGCTGATGTTTCGTGCTGAATTCCCTCTTTATCGCAGTACACTTTAACTACTGAGTTCATAAACTCTGTTCCTCTGTTTGAGCGTATCTTCTTAATCTTGATGTTCTTTTCCACACTGAGTTTCTTCAGTAGATTAGGTAACTCAGTCTGAACATCAGATTTGTTGGCGATGAAGATGACCCAAGTATATCTCGAGTAGTCATCAATGACGACGAGGGCATACTTCTTGCCTCTTATAGTCACTGGAGAGACTGGCCCGAATAAGTCCATGTGAAGCAGCTGAAGGATTCCATCAGTGGAAGGTGACGGAATAGGTGGATTGCTACTCTTTGTTTGCTTTCCCTTCGTGCACGCTTCACAATTTTCGTCTTTGATAAACGATTCGTTGGGCGTCCTCGACTTTAGAGTTCTTGACAAGCTTGTTCATGGTCTTGAAGTTCAAAGTGGCCGAGTCTCTTGTGCCATAGCCGCCCGACTTGTCACCCGATTTAGTCCCGTGCGAGCAAGCAAGCCTCGGGTTCTGCGGTATTCCAGGTTGCAACATAGATGTTCTTCCTCCGCGAACCCGATAACACTCGTTTTCCCCGTAGATTTGTCAACAATATCACGTAAAACCGGCGTCAAAGATTACTCTATTAAGATTATCACGGAATTGACCGATCGAAAGGAGATTATGTTGAAGTCCTTCAACATATGTTACTCTTGGAACCGTGGCGATCCCGATGTTCGGCGTTCCGTATCCCCTTGTGTAGCCTTTTGAGTTGTCACCGAATTCACTCCGGGACCATCTTCTTGTACGTAGTTGGTCGGCAGAGCTCTTCCGGTAAGTCATGTGTCTCGAGCACCGCCGTCCACTATCCATGGGTCCTTATGCACCCGCAAAAGCAGGCATTTCTAGGTACCCTTTGGTTCGATTGGGTCCTTCTCGGTTAGTGGGTGATTTTGGAACCCGGATCTGTCTCGGGACCTTAGGAGTCCTAGACTTCTTCTTCTGAACCTTGTCAGCTTTCTTCTCCACAGGACTTGGAGATACTGACTTTCTGCTGATGATTTTGGGTTCATGCGCTTTCTTCTTCTGAGTCTTAGCGCTTCTCCTGACCCTGGGCTCATAGTAGTATGAGCCGTACTGAGCCGGGTGCTCATACAGTGGCTCCTTGTACTGTTCTGCCCATCTAACCTTCTTGGTTCCCCCTGAATTTGATCGCGGTGTCCTGGGGCTGGAACCTTTGGTCAGCTGCTTGGATCTACTCGGCTGAGGTGCAATCATTTTCTGTTTGTTCTTCGTCTGAGGTGTGGTGTCAGCAGCTTGCACCTTTCCTCTGACGAACCTATCAGCCAGAGTTGCTGAGCTTTTGGAGGTGGAAGCTTCGTGGATATAGCCAAGGCCTTCTTTCACAACAGTTGGCCGTTGTGCTCTAAGCATGCTTTCAAGCTTCTCCTTCGCTCCCAGGTATTGTTCAGTCATCAAACCTCTCCAGACCTCGTCACTCCTTCTGAGTGAGTCATAGTCATTCTGCACGTCTATGAGCTTCTGACTGAGCTTGGCTATTTCAGTCTCTTTCTCAGAATTGTCCTTGGTCAGAACTGAGATCTGAGTCTCTTGAAGCTGAGACTTAGTCATAAGAGATTCAATCTCTTCCTTGAGTCTCGCAACTAGATCCACCGACTCGGTAGAGACCGAAAATCGAAGAAAGTCTCGATTCTCGGCCTTTACCTGTTCAAGTTCCCTGGATGGTTCTGCTTGAACTCTGCTCATTTGAAACTGTTCCTCTAGCGGATCATCGTAGGCTTGTACCACATCTAGAGGATCATCCGTGACCGAGCACGTGTCTTGTGTCTTGTGTGAAGAAGAGGTAATAATGTGTTTAGAATTTACCTCGGCCCTCTTCTCCGGTCATCGAGACAGTATTCGGCCGACTCATCGAGAACCGTCTCTGCGACCTCAACTGCGACGAATGCGGCTTCGTCTTGAGAAGAATGCATGAATGTATCCTCCTCAATTGAGTTGTCGGATATCTCTCCGGCTATATAGGTCCGCCGTCTCTCGGCGAATTTCTTTCTCCCGGCTCGCCGTTCGCTCTTTGAGCGGTACCGAGAGTTCGGGACAATCGTGCGATAGTGTCCCTCCTTCTTGCGGTTGTAGCAGGTGGATGTTCTGCCTGCTCTTACCAACCGAGTCTTTAGACGGACCGGCAAAGAGCTCCGATTTCCCGCATTCGGTAGAAGGATTATATTCTTCTTTCTTATGATAGTCTTTCTTACCCGAAGAAGAATCTCGGTTGTATTTCCTCGGCTTTCGACTCTCTCCTTTTCCCCTCGATATTTGAGAGCCATCGGTGCTAGGCCGGTCGGGGCCCGAAGTCTCGGAAGACTTTGCTAGCGATGTGGCCACGGCTTTGCTTGAGGAAATAGGCTTGGCTCCGGTATTGCTGATTGTTTCCTTGAAGGCGTGGTTGAACTGTGTGTCAGCTGGAGCGCTTAAGCACTTTTGGGGTAGGCTATGCTCGAATTCCTCCGATTTTAATTCTGAAAATATAACATCTGGAGTTAGAGCATTTAGATCAGAGCGACGTAAATAAGTAGCAAATGGAAGCCACTTCTGTCGGGGCAACGCTCTCAAGATCTTAGTGTTCATCTCCTTGTTGGTGAACGACCTCCCCGACCCATTGATGACATGACTTGATTGGTGAATCGACACTCGCTCGTCAATGGTTTCGAAGAGGCTCCATTGCAAAGGCGTCAAACTTCTGAAGCTCTAGCTTGAGCTTATTTTCTTTGATCTGAGGGGTTCCATGGCTCAGTACAGCCAAGGCGTCCCATAGCTCTTTCACCGTCTTGCAATCCTGTACCCTTCCGAGGTGTGAGTCACTGAGCGTAGTCAGTATGGCATTACGTGCAACTCGGTCAAGGTTGTGCAGCTTCTTTTCTTCAGGCGTGAAGGCAGATTTGTCTTTGGGAACCTTAGCACCAGTTTGTGCTCCCACGCCTCCTCCAGCAGCAAATACTACGTTGTCGATCATGGGAATGATCGGTCCTGACTCTAGGACATCTGACATGCTGTCGTGGAGTGACGTTAGGTGTGCCTCCATACGTACGCGCCATACCGTGTAGTTCTCTATTGAGAACATCGGTACCATCCTAATACCTGACATATCAGACATTGTAAGAGTAAGAGTATAAGGATGCTGAAAAGATGCTTATGCAGTGAAAACGGTTTTCAGGATCAGTTCGAGAGGACCAGTATTTCAGAACCGGCGATCAGTTGAACACCGTGCGCTCTGATACCAATTGTTGGTCCTGAGACGATAATTCAGGTGTAGAGGGGGGGGGGTGAATACACCTGAGCTCAGTTTCTTTTTCTCAATGAAGGTCAGCTGAGCTGATGATTGCAACTGATGAACAGTGCCAAATAAGCCTTCGATCGCGGGACAAAGTGAGTCGGCCCATCGAGCTCTCTCCTACTGACTGTTGTCAGTACTTTGAGAATCAGTCGGAGACTGTTGTGCGGAAAGTGTGGGGCCCGGAATTCGTCTCTTTTGAAAACACGTTTTAGCAAGTTAAATCTTTTGGTTGTGCGTTTTATAAAATACATTTTATAAAATGCGTTTTATAAAATACGTTTTATAAAATGCGTTTTATAAAATACTTTACAATCCAAACCTAAGTCTGAAAGGGAAGGGAATTTTCTCCAACTGAGAAGGAGTTCTTACAATAAGAACAATTCACTAAATGTGAACTCCTTCGAATCTAAGCTATAAATATGACAATGAGCTTAGTCTAGAGAAGAAAGGGATCTAAGAACTCTAGAGAGAAAAACTGAGAAATCTTCTAAGTATGCAAGTTTTCCTCTGGATGATCTTTGAGTGTCCTAGAGCGTTTATGAACTTGAGCTTGTCCCTTTGAAATTCCGTTCTTCGGAGCTTCAAAAACTTCTCTATTTATAGTTGTGAGTTATGGCATATGTCCGTTGGAGACGACGATGCCACGTGTCACAAGCTTCCAAGAAAAACGGCCATTAATTCGAACTTGTTGCAGCAGGGCAGTTAATGCACTGTTCATGAGAGCAGCTTTACTGTGTAGAGTAGGTAAGCATTGTCGGCTTCTCATTGGTTGAGGTTTGTAGTTGGTGAGAATGTCAGAGTTGACCGTTCAACAACCTCGTATGTCTTCTGCTGAACTTTTCGAAAAGACTTGAATAGCTGGGTCGCTTTCCGTAGGATACAGTAGACTAAAAAGTCTCTGTCTTCTTCAATGAGTCGGCCGACGAGGCATCTACCGAGTAGGTCCGGTGGCGGCTGCGAAGGTACCGTGCTTGTTTGTTCTTCCGCCGATGACTATCAGCCGGGAGTAGTCTTCTCGATGATTTGTCGCTGATGCGCTGTCTTCGGACCGAGTGGAAGATCATCGCCGATCAAGAACACAAGCATTTACACTGATGACGTGGGGTTCTGAAAAGTATATTCGACAGAAGATCAGTTCAACAATTACCCTGTACAGGACTTAGACAAAAATAATAATCAATACATCAAGTCTAACCTATACATCAGCTAATCCTAACGACACACTAATCTACTGATATCAGCTAGGTTTTGGGATCTTCAATTCCATAGTACTACTATGATTTCCCCTAATTTTCTTTTAACCGAACAACAGCTGAGTATCATCTATTGACTCATATCCAACAGTTTCTACAAAAAAATAAAACAAAAACAAGGATAAGAGAAATATAGGAATTGTGCAAGCTAAAAATTTGAAAACCTATCCTCCAAACCTCCACGTCTCCATTTTCTCTCACTCTCACTCTCTCTCTCTCTAAAATCAAAAACCACCCCCAAAATCGAAAACCTACGAAAATTTGCTCGATTTCTTTCCCCAAAAATCAGTTTTTTTTTTTGATTCCGCATAGTTAGTTCCTGATTTTCGACGATTCCATCCAACTAGAGGTAATTTTAATCCGTCGAAATTGTATTATGCAGGAAATCTAAACATATTTGTGAAAAATTGAATCCTTAAATCTCTAATTGTTCGATACCCATTGTGTATACCGATGTTTTATGGTTCAAAATTATGAAATAGCATTAATCTGGTGTTCGATTCTTCAAAAACATTGGATTCAATCAAATTAAACTCTTGATTTCTGAAATTTTGGGAAAATGCAATTAGTTTTGTGCAAAATTGCATTATACATAAATTTGTCTGAATTTGAAGCCTTATTTATCTAATTGTTCGTTACCTATTGTGTAAATCGGTTCTTGTGGTGCAAGATCATCAATATGTATTAGAAATGATACCTTGGGATGGATGTAAAGCCAAACAAATAGCTTCTACCGCAAGGACCGAAGAAGCTGCGTTGGTTGTAAAGAGGTGTGAATACGCATGTCCAATGATTTTTTGAGTGTTCGGGTTTATTTATGGCATGAAACAACTCGCAATATGTGTCTAGCTAGTTGATACATTCCATAAAACTCTACTTGAATCCATTTTTTTTTACCAATAAAATCCGTGCTCAATTTAATTTGATTTTGAGCACGGGTTTTTCTGGCCCAAGCGTATCTTGTATTTACCACGAACCATTTTCCTTATTATGAATATGGTGTTTTATTGTGCAAAAAGTTTGAGTTGTGCACGACTCATTTTACTAGATTTGCTCTTTTGTTGCACACAGAGTATGCATAAAATAAGTAAATGAGATCCATGAATTAGAGCTTATATATGCTTAATTTTGTGGGATGTATGCATGAAAATGAGAAGTATGAATGAAATTGTGTAGCGATTTGTATGAAAGTGTAGATTGCCATGCTTGTTGAATTCATTCTTTATGAATATTATAGCGTGTATGAATGAATTTGCATGAAATATGCATGAAACTATAATGGTAGTGTAGAATCGTTTGCATGAATTAGAGCTGAAATATGCATGAAATTGTATGTATAGTGATATGATTCTAGAAAACAGAGTCTTAATATTGGTGTTAAATTCCATTTATGTGCATAAATTTGTTGGACAGTATGCATAAATGTGTATAGAAATATGCATGAAATTTATAATGGTTGGACAAAGATTAAGTATTGTGTTCCGAAGTAATATGCATCAATATGTAGAACCGTCTACATGAATTAGAGCTTAAATATGCATGAAATTGTATTAACATTGATCTCTACGTAGAAATTAGAGTTTTAACATTAGTGGTAATTATCATTTATTTGCGTAAATTTGTTGGATAGTATGCATAAATGCGTATATTCAAATGCATGAAACTATAGCGTTTGAAATTTATATGCTTAATTCTGTTGGATATTATGCATGAAATTTAGTAGCAATATGCATGAAATTGAGTGGCAACATGCATGAAAGTGTAGTGTGTTATTGGTTATAAAAGCATAGTTATATTGTCATGATTGTTGCATTCATTCTTTATACATGAATATTATAGTGTGTATGCATGACTTTAACATGAAATATGCATGAAACTAGAATTAATGGTTATGTGACTTAAAGATACTGAGTATTCATTATTGTTGGATTCCTTCTATATGCATATTGCTCTTCATGCATGAATCTTATCTGCAATATGTATGAAACCATATTGTATAGAAAATTTTATGTTTACACACATCATCTGCCTCAAAAAACTATATCTGAAAACTTTTCCTGCAGGAGTGTATTTGATGAAGCACTTTGAGACATTCAAAGGTGATGAAAGCAATTGGAATACAAGAATTGTAATGAGAGGCTTCAAGCAACTAAGGCTTTCGAGTGTTCACTTTGTGTAACAATAGTCTACTTAGAAAACATAATGAAGGAAACAAGTGAACAAGAAACCTTTAGTGATTTCAAGGATATGAAGTTGAATACAATAGAGATGGATAACATATTTCTAGACAATGAGCTTTGAGATCTGAAGAATACTCATGTTTTGTTAGAATTTTTATTTTTTATTAGAAATATTTTCAATGTATGATTAGTTAGAGTATATTATTTTTATGAGCTATGCATTGATAAGTAATCATATTTCAATGTATGATAAGTATTTAGTACACTTGTTTAATTATCATATAAAACACGAGTATGCATAAACGTAACACAAGCTATGCATTAATCTAAATGTACATATGCATGAATAAAAACTTGCTTAAAAATAAAAAATGAGTATGTATAAATTTAAAACAATCTATGCATTAATATGAGCGTAGATATGCATGTAATTAAAATAATAAAAAAAAACATATATAGTAATTGGGTAACCAAAGTTATGCATAAACAAGTACTAAATTATACATATTTCTAGTTAAACTTATGCATAACAGTAACTGTCGATACTAAAATATACAATGGTCGGAAAGTCAATACAATTATTAAATATCCAACAAACTCGAAATTAGATCATAACTAGGAGCGAGAAATAAAAAGAAAGTTTGGAAAATTTTTAAAGAACATGAAAAACTAGGGAGAATCTTGTATCCATGACTTTATCACAATTTCTTGAGTCGTAATGGTCTATCTGCTAGAATTTCCTGCAGATCCTTTTAGGCTTCATCTTAATTCACAATGTCTTCTCCTTCCTAGACTGTATTCTACTACATGAGCATTTGTGGATGAAAAGAGAATAAAGAAAACATCTTCTTCCGAAATCCCACCCATTCATGTTCTATCGTGCATGAAAACATCTAGACTTAAGCACAAATTAGTAATAAAATATGCGTAAACAGATTATGTCGAACTAAAACACAAAAGAACTATAAAAAATTTTAGAAAATAAAATTCAACATGTAACTCACCAAAAAAAAAGGATTAAGTAGACAAATTCCACTTTATACCATAACAAATGAATGAAGACTTCAAAAAATAATTGACTGAAGATCGATTCAAAGAACAAATCCTATCCTACCATAAACTCAAAAAACGAATCATAGAGGAACACAAGAACTCATTCGCGAAACAACAATTTCCCAGAAATGAAATTACACAAAAAAAACCCTAGTTCATGATGTTTTCCATAAAAAGCGAATGCATAAATTGGGGAATCCATTCTCTGGAACGAAAAAATAAAGTAAAAATCGAAAGAATTTTACAATTAACAGCAGCGGCGACAACACGGCGGTCAAGTTGAGCTGGGAGAGTCGCGCTGCTAGGAGAGAAGAAACTCGTTGGGGCGAAAGGGAGAGAAAATAAGCTAGGAAAGAGGAAATGTATGAAGGAAAATTAAAACAAAAGCAGATTACAAAAATGCCCTTAATGAGTTAAATTTTTCCTTTTTTGCTTTATTTTAAATGCCTACCTAATGAAAAATACTAGTCATTGATCAAGAAAATGGATGGATGAGATTGGATCTCATATCTCTTTTGAATTTAAGATCTCTTTTGATCCATTTTCTATATATATATATATATATATATATATATATGGAATGGATCATGTGAGAATACACATTTAACGTAAGAACTTAACCCATACATAATTGTTATATATTTTATACATAATCCTTATGGATTTTATGCAAAAAACTTGTAATTTTACACTATGCATAACCCTTTTATGTTTTAAGCAGAAGGGAAAAGTATAGAATAATTTTTTTTTGCATAAAATATATAAGGGTTATGCATGGTTCGTAGTTACACATTAAATGTGGTTTCTCACCAGATACACACCTTAAACATATATTTGAGGAGGTTCAAATTAAATGTGAACATGCTCTTATCATGTGAACATGCACTTTAAAGACAAATGTAATGCGTTTTATCTGTGATAATAAAATACTTTGAGTATTGCAGTCTGTACTTTCAAATGATCGGACTGTACTTAAAGGGCTTTTATGTAATCTAACAAATACAAGTGCAATACATTAATTAAATTTGGTTGACTTGTAACTGACATGTGTGGCTGTTGAGCTGCCTGCGAGTTGTTGGCACATCAAGGGTCTTGATGACCTAGAAGCATCCATGAAGACTTGAAAAGTCTCAAGTAATGGAGAGACACTTTAGTGCCTTGAGTCCCTTCACATGGTGAAAGTTACTTTTATATATAGATGCATTTAGAAGCATTTCACACACAACATACACGACACACAACAAATACAAGATATCACGAAAATCACAAAGCACTTCATTTGCATCTATAGTCCAATTTTGTGTCTGCTCAGTTCGTGCCTTGGTTCAGTTCGCCGGAGCCTTTCTAGTTTGCGATGCCGCTACGGGAAGGAGGAAAGTCGTTTTATCTTTGGGGACAGATTGTCAAACCGTGAGCACTAGGCGAGGCAATCCGTCGCTTGTCCGATCCAATCAAGTATGTCCGATTTGTCGTTTCACCCCCAGGAGCATCATCAACCCGGACGTTCTGCCCAGAAGACCATAAAGTTGTCTGCCCTATTAAATACAAAATTAATTGTAATCTAGTACTTCAATTTCTATTATTTTTTAAATTACTTGTTATTATTTTATAAGCTTTTTTCAAAATTATTGGCTATATATTTTAACCAACATGAATTACTTAATCAAATTTTCTTGCAAAGAACACATACCACATACATCGGATACACAAAATATCTAACATTTTATATTATTATTTCTCACCTACTTAAAGTTTACTAGATGTCCAACTTGAACAATATTCAGACACTCAAGTCAAAAACCAAAGTATTGGAATTACTACCTGCCCAACAACTGATTCATGGCTGAGGATGCATTAATTATAATTGTAGTATTATATTAAAAAAAAACTGCAATTTGGATTGCAATCAGAAGTGCAGAATTTAAAGGCATTCAAGTGATCTCTCAGAAGACGGCACGTAGGATTTGGGCTAATATTAACCTTGAAAGAGATCCTGAATTGGGTAAAAACTTATACCAATTCATTGAACAAAATCAAATGAATCACACATATAACCCAAGTTTCAGATATGATCCGTGCGAACATACAATTAACTAAATACTTTGGAACAATCTAGAAATGATTTATTGTTATACAATGATGCGACGTCGTTATATCATAAATGCCAATACTATGATGTCTTATCGTCATAATTAAGTATTTCAATATGGTTTATACGGTATCGCAGTTTTAGATTATTTTCATTTTCATATAATTTATGTGCAGTGGAGGGAAAGTATACATTCATCAATATAAACATTGTTCTTCTATTTTTCTAGTAATTATTAATTACTCCCTCCGTCCCGCTATTTGTGGCTCACTTTCCTGAAAGGGGTGTCCCATTATTTGTGCCCACTTTCCTAATTTGGTAAAAAATTACTCCTACTCTACATCTTCTCTCTCCTACTTTATCATTTTTTTCTCATTCTCTCTCATTATCTTTATCATCTACTCTCTCTCATACTTTATCATCTACTCTCTCTCATACTTTATTATCTACTCTCTTAATTCTCGTGCCGAAACCAATTGAGCCACAAATAACGGGACGGAGGGAGTACTTGAATTACCAAATAAGTAAAAAATTGAAATATCATTTTGTTCCCCATAAACCAAAAGACAAACAACATAACGTAAACGTGGCGATGACGAAATAGGTGATGTAATGGTTGTGTAAGATTGCATTCACAGAATAGCAGGCTGTAGCAAAAATGGAAGAAAAAATAATTTAATGTTTTTCGTCTTAATTCTTTTTGTGGGGGATGGGGTGGGTGGGTGTCTAGCTTTGTCTTAGGGTCACCCCCCATCACTCACTATCTGGAGTCGATACCACCAGAACAGGCTTTTGTTGTTCACCAGTAGCTATCGAAAACCCAATGGTGGGCCTCCAAACACATATTATAATTCATGGCGAAGAAATAAAACTAGTAATTTTATGCATTGGTTTTGCAGTATATATAGGTGGGTAAGAGGGACTTTTGAGTCATACAAAAGGTCACTTAATCTTGATTGAAAGCAATTATAATTGCAAAATTATTATATATCCAAATAAGTTTAATTGTTAGTGGTAATGGGTAGACAGCCGTGCTGCGACAAGCTTGGGGTGAAGAAGGGGCCGTGGACGGCGGAGGAAGATAAGAAACTGATCAACTTTATCCTCACAAACGGCCAATGCTGTTGGCGGGCCGTCCCCAAGCTGGCCGGCCTCCGCCGCTGCGGCAAGAGCTGCCGCCTCCGCTGGACCAACTATCTCCGCCCTGACTTGAAGCGGGGACTCCTCAACGAGGCGGAGGAGCAGTTGGTCATTGATCTTCATGCACGACTTGGTAACAGGTAATTAGTAACTTAATATTTATTTATGTATGTATATATATATATATATATATATATATATATATGGATGGTCCAGGTAATATTCATATTTTTCTCTATATTTAGTTTGGAGTATTACATGTATAAATATATTAGTTAAAATATTTATTTTTATATCTAGCTAGAAGATCATTTAATTCTTTCTTGAAGTCCA
Organism: Lavandula angustifolia; assembly: GCA_028984105.1. Lineage (NCBI taxonomy): Eukaryota > Viridiplantae > Streptophyta > Magnoliopsida > Lamiales > Lamiaceae > Lavandula > Lavandula angustifolia. The sequence goes on from CM054805.1 coordinate 9,178,890, forward strand.
ACTTTAAGACCGTACATGTGTCATCGAAACTAAAAAGTATTCTAGCAGCTAATTAGATTCAACACTAATTTATTAGTTCTTGTAACATAGTAGTATATCTTTACTTATTTGCTTCTAATTTTAGTGCAATTTATAAAGCAGAAAAGTGAAAAACATACTGTATTGTCTGCCAGCATGTTATTATTGCTTAGAACAATAATGGAACTCCTTATTACCAATAATATATGAGCAAATATAAAGCTCTCTCCCTCTCTACACTATTTTAAGGTATCCGGAAGCCTTTTGATTGTTTGAAAATAGTAGTGGCCTGTGCCCTTTCTCATGATGATATTTGGTAACCTTCACCTTTTGCTGACTTAATATTTTATGGCTACACCTTTTCTTTCAAGTTCTATCTCTTTTCCTTTTGTTTTTTATTTAATTGAACTAAGAAATCATAACCACGACCATTTTGCACGACAATCATGCATGATGTCACTCATTAACAACTATGAAATAAAACAATTATAGAAAGCGAAAGAATTAATGCAATTAACAATTCCATTTATTACTATACACTAGGTGGTCCAAAATCGCAGCAAGACTGCCCGGACGAACGGATAACGAAATCAAGAACCATTGGAACACCCACATAAAGAAGAAGCTTCTCAAAATGGGAATCGATCCCGTCACCCACGAGCCCCTCAACAAGGAGACCAACGAAAACGACCAAATTGGAACAGAAAAGACTAGCACCGACGAAACGTCGTCCTCCCCAACAGACCAAAACAGTTCCTCCGACGAGTCGAACCTATACGAAAATGATCCGTTGATCAGCTGCCTGTTTAGGGACTACCCACCGGAAATAGATTTCCCGTGGGAATTTCCATCACCGGAGGAGAATGTCGGCGGCTTCTCGGCTTCATCGTCGGATCAGACCTGGCAGTGGCTGCTCGATTGCGAAGAATTCGGGGTGCACGATTTCAGTTATGAGTGTTTTAATGGCGTTGGAAATGGGATCAACGACGATTTGGGACCGTTGGAAATGGGAGGCGACCAATGAAAACTTTCGTCGCCCCTATAATTTAATATCTAGAAAGGTAAAAAGTGATAGAAAGCGCAATCAAGGGGTTTCGTCCCAGGCATGTTACTAAGTATAGTGGTTCGTGGCTCGATTGATCGTTACTATAGATATACATTAGAGTTTTGCATATAGTGGTCGCATTTGAATGCGATACCTTTTCTCATGAATAGGTTTGCCACATAAAAAATTAGAGGGAGTTATGGAATTGATTTGTTTTTTTCTAAGTGGTGATGCAATTATGTGAAGTTGTTGCACGAAGGATGGGGACAGTATAGAACGTACGTACTTGTGAATATGAAGTTTTTATGTGAATTATGTATCTATCTTTCTAATAAAAAAAAAAGGCCCTTGCGCAAGAATTTTTTTATTGAATTGTTGTTTTTAAAGTTGAAATAATCGGTATATGGTTTCAATAAAAGAAAATCACCAGCTGGATTGAAAAAGTAAAATTAAAAGAAACTTTAGAATACATGCAGAATATAAAAAGCTTTTGCTTCAACCGGTCTGATGTCCTTATTTTATATTTTCTTAGTCCCATAATTGTTGTTCCACTTTCTTTTTCAAGCTATCCCATAATTGTTGTTTCATTTTAAAAATAATAAATTATTACAAACACTTTATTTGAGTGTCTTACATCTTTACACACAACCAACAACTCTCCTTAAAAACCGTGTCGAAAAGTTTTGGAGTAAAAATTGTGAGACGGAGAGAATATTAATTTCATGTTACATATTGCATTTCACTATGTAAATGCTTATAACTTACTTGATCGAATATTAATTTCATGTTACATATTGCATTTCACTATGTAAATGTTTATAACTTGATCGCACATAATGTTACACTTCAATTTGAACTTCGCTGAAAGACGAGATTGTCTTTTATGCGTCTTGTGAAAATGACTGGAACGTTACACTTGTCAAGAGCAGTTAAATTAAATTAAAGTGAATACAAAAAATATTTTATAAGTTTTTCGCTTACTAAAACGAAATTAGTTAAATACTTGTTTGCTGGTCTTGTCCTCTATGATTTTTGGGGTCCCAAAATCTTGACAAATCATTTTTCTCATCTCATGTTTCTTCATGGAGTTGGTAGGGGCACCTAGATATGACTAATATTTATTTATATCGTCATCCTTAAATTCCATATATCAGCTAGATTTTATATTTATATACAAATCTTGAATCGGAACCGAAGCTTAATCCTTGAAGTGAAGGATTATATATCGGATTTATGCCCCAAATGGGTCTTCTGTATATATATATATTTAATTACAATTTTTTATAACTCACAGCCTCTACTGCTAGTGACGGTTAGATTTCTACACATCTTCCCCATTTGATCACCTATCATTTATCCTTTTCTTCTTTATATTTGTTTGTTTTTATGATTCGCAACCTGTACTTATAGCGTACTTATAGTGACGACTAGATTTCTGCACATCTAACCCACTTGATTGCATATCATTTATCCTCTCGTCCTTTACATTTATTTGTTTTGATTTGCCTAGCTGTTAGGATTATCAAATCTCCCCGGGATTAGCAAACACTAAATTGATCGATTAGGGGTAGCACAAATAATTGTTGGGTCCCCGAAATCGATGTGGTCCGTGCTCTTATACAATATTTGCAAACCACTGAAAATGATAACCACCTTAAACTAATGATAGATGACATACGCATACATAACGCTCAAGGTGGAATTCGAAGTTGTAAAACCATCACAATACAAGCATCTCTTACGTCATTCCAAGGGGATCGGATAATAATTATTAGTGTAAGTGGCCATATTTGGTAACACCAAGAAGTCTGGATAATATAGTTATAACGTCTCTTAATGGACGATATAATCAAGCAGATAGACCTATTCAAATAATATATTAAATACTAGCTTGTTGCTTAATCATTCTAAATGTGATCATTAGAGAAACATACTGACTAAAATGTAGCTTTAGCAATAAATAAGTGGAGCGTGTTTAAGTGTTAAACTTAATCATGGGTGTTATTAAATTAATTAATCTTCAGATTGGTACTCATTTTGGACTACATGGATCACTACATCACACACATTTCATTGTCAAAACTTGTCATTACATGAAACATTACATTATGTGTTCTAGGTGGGTCTTCATTATTCTTTTAAAAATTGGACGAATAAGATTGAGGGATAAGCCTACACCATTCCCTGCTTAATTATGCTCTAGATTCGATTCAGAAGGAGTCAACATCAGTTCAGTTGGTGGATGAACTGATTTTCATCAAGACAAGACAATCATCACACAAGACCACAAAGGAAGGGGGGAACATAGGAGGCTTCGACGAATGTTGTTCGTTCATACTATGTCTTTAACATATAAAGTGCACAAAAATAACACAATTCTAAGTTGAAAAATTGTAATAAATTCTAAATATGGAATAAGACCTGACAAATCAATCAGCAAAATAAATAATGAAATGAAACAACTAAAACAGCACATTCCGACAATTAAAATGCAATACTACAAATTTGACCTACAACAACACTAAAAATGCAATGTTTTTGACAAAAAATCGTTGTCGTAGCTCAAAAAAACGTTGTCGTATCCAAAATTGTTGTCTTTTATACCATAAGTGCGCTAATAGACAACGGATTTTGACTAGCGTTGTCGTTGTTTCGTTGTCGTTTGATAAAAATTGCGCTAATAGACAACGGTTGACACAACCGTTGTCGTATATGTGTTGTCGTAGTTGAAGGATGCGCTAATAGATAACAGTTTCGCCTAACCGTTGTCGTTGATGTGTTGTCGTATGTTATGTAATGCGTGTATAGACAATGATTTTTGTAACCGTTGTTGTAGTTTAAATTTTCACTCATAGACAACAGTGTCATCAACCGTTGTCGTTTATTTGTTGTCTTTTACCGAAATTTGTATTTATTAATTACAAATTGTATATATTTTTTAAATATAATATTATAATTAATAAAATAAAAAAATCAATAATTATATACTTTAATATATGATTTAAAATCATTTATAAAATTAAATAGGTTTTAAATATATTAATATTTTATCTAAACATATAAATATATTTAAATATTGAAATATATCTAAACATTAAATTTAAAATATATCTATATGTTTAGATAGAATATTAATAATATATCTAGTTATAAATATATATTTATATCTTAAATATATGTTTAGATAAAAACATAAGAATGGATATACAAAGAACAACACCTTATTGAAGGAATTAGGAACATATCCTAGCCCTCCATTTTATAAACTGAACGATTCAGATCAATAATAAGATTTTTGTTCAAAAATAACTTATTTAATACTACTAATATTATTAAAGTTAATTTAATAAAATTATATATATATTCCTAATAAATTACTCCTTCTCTCTCTTCTCTATTATCTCTCTCTCTCTCTCTCTCGTCCCTGCCCCCATCTACTCTCTCTATTCTCTCTCTCTCATCCATGTTCTCTCTCGTCCATGCCTAATCTACTCTCTCTATTCTCTCTCTCTTGTCGTCGCTCTATCTCTCCTCTCTATTCTCTCTCTTAGCCCTCTCTCTCTCAGCCGTAAGTAGTAACGTCGCCGCCTTAGGAGTAGCAAGAAGTTTTGACGTTGCTAGATGGAGCGCCATCAACGTGACTCAGCCGCCACAGCCATGCGCCGCGGCCACCTGCAGAGGAGAGCGCCGATGATCCGTCCGACGTCAACCACAACAGCCGCCGCCGAGTTGCAGGATTTTTCCTACTAGAGATAAGTCCTAATTTTTTCAATTAGTTTCAAGCTATTTGCCCAATTTTTCCCAAATTATTTTAATTTTGTTTTAGGATTTGCAATCTTTCAATTAAGAAAGACATTGATTGAGATAAATAGTTTGTAGATTGAATTGCCGAGGATGTTGTCGATTTTTGTAATTGTTCATGGATTTGGAATTGGTATTGGTTGTGTTGTGAAATTGACTCAATTTTGGTGTTCATGGAGATTCAATTTTGGAGAAATTGTTTATTTGGTGTTCATGGAGATTAGAAAGTGATTAGAAAGTGATTGGATGATGAATTTCTACGTGAATGAGATTTGAGATTTAACTGCAGATTTAGTCAAATAAGGCGAATTGGCAAAAATAGTTCTCAAACTTCGCGTTTTTGCGAATTTTGTCCTCAAACTTTTTTTTTTGACCCTCAACTCCTTGTTTTTGCGATTTTAGTCCCACCGCTAGATTTTCCGTCAATTTAACCGTTAATTCAATTTTTTTTTAAAAAATAAAAAATCAAAAGGGCTAAATCGGAATTTTTATTTGCACGGACCAAAATTGCAAATAAAAAATAATTTGGGACCTATTTAGCAAAATAAAACAGTTTAAGGACTGATTTCACAAATTTTAGACAAATAAGCTAATTGTTTCGTATCGACGAGATTTTGCATTAAATTTTCATTTTTTCATATAACTTTATTGCTTCGTATCAAATATAAGCTAACGAAGATTTCGTACCAATATAAACAACATTTAATTCGAAATGCAAAATATATATTGTGAATTAATCATTAAAAAACAAAATTATTATCACCCAAAAATTTTACTTCAAAATAACCATTTAGCGCATAATATTTACTTCAAAATAACTAGAATACGAGGAGAATTGCGAATCTGCAATTGATGCGGTCGCTGACGAATTGCGAAGGAGGCCGACGATGAAGAACATTCACTGGAGCTCGCAGCGGAAGAGGAAGTGGGAGACGAATCCGCCGAAGCTGATGAACATGGGGACGAGGTAGATTCAGGCGAGGAAATGGCCGAGCTGATCATCGCGCTGGTAGCGGACGTGAGTTATGGTTACGGCCTTCAATGGCGGGTGGTGGTATTGGGGATTCGTCATGGCAGTTCTATGCAGAGAATGTGAATACGAGACTAACCTTGTTTGCAGTAGTTTTTTTGGCTTATTATAGTATTTGCAAATAAAGCTAATATTTTCTATTATTTACGAACTGATACATATTTTCCTCGTATTATATTATTCATGAATAATTACGAATTAAATATTTTTTATAACATATTATTCATCGTAAATTACGAACTGCCACATATTTTCCTCGTATTCATGTTATTTTGAAGTAAATATTATGCTCTAAATTGTTATTTTGAATTAAAAAAATTTGGGTGATAATAGCTTTATTTTTTAATGGTTAATTCACAATAATATTTTGCATTTCGAATTAAATGTTGTTTATATTGGTACGAAGTCTTCGTTAACTTATATTTGATACGAAACAATAAAGTTATATGAAAAATCGAAAATTTAATGCAAAATCTCGTCGATACGAAGCAATTAGCTTATTTGTCTAAAACTTGTGAAATCAGTCCTTAAACTATTTAATTTTGCTAAATAGATCCCAAATAATTTTTCATTTGCAATATTGGTCCATATAAATAAAAATTCCGATTTTGCCCTTTTAATTTTTTATTTTTTAAAATTAAAATTGAATTACCGTTAAAATTTACGAAAAATCTAACGGTAGGACTAAAATCGCAAAAACAAGGAGTTGAAGGTCAAAAAAACAAAAAAAAAATTGTTTGAGGACAAAATTTGCAAAACACGAAGTTTGAGGACTATTTTTGCCAATTTGCCGTCAAATAAAGTGTACAAAAAAAATGAATAAAGTGTATAAATTACGAATAAAGTGCATAAAAATTACAAATAAAGTACATAAAGTTTTACGAGTAAAGTGTATAAGAATTACAAATAAAGTGCATAAAAATTTACGAGTAAAGTGCATAAAAATTAAATAAAGTGCATAAAAATTACGAATAAAGTGCATAAAAATTTACAAATAAAGTGCATAAAATTATGAATAAAATATATAGATAATTTAAGCAATTTATTTAAATTAAAGGCTTTATAAAATTTACTCTAAATATAATAAAAATAAATTTAATAATAAAATAAGAAATTTAAATAATCAAATAACTTTTATAGACTTAATAAAATTAAATAAGAGATTAAAAATTAAAAGTATATCCTTCAATCTAGACCACACATCTTTAAAATGAAAGGAGATGATTTATTCATAGTTCCTTCATTAAAGAAGTGTTCCTTAAAGAACCCCAGCCCCAGCCCCATTTTGGACGTTCGTCCTCTTCATCACAACATTCATTTTTGGACGTGACTCAATTTTATTCCTATTTTGATTCGATATCTAGCAATTATTTCCGCTATGGATTCGAAATTGAGGTTTAGGTTATGCTGATCTTGGAGCGATTTCTCCAGGCATTTAATCGGATTCGTGATATTCTTCGGGTTGACGGTTATCAGCTTGACGGACAAGACGACATTCGAGAAATCGTACTTTTGATATCGTAGTCAATTTTGGGTAATTTTTTCATTTTTTTCTCTGTTCCTTCCTATTTTCCTCAAAGAAATCGTAGTCAATAGTCTGATGATAATTTAGGCGTTTTCTGTTCACACATTTTCACAATCCTATGTTTTGATAACCGACCAATAATTGAATTTGCAGGGAGGGAAGTGACGGATGGCTGTTGAAGACGACAATGATGAATCAATCCAATGGCTTTAACACTTTCTTTTCGGTTAGTACCTTTTTCGGTTAAGTGGTGGGTTCAGCTAGCCAATCTATATGCAAGCAAGAAAGTAAAAAGTAGGAATTATTTTTAAGGTTGAGAATGAAAGAAGTGATGGCTTTATTTTTCCCAATCTTTTCGAGATAAAACATTTCTGGAGTCCCTCAACATTTTAAAAGCCACATGTTAGCAGAGATGCAACATGCAAAAGAAACATAAATTGCTCAAAGACAATCTACCATTTAATAGCATGGTGAAGAATTCAGTGGTCACACTGTGTTGTTTAGACATTGAGAAGGTTAACAACCTTTGGTGAATTTGACTGCACCGGAGAGCAAATAAAGCCATCATTTCTTGGAGGTTGACCATCTTTTGCATTAAAATTACCCCTTGGTACTCCTCCAAACCCATAGTTAGGTGAATTTCCAAGGTTCCCTTGAGCCTGAGCATGAGCCTGCGCAAGAGCATGCTGCTGCTGTGATGCCAAAACAAACTGGTTTTGTGCAGGCAGGTTGGGCTTCTGCACTTGTAAGCCCAAACTCGGCCGCAATTGGTCAATTCCCTGCACGATTTATTAAGCATCTGAACTCAAGGGTTTCATATAGGTACTTCATCAAAAGAACTGTAGACAAATAAAGCACAAGATACTCACTGTTAGAGGCCAACCTTTCAGCGTAAGACTGGTGACTCCTTGATTCAACCCTGAAACAAGGAAAAAAAATTATTGACAACCTGTCTCAACTCATCTTTAGTTTCAGTGTACTTTTCTATTCCCATTGCAACTTGGTTGTGGAGGATGGGGAACCAGTGTTTGGCATGAAATGTTATCTTAATTGGTTCGAAGATCAGAAAATTTACCTGATGTGGATTCCGGTCTATGATAGACTGTTCCTTGAATTTGAGCTTGCAAGAGTAATTGCCACTACCTTTTATAAGCATGGTGCCGTAGTGATCACAATATATTTTACCAATTATGATGTTATATATAGATGTAGGGAACTTGCTCCAGTGACCACTATTCGATTTTCACTTAATCACATGCATCGAATGTCACCACTAAATATAAAATAAAAAGTGCATATGTAACGTAATAACGTCAAATAATTAAAAAGAACCTATATCTGAAAAGAATCGATAAATCAATTTGATATTGAATACATCAGTGACCGCATCTTATGAATCTTTGGAATATGTATTTGCTTTGTTATAGTGAAGGTGATTTCCATGCATGCCACAATACCTGAACATTTTCAGTCTAACCATGTTCTAGATTGATTTTATAGTTTTTTCATCTACCACCAAATTTTTATTTTCTAGAATGTGATGTTTACTTTTTTGATGTTAAAGTCCAATGGGGTTTTAGTTAATTTCTATGCTTCGTGCTTGATTGATAATTTGAGGTATTAATGATTTAATGGTTCTATCATTTTGCAGCAAGTCCTCGTGACAAATACACCCTTTTCAAACTAAAGCAACTACTCTTTTTGTACAACTAACATTGTTCCAGGTTTGTCTCGATGAACTTCTACAATATATAATACTCCATCCGTCCCATTTGAAATGACCTGTTTTCCTTTTCGGGACGTCCCATTTGAAACGACCCGTTTCCTAAAAGGAAATAACTTCCTCATATTTTATCATTTTTCTCACCTACTTTATCTACTCTCATTATATTAATCATTTTCTCTCTCATACTTTATTATCTACTTTCTCACTATCACACTCATCTTCTCTCTCTTACTTTATCATCTACTCATCTCTCATACTTTATCTTCAACTTTCTTAATTCCCGTGCCCATTTGAAACGGGTCGTTTCAAACGGGACGGAGGGAGTATTATTTTTGTGTTTGCTTTTCGATTTTAGTTTATATTAGATATAAGAAGGAAAATAGATAACATGACACACTTATTCTATATCATAAGAATAAACTAACATATAACACATCTTAGGACACGTTGGAAACATGTTAAAAACAAATATGAAGCAGAATATTACATTTTATATCTTGTATAGTAAATGTCTGACTTATGTCATATATGAAAGAATTATTGTGACGTTCTGTGTTAATAGGCTTATAATGGACAAATCATGGATGACAAAGGATAGGTTTTCAGAAGAGTATAGGATAGGAGTAGAGTCTTTCATGCAATTTGCTCTGCAAAGTAAAACTAATCATGAAACTATGACATGTCCGTGCACGGCTTGTGGAAATCTACGAAGGAAAAAGGTTAACCTAGTAAGAATGCATTTGATTCAATATGGTATGGACTTAACGTATCATACATGGATATGACATGGGGAAAGATATATATGTGGTGATTCAGCGAGTCGCTCTGATCAACCACGAGAGAATCTGTCAGAAGATCCAGTTGATATGGTGCAAGCTGCATACGATGAGTCCGACGAGCCAAGTGATTTCATAAAATTGCTCGAGGATGGAGAGAAACCATTATATAATGGATGTGAGAGATACACCAAGTTATCTGCACTTGTGAAATTGAATAACTTGAAAGCAAAACATAGTTGGAGTGATAGTAGTTTCACCGAGCTTCTTACTATGTTAAAAAATATGTTGCCTCCCTCTGATGAATTGCCGCTTTCCATATACTCTACAAAGAAATGCCTAGTTTCTTTAGGAATGGACTACGAGAAAATCCATGCATGCCCCAATGATTGTATCCTGCACAGGAAGGAGTATGAAAATCATACTAGTTGCCCAACTTGTGGTGTATCAAGATGGTAACAAAAGACTCGTTTAAAAAAATCAATTCCTGCCAAAGTGTTATGGTACTTTCCACCGATTCCGAGATTCCAAAGAATGTTTCGAAATAATGACACATCTAAGGACTTAACATGACATGCTGATGAGAGGATTAAAGATGATTTTCTTCGACATCCAGCCGATTCACCCTCTTGGAGGATTGTGGATCGTCGATGGCCAGATTTTGCAGCCGAATCAAGAAATCTCAGACTAGCTTTATCAACTAATAGCATCAATCCAAACAAACTAATGAACTCGACATACAGTTGTTGGCCAGTTTTATTGATTACATACAATCTTCTGCCTTGGCTTTGTTTTAAACGAAAATTTATCATGCTTACTTTATTGATTGCTGGACCGAAGCAGCCGGGGAATGATATTGATGTCTACTTAGCTCCTTTAATCGATGATTTAGTAAATTTATGGTCAATAGGCGTTCCATCATACGATGGTTATCGAAAGGAAGGATTCCTTTTAAGGGTTGTCTTACTATGGACAATAAATGATTTTCCAGCTTATGGAAACTTAGCTGGATGTAAGGTGAAGGGGTATCATGCATGTCCTATATGTAGTGAATACACTTATGCAAAAAGGTTGAAGCACAGTAGAAAGATATCATTCACGGGTCACAGAAGGTTTCTAGTAGATAGTCATCCTTACATAAGACAAAAGAAAGCTTTTGATGGGACACAAGAGCTCGCTTCCGCCCCAAAACCATTGAGTGGCAGAGACGTTCTGAAGAGAGTTGCAACGATTGATTGTAGATCGGGAAAGTTAAGTAAAGCAAACGAGGATGGAGATAAATAAGTTTGGAAGAAGAAGTCCATATTTTTCGACCTCGAATATTGGGAACATCTACATGTTCCGCATAATCTTGATGTGATGCACATTGAGAAAAATATTTGTGAAAGCCTCATCGGGACATTACTCAATATCCCTGGAAAAACAAAGGATGGGGTAGCCTCTAGATAAGACCTTGTTGAGATGAATGTGAGGCCTCAACTCGCACCAATTGTGGGGGAAAACGGAACATACTTGCCACCTGCATGCTATACCTTAAGCAAGAGTGAGAGACAAAGCGTATGTGAATCTTTGTCGGGAATTAAGGTTCCAATAGGTTATTCATCGAACGTCAAGAAGTTACTGTCACTAACGGATCTGAAACTTGTCGGGCTTAAGTCACACGACTGTCATACGTTGATTCAGCAACTACTGCCTGTGGCAATCCGCGGAGTCCTGCCAGATAATGTCATAAATGTAATCACACGATTGTGTTTCTTCTTCAAAGTGGTGTGTAGCAAAGTGATGGATGTGTCGAAGTTAGATGATATTCAATGAGAGATTGTGACGACTTTATGTTTGCTAGAGAAATACTTTCATATGTAGAGCTCTACAATAATCAGCGAAGAGGGATGCAAGCACAAGAAGCATGCATTGCTAAACTAGAAACAACTATGTACAAAATCATTGCACGTGATGATGATACTGAGAAAAGGGTAGTTGCTCTGTGAAAAATTTCAATGATGATGAGAATTTGAAGTTGAATGAGGATGATGTGGAAATACTTGAGACTGCTACTAGACTGCAGGTAATTATTAGTTCTCTTTAAATCATTGTTGTCATTTTATAATTATTGGTTATAATTATTACATTTACAAATTGTCGTATAGGGTAAGGTGATGTTAACATTGGAGTCGGGGATGAATATTGACTATGGCATAGTGGTCAAAGCACTAGACGAACCCAAAAATTGTATGTGCATATCTGTTGATGAGGCAGTGGATGAAAATGCACCCTTGCCCTTTCCAACAAGCAATTGCAAGAGCATAGGTCAGGCCGTGAGATCGCATGTTGCATGGCCGGTAAGCTTGTTGAAGATGGATGAGGAGGTTAAAGTATGTACTACTAAACATCTGATATGAGTTAGTATCTTGTACATAAATTCTTGATATCTTCATTGACATTAAAATCTTAGCAGAGCAAAAGGAAGAAAAATGTTCAAAAGAAGCAGCCCATCGTGGACCACTCAACCATTCCTTGGCTCCTACGTGTTGTGTATGGTTATTGTAAGGATGATCTTCAAGGCAAATGCAATATTACTATGAATTTTGGATGAAGATATCTTCGGACATGAGCGGACACTTTACATACACATTGAAGATGTCGAGCCGTTCATCGAGTTGAAGCCATTTTCATATAACTGCATTGCTGTCTACCTTTGGTATGCGATTTCTCAATTTCAATAATTACTTTATTTTTTAGTTAGATAGAAATGTTAGCTCAATTTGCAATGTTAATTGTACAATTGTAGGCACTTATACAATAGGGTGAAAGTGTTAAACAAGTCTGCTCTATTTAGATTTGTTGATCCATATAATATAGGACATATTCCTTCCACAAAAAAAGATGAAGAATTTGTGCATGAACAAATTGAACGAAGATCACGGGAATTGAATTATAGGCTTGTTGGAACACTGAAAGATCAAACTGTCTTGGTTCCATGTAATGTGGGGTAAGTCAGCAGGTATATTCTTTGAATGAAATTAGGGATAACATTCTATAATTTATTTTGTATATATGTAGTGTGCATTGGGTTCTAACAGTGATCGACCCTCATAAAGAATCAATTTTTTTGTTGGATCCTCTATATTCCCGAAATTGTCATGGAGAGTGGAAACAAGTTGTTGAATTGTAATTATTCCTTTTCATTTGTGTCTATTAATTTATTTTTAGTAGTACTTCAAATAAGTTTTCTTTAACATTCATAAGTAGGGCTTTGAAAATGTTCAATATCGAAAATGGGAGGAGAGTAAAAAAGAGACCTGAATGGATTTTAGCTAAGGTATGTCATCTCAAATACATATGAGTTAACAATAACAAATAATGTTAGTTATATTTTAATGTAGGTGCCCACACAACAAGACTCATACCAATGCGGTTATTATGTGATTAGATATATGAGAGACATTGTTGAGTCTAATTCTAAAGGGAGTGATATGCGGATGGTTGAGCTGATAGTTAATTTCATTTATAAATTTTTTATGTAAAGGTTATTGAAAGGATTTTTTACTGTGATTCTAACCTATTTTGTATATATTTATCCTTAATAGTTCAAACGAAGAAGTTACGTGTTGGATGACATTAATATTGTGAGGAAAGAGTGGGCAGAATGTATTCAGTTATATATAAGTTAGTTCAAGGTAATTCATAATCATGTAAATTTCACTTTCTAAGAGTTGGGCCATTTTAGCGTGGTTCATTTTGTGTTACTGGATTATTTTGTTTGTTCCGGTATGATGTTTGAGAATATGCACCATAGTTCTTTTTGAGAATATGCACCATAGTTATTTTTGAGAATGTGATGTTATAGGATCATTTTGTGTTATTGGAATATGCAATGCTATGGTAAAACTTTGTTGTTGTTTGGTATCATATGCTGACATACTCTAAATACTAAATTATGTACCTGCTTGTTTGGTCATGTTTGAACTGGAATAGGTTAATAAAGTGTTATGCTTGAAAAGTTGTGGAGTGCTAGGGCCTAATCAATTTAATTGTATAATCAAGTATGTAAATATCAATATTTATAGAAATATAATCATATGTTTCATAATTTGTTGTAGAAATGTGTGCATATATTATGATTGTTACCCTTGGTATGTTGAGTAATTTGTTGTAGAAATTAGAGAAAGACACAAAAGAGAGCATTTAGGATCAGTTGTATGTTAGTTAAGCCAGACTACATTGGTATGGTTTGGTTAGTGGTCATATTAACTTAATATCTTCATTTTGTTTGCATTGTCTGTTAGTTTTTATTTTTCATTGTAGTAAAAAAGGACATATACGCTCGCATTTGCAGGGGATATGACAAGAAAGACCAAGGCGGCAAGGTCGTGTATGATTTGGGCTCAAGTACTCCGGTCCGAATGCAACCAATTTTTTTGTAAATGTTTCAATCAATCGTCGAAGAATTGGTAGTTTGTTTTGTAATGAACTTCTTTTGTTATATTTTGTACGTATTTGAGATTTTAGTTGTAGAACAATGAATTATTATTACCGTATGGAATTTCTTGATAAGTATTTTATGGAAATATTATAGGATTTTATTGGCTTTATTCAGGTGGTAAATTGTATATAACCGTTGCCTTTTGCTAAAAATCTGTTCTAAATAAATACGACAACAGATAAAAACCGTTGTGTATTAGCTATGTTTACAACAACGGTAGACATGTATGTTTACGACAACGGTTGAAACCATAGTAAAAAAGACATACCACAACGGTGGGAAAGTTTACGACAACGGTTTTTAACTGTTGTCTAACGTACCTTTGACAACGGTAAAAATAACGGAAATGCAACAGTTATAAACCGTTGTCAAAAATACGTACTACAACAGTTGAAAAAATGAAAGACAACGATAGGAAACCGTTGTTGAATGTACATACGACAACGGAAAAAAATGATACGACAACGGTTTTATATCGTTGTCTAAAACGCATATGACAACCCTTAGAAAAATGAAACGACAACGGATTTAAATTGTTGTCGAAAGATCAAATGACAACGGGTTGAATATCTAAAAGACAACAGTTTAAAACCGTTGTCCAAAATCTTAAAGACAACGGTTTGTCTATCAGCGAAAACCTACGACAACGGTACCTACGACAACGCGATATTTCGTGATAGACAACGGTTTAAAAGCGTTTTTGTTGTAGTGATGGTCCAAAAGTGGCTTCTCAAAAAATAGTATAAAAAGATAACTCAAATAATAATATCAATCGATCACGAAATTTAAAGTTAAAATAATTCATTGTGTTCTAAAATCATACAATGTGAGCTCCAAAGACTGGACTCTCCAATGAGCTAAGAAATTTACCCGCCTTATTTAATTTTCCTCTTATTAGCGTGAGAGCAATGAACAGAAATAGAAGTCTCGTAGCGAATGTAGTGTGGTGTAACCGCATTGATCCCTATTGTCCGAAGAAAATAACGTGAAAACTACAAAATCATCTCGTCTCAATTCAAATATATGATGAGAAATGAGTCGCCGCTAGCCGAAGATTATGAATGAGAGAAAACAACTCCGTTGAAGTACTCCTATATTGTCTCACATTGACTTTGTATTAATATTGTAATCTTTGTATAAATTTGTATTACTCCTCTTATAAGGTCGTTTAAGGGAAGTGTGACTTATTTATATGGTGTCAGACCAGATTCGAGTCAACGATACTTTATTTTAACCATTTATAGATTGGTTAGTCTATGTGGACCGCTTAGTCGTGTGCCTACCTAAAAATAGCCTTCCGTGCCAAAATCTATAACTGAACCGTATGTCAATTATACAAAGTGGCTTGGTGCTGGTCCAGAGACGAGCCTCAGGTGTAGAGGGGGAGGGGGGTTGAATACACCTGGAAACAAATTCGTACTCAGAACGCGAAAGTTAGTAGGACTGAATATTGCTACTGAACAAGTCGGTTACCAGTTAAACTTTCTAGATTGCGTGGGCAGAGAGTTCCTCTACTAAGTACAGTTTACTGACTTATGTCAGTGAATAGTAGTTCAGTATCAGAAATTGTGTGCGGAAGTGAGGCCCAAAATATATGTTCGTCTCAGTTGAAAGCCCATTTTATGCTGTATGATTTAAAGTCAATTTTATGCAATGTGAACAATTATCAATGCAACAGTAAATCAACACCAGCAATTTTTAAAGTGGTTCGAATACGCTGGATGCTACGTCCACTGTCCTGAACAAAGCAGGAGTTCTTGATCAGCTTATACTGAGCAGGTCTCAGTCGATGTATTCACTGGAGAGATATGTTCTTGTTTGCTTACATTGAGTAAGTCTTAGTTAATCTATACGTGAAGGAAATAGGAGGTGAAGAACGATTACCTTCCTCCTTCGTACGTTGTTGCAGCTCTGATTGTTGCTCATGTGTCAGATCTTCTAATCAGTTTCCCGGCCTTTTTCTTCCTCTAGGTGGTCAAAGAACTGAAGAAATAAAATTATTATATCTCCCATTCACACGCACGGCGTGAATATTATGTGTGTGTGTGTTCTGTTTATGAACATAATACTAATATATATAGGCTTCAAAAGCCAATAAAATATTAATATTTGTAGCCCATTAATTTAATAATATTCCTAATGGGCTTCCACATAATTAGCCTATAGTATAATTAATTAATCCATCGGGCTACTAATATTTATCAATTAATTGGCCTGACCAATTAATTCCAAATAAATAACGTTATTAAATAATTTAAAATTACATTAATCTATTAATAATGATTTCTGAGAGATAATAAATAACTAGAAAACTAATTGGGACAGATCAGGGATCTAATACAAGAAATAAAGCAAGACCTGAAATTAATTAATTATCTATGCTCAGCCCAGAGCAAAATTAACTAATAAACACAGATTCATTCCACTAGAGAATTCATGCTGACTTACCCCTTTATCCTAAATTGAGCAAGAGCTTGTATTTTAGACTTAATCGATCTCCGTATTTAAGATATAAATATCCTTTAATTAATTAAGTTCACTGACAGCTTAAATTAATTAACATCTTATATTCTTGAGTAGTACCACTCGACCTTATTAACACACTTGAACTTAATCAACCGGCCGGGTTTAGTGTGCTAATCCTTTCGAGTTCCTCAGGGGATATTATCAACCCATTTTACTAGGATACGGTTTCAAGATACAGACAACCAGCCTGAGCCACAAGTGACTTCTAGCAGCCAAGATACGTAGATCCGGTCGCGATGACATTCACCACAGCTGAAGTCTTACCAAGCTTAAGACCAGCTAAGTCACCGAGATCTTGGTTCTCCACTAAGGTCACTTAAGAGAACACATCTCACTATGATCCATCAATACACCACCTTAAGTGTACCAGTAAAGACAAGCAGCTAAGACAAGCAACTTCTTATCTAAACTGCAGCTTAAACCGACAACTTATCCTTAAGTTGTCTCAGCTGTTATAACTGTTTATATCTTGTCCGTTCAACCAATTTGTGTTGTCTTCTGTGATACCCGACACACTATACAAATCTAACTTTTGTACAAGATAAAGTATTATATGTGCAAATATATATTTATCACATAGGAGAATAAAATAGTGGTACGGACAAAACACATTGTATACAAGCATAAAATTTGCTTCCAGTATACAAAATCCCAACAATTCTCCCACTTATACTAAAGTAAACTTTTAGTATACAATGTGTCAGTTCTAGGTACAAACTAGTACTCAGCTATCTATCATATCTATCACTGCATCTTCTCCCACTTTTACAAAAGTTTCTGTAATCCTAAGTGGGGGGCATCTTTACCACTCCTAAGCCACGAACATGCTTCTCGTAAGCCGGGAGTGGTAAGCTCTTTATGAAAGGATTAGCTAGGTTGACTTCAGTTCCAATTTTGTTAATCACCACGTCTCCTCGATTTATGAATACTCGTATAATATGGTACTTCATGTCTATGTGTTTAGACGCCTTGTGAGATCTAGGTTCCTTAGAATTTGTCGCTGCACCCGCATTATCACAATAAATTGTGATTTCCTTAGGCAAACTCTGAACAATTTCAAGATCTTGGAGAAAATTCTTGAGCCAAACTGCCTCTTTCGATGCTTCTGAAGCAGCCACATACTCTGCTTCCATGGTTGAGTCCGTAATGCATTTCTGCTTTGCACTCCTCCATGAAATGGCTCCACTTCCCAAGGTAAACACATAACCCGAGGTCGACTTTTTCTCGTCTCTATCAGCCTGGAGATCCAAGTCGGTATAACCCAAAGACACTAGACTGTCTGAACTATTAAACTGGCCTATAATCTCTAGTCCGTTTAAGGTACATGAGAATATGCTTGACCGCAGTCCAGTGTTCCTTTCCAGGGTTAGACTGATATCTTGAGACCATGCCTACAACATATGAGATATCTGGTCTCGTACAAAGCATCGCATACATGAGGCTACCGACAGCGGAAGCATATAGTACTAGCCTCATACTATCTATCTCTTCAGGAGTTTTAGGGCACTGATTCTTGGATAGAAAAATGCCATGTCTGAAAGCTACTGAACCTCTATTGGCATTTTGCATGCTACAACGGGCAATAACAGTGTCAATGTAAGACGCTTGTGACAAGCTTCACATCCTTTTCTGGCGATCTCGGATAACCTTGATCCCAAGGATGTAAGCAGCTTCACTTAAGTCCTTCATTTGAAACTGCTCGGCTAACCATGTCTTTACATCTGATAACACTTCAACATTGTTGCCAATGAGAAGGATGGCATCAACGTAAAGTGTAAGAAACACCACTGTTCCATTAACACAGATACGGTACACGCAGACCTCGTTAGGACAGGATACAAAACCTTAGGATTTGACTATCTCATCAAAACGCTGGTGCCATAACTGGGAAGCTTGCTTAAGTCCATAAATAGACTTCTTAAGCTTCCAAACTAGATGCTCTTCGCCCTCCTTCACATAACCATATGGTTGTCTCATGTAGATGTCCCTACCTTTTTCAAGGTGACCGTTTAGGAATGCGGTTTTGACATACATTTGCTAGATCTCTATGTTCATGTGAGCTACTATGGCAAGGAGAATCCGAATGGACTTGATCATTGCTACAGGAAAGAAGGTCTCTTCGTAATCGCTACCTTCTTTCTGGGTAAAACCCTTCGCCATTAGCCTGGCCTTAAACGCCATGATCTCTCCATTCGCCCCTCTGTTTCTCTTGTATACCCACTTACTACCAATAGCCTTGCAGTCCTCAGGTAGTTCAGTGATCTTGTATACATCCATATCAATTATGGACTCAAATTTCGAGTCCATCGCGATTCGCCATGAATCGCGATTCGCCATGAATCTGCATCTAAATCTCCCACTGCTTCGTTGTAAGTCCAGGGATCCACGGTGTCTTGTTCATCTGCCGGGAGATAGTCAGACGTCTCCCTAGTGAACATATACTGATCAGGTGTAAATATCACCCTCCCACTATGTCGAAGAGTGCCAGGAGCTGTGTTAACAGATTGTGCAGTTGCTCGTGGAGCTCTATCTTGCACAACTGGCTATGTGAGTGGATCTCGATCACCTTGTAATTCCTCAAGGATGATCTCGACTCGAGACTTGTGATTACTGATATAATCCTCCTCTAAGAACCGAGCATTAGTGATAACAACGATCTTCTATTCTTTAGGATCATAAAAATATCCACCTTCGTTTCTTTCTGATACCCTATGAACACCATCACTTCTGAACGTGATTCCAATTTGTCGGCCTGCCTATTTAGTACATAAGCAGGATAACCCCAAATCCTTAAGTGGGGCATACTGGGTTTGTCCCGCTCCACAACTCGATAGGGGTCTTTTGTACCGACTTGGTAGGCACACGGTTCAGCAAGTGTTGCAGTCTCTAGGGTATGTCCCCAAAAGGAAACTGGCAAAGTTGCATAACTCATCATCGACCGAACCATCTCTAAGAGACTTCGGTTCCTTCTCTCTGACACACCATTCTGCTGAGATGTGCCCAAGGTCTTTGTCGCCTCGTTGAGACGTGCCCGGTCTTTGTCACTGGTATGTAATCCCATATTCTGTCAAGTAGTCTTTGAACTCGTTGGATATGTAATCCCTACGACGATCAGATCGTAGTGTTTTGATTTCTTTACCTATATTCTTCTCCACTTCTGCCTTGAATTCCTTAAAGGTTTCAAAGAAATCCAACTTGTGGTGAAGAAGGTGAACATATCCATACCTCGAGTAATCGTCAGTAAATGTGACGAAGTACTTATACCCTCCACGAGCTTGTGTAGACATAGACCCACACAGGTCAGAATGTATCAAACTTAATACTTCTGTGGCTCTATAACCCTTTGCCTTGAAAGGCATAATCATCATCTTTCCTTCCAAACAAGTTTCGCAAGTTGGAAATGGTTCAACTTGGAGAGACTCCAATGATCCATATTCCACCAACCTTTGAGTCCTATTAAGATTGATGTGACCTAGTCTTGAGTGCTACAGATAAGTACTCCAATGATCCATATTCCACCAACCTTTGAGTCCTATTAAGATTGATGTGACCTAGTATTGAGTGCTACAGATAAGTTTGGTTTACCTTAGAAGACTCTTTCCTCTTCTTAGGATTTGATGATGAGAAAGCAATATTAACAGAACTACGCAGTTTACAAGTAATAGTATATAAAGATCCGTTTAATGGTCCACCATAGATAAAATCATCGTCTTTCATGATAGAAACTTCACTATCAAAACATGCTTTATAACCATCCATGGTGTAGAGTTTTGAAACATAAATTATGTTTCGCCTAAATTCAAGCACATGTAAAACATCTTTAAGTACTAAAACAGAACTATCAAAAGATAGATGTAAATTTCCAATGACAATTGCAGGAACTTTCCATCCATTGTTTATTGAGACTACCACCTCGCCATTGCTCAATTGCATTTTCTGCAAGAAACCTTGCAAGGTGTAACAAACATGATCAGTTGCCCCCGAATCCACTACCCATTCATGGGTAGAAGAGGAAACCAGAACAGTTTCAGTTACAAGAGCGACTGGCATCTCTTTCTGTTTTGCCTTGACATCTGGATTATAATTCTTTCAGTGTCCTTTCTTACCACTCTTCAAGAACCTTCCTTTCTCCTTTGACATTCACATGTCGCCGGTAAGGACCGTCTTCTTACTCCCACTGCTCTTCTTGAAATGTCCACCCTTTACGCTCTTTTTCTGGTTTCCGCCTTTCAGAGGATTCCTTGAGCTACTGGCGATGTTCAAGACTTGAGAACCCTTACCCTTTCCTATAACCTCTTTAACCACTACCATATAATTGAGTAACTTACTCAGGGTAATCTCAATCTTAGACATAGTGGTCATAAAACAGAAGTTCTTATAGGACCTTGTAAGAACATTTATTGGGACGGTAAGATATCTCTTCCACTTTGTGAAATTATTTAAACCCGTTAGGGCTTGGTTGGTTAAACTGTTTAGAAACTCAAAAATTATTCGAACAAACATATCTGAAAAATATAATAAAAACATGTAAGAAAGTTATATTTGCACATAATTCGTAATTAACCATCATTGTAACCTTTTGTAAAACCAATGATGTTAAATATTCGAATAGCCCTAGAGATCACACTCGCAAGCCATTCAGGTTGACGTTTACTCGTGTACCCCTAGATCAAGCTATATACCTAGCTCTTTAATTCCAATCCACGCCTAGGTTCTTAAGACGAATGGAATTAATAATTCGATATCTCTGGACCATGTCACTATTAAAATGCGGGAAGGGACATCTCAGGAAGTTGTACTCGCGGTGACATCTAAGCTTTGACCATTAATTTGATCGAATTAACCTCAAATTCTCGAAAATGGCATACTTACGCGAACCATACCGCATTCAATTTGATTTAATTGGCCATCTTATTTAATTATTATCTACTAGAGTACTCGTGTTTACTAGACACGCAAGCTACTTAGGTGGACGTTTACGGCTTCGCTCCAGCCACTCAATAATAATTAAATATTATATTAGAAAACCCATCTCACAAAACTCGTGGTTCAAAAATACAAGCAAGCCACTCAGGTAGACGTTTACTTATATAATTGTTCCACTTTTGTGTAGGGTCCAATTAATGGAGGTCCGGTTAAATATTTAATTTCCAATTTAAATGGAATCTAATTAAATATTTAATTTATTATTTGCTTAGTATTTTTCTTAAAAAGGTTCGTTTTGAATCATGCATATCCACATAATTCCTAAAGCATGCAATTTCTAAGCGCACATAATAAAACGTGCTCGCGAAAAATAAAACATGCTTTAATACGACGTAAATCCTATTTACATGCTTTTCTAACCGCAATTAGTCACATAATCGCATGATAAAGTATAAAAATAAACAAATTCGTAAATAGGAAATTAAAACGTCGTTATCGGGCTTAAAAACACAGATAAAAATTAAATCTATCTATTACATAGCCCGAACAAAATACATATCTTCGATATCTTGAAAAATCTTCGAATTTGAAAACCGCATCGAAAACTGCATCGTCGCCACGTCATCAAGGTGTCTGCCATGTGTCAGACACGTGTCAGCAAGGGCTGACGTGGCGCGCCATGTCAGCGCGCCACGTCAACATCTTCTTCAACAAGAAAACCGCCGCCGCCTTCTTTCCGCCGCCGCTGGCGGCCTGCTGCCGCCCCCCCACCACTGTCCAGAGGTCGCTGCCACAACCTCGATTTATGCCGAGCAGGTCTCGCCTCGCGCCGCCGCCGCTGTAGCGGCGCGAATCGTGCTGCGCGCGGCCGCGATTCCCGACAACAAACGCGGCGTGCCGCGGGCCTCAACGGCCCGGCGCCGCCGTATTCGTGGTCTCCTACCGCCCCTAGGCATGACCCACACATCTGGGCTGCCCAGATTCAGCGACAATTGTCGCCGCCGCGATGGGAATCAAGCGAATTTCGCATCCCGTCACCGGCAAACTTCCCTGATCAAATTCGTGCTCTCCGAGCCGCGATTCGATCAATTGAAAGAAGGGAAACGTAATTGGAACACTCACGACCATCGTGTAATGGATTCCAGCCGAGATTAGTCCCTCAATTTCCCGAATTTCGAACGATTCGCCGGAACGAATTCATGACAAGCACCAAACTTCAAGCGTCAATTCCGATCGCATCCGGAATCGGATAACCCCTTACGACCTATTGACGGGAAGCTGGTAAGACGAGGAATCCAGAGGTTCAAGCCGATCGTCAATCAGACTCTTGATTTGCCGGAATCGCCACCGCAAGAAGCGGCGGAACCCTAGCCAAATTAGGGTTTTCCGGCCGAATTGGGGATTTTTGGACAACACGACCACATCTCCTTTCCGGCGCTATTCGCGACCAACCAGAAATCGGAATGGGTTGTGCGACCTATCCAGACGAAGCTAACGAAAAAACAAAAAAAACTATCCGAACGTATCAGTAATAAGAGTTGGAACACGCCCCCATGCGCCTCCTGAAGATGACGGTCGTATTTTGCCAAAAATTAGGCTTTCGCCTTTTCCATCTTTCTGCACCGTCGCGCGTCGATTTACATACAATCCGAACCAAAATACAGTATAAAACAACAAATACAACGATGCACATTGGTTGTATCAACTACTCGTGGATTTTCTCACGAGAAAAACGTTATAACGGGGTCAAAACAGTGGCTCGAAGGCCGGCCCAAACACGAAATTTAACCCGATAACGATAGAATTAAACCCTAATCATGCTCCTAACAGCAACAATCAGAGCCTAAACCAGGCTCTGATACCAATTGAAGGAAATAGGAGGTGAAGAACGATTACCTTCCTCCTTCGTATGTTGTTGCAGCTCTGATTGTTGCTCGTGTGTCAGATTTTCTGATCTGTGTCCCGACCTTTTTCTTCCTCTGGGTGGTCAGAGAACTAAAGAAATAAGATTACTATCTCTCCCATTCTCACGCACGGCGTGAATATTATGTGTGTGTGTTCTGTTTAGGAATAGAATACTAATATATATGCTTCAAAAGCCAATATAATATTAATATTTGTAGCCCATTAATTTAATTATATTCCTAATGGGCTTCCACATAATTAGCCAATAATATAATTAATTAATCCATTGGGCTACTAATATTTATCAATTAATTGGCCTGACCAACTAATTCCAGATAAATAACATTATTAAATAATGTAAATTTATATTAATCTATTAATAATGATTTTTGAGAGACAATAAATAACTACACAACTAATTGGGCTTGATCAGGGATCTATTACAAGAAATAAAGCAGGGCCTCAAATTAATTAATTATCTACGCTCAGCCCAGAGCAAAATTAATTAATAAACAGAGATTCATTCCACTAGAGAATCTGTGCTGACTTACCCCTGTATCCCAAATTGAGCAAGGGCTTGTATTTTAGACTTAATCGATCTCCGTATTTAAGATAGAAATATCCGTTACTTAATTAAGCTCACTCACAGCTTAAATTAATTAACATCTTATATTCCTGAGTAGTACCACTCGACCTTATTAACACACCTGAACTTAATCAACCGGCCGGGTTTAGTGTGCTAATCCTTTCGAGTTCCTCAGGGGATATTATCAACCCATTTTACTAGGATACAGTTGCAAGATACAGACAACCAGCCTGAGCCACAAGTGACTACTAGCAGCCAAGATATGTAGATCCGGTCGCGATGACGTTCACCATAGTTGGTCAAAGTGATAGATATCCAAATGCACTCAGCTGAAGTCTTACCAAGCTTAAGACCAGCTAAGTCACCGAGATCTTGGTTCTCCACTAAGGTCAGTTAGGAGAACACATCTCATTGTGATCCATCAATACACCACCTTAAGTGTACCAGTAAAGACAAGCAGCTAAGACAAGCCACTTCTTATCTAAACTGCAGCTTAAACCGACAACTTATCCTTGAGTTGTCTCAGCTGTGATAACTGTTTATATCTTGTCAGTTCAACCAATTTGTGTTGTCTTCTGTGATACCCGACACACTACACAAATCTAACTTTTGTACAAGATAAAGTATTACATGTGCAAATATATATTTATCAGATAGGAGAATAAACTAGTGGTAGGGACAAAACACATTGTATACAAGCATAAAATTTGCTTCCAGTATACAAAATCCCAACAATACGTTGGGCAGATATCTACTTATAGTCGTAGTGACTTTACAATCTCAACCGTGAAGGTTTGAGTTTCTCCAACTATTAAGGAGTTCTTACAATAAGAACAGTTCACAAAGATGAACTCCTTCGAGGTTCTAAGCTAATGATATTACAGTAAGCACGCTTAGGTTAGAGAAGGGGAACTAAAGGATCTCTTAAGACAAAAACTACGATGATCTTTCAAATGAGCAAGTTCTTCGTTGTGTTTGGTTTTTAATTCGCTAGAGTATGTTCGCTTGAGGGTTTGGTTCCTTTTGTTGATGTCTTTTTGCATGAAGACTCTTCTCTATTTATAGTCTTTGATTCATGAATAGATCCGTTGGAGGGAGTCTAGACACGTGTCGAATACGACAAGGAAAACGACCATATCAATTTTGAATATTGCTATAGGGATTTCCTCTTTTTCAGTCTAGGAGCAGCTTTATGGCAGAGCAGGTAGAGTGATGGCAGCTCCTCATTGGTCGAGGTTATGAGAGTAGGTGAGGCTTGTTCAAACTCCAAGTGTATGATGAGTTGACTTTCTCTGAATCCTCGGACCTTTAACTTTATTGTCTCCTACTTCAATTCTCATGCTTCTGAGATTCGTGGCTCGAATTCCTTTACAGATTCAGTTGGTTATAGCTAACCCAACTGACTTCTTCGATACTGAGTTCCTTCGGTTGAGTGGAAGATCTTCTACTGAATACATCAACTACTAAACTCTAGCTTACTGAGTTCCTAACATACTGAACTCAACTAGGTTATTACATTATCGAAGGCTCATCATTCAGCTAGGGGTTTTGAGATCTTCAAATCTAGTCATACTGAATTTCATCCCAACACTTGGGTTCAGTCCTTAATTATACCCATATCGCTCCATTTGATTAATTTTTTATTCAATTGAACATAAGTCTTATTATGTTTTATGCTTCATCTTTCCCATTTGAAATGATCCGTTTCTTTTTGGCGCCAAAATTAAGAAAGTAGATGATAAAGTATGAGAGAGAAGTAGATGATAAAATATGAGAGAGAAGTAGATGATAAAGTATGAGAGACAAGATAAGTGAGATAGTAAGAATACATAATAAAATAGAAGAGATAAAATTATGAGTGATATAATGGGAGTTGATGATAAAGTACAAGAAATAAGTGATCAAGTAGGAGGGAAGATTGTTATTTTTCAATAAAGTGATTTTATTTTTCGGAAATGGATCGTTTCAAATAGGACGTCCCGAAATGGAAAACTGGTCATTTCAAATGGGACAGTAATATGTTGTACATTAAATAATCACAAAACAAAAAAAATTTCGCAATAAAATTTTCAGCATTTACCGACGGAAAAAATACGGCTCGACGTTTACCGACAGAAATTCAAAACTTCTTTTACCGACGGAATTTTCCGTGACCGTTTCATAATCTTAGCTATTACTGACGGAATTAGGGACGGAGTAGTCCGTCGGTAAATTTAAAATTCTGCATCCCTCATCGAATTTTTGACAAACTTTTTTCACCTATATATATTGAATTACCTCATTAACTATTAAAAATCATGCTCTACACGTGCGCACGCGCACATACAAGCTTCCACCACTGCCCAACGTCACTGTCCGATCTCCGCCAGCCACTGTCACCGCCCGACCTTTGCCAGCGTCCAACTCAGATAGCCGGTGGGTCAGTTGTCAGCTTAATTTCAAAAAAATCGTCGATAGATTTACCGACGAAAAAATCGTCGCTAAATCCGTCGGTAAATACCGCCGGACTAAAAATCTGTTAGTAAAATTCACCGACAAACTCTATAACAATGATTTATTTTCCGTTGGTAATCCGTCGGTAAATTATTTACCGACGAAATTTTATGTTTAGCGATGAAATTTTTCGTCGATAAAAGAGATTTTTTTATAGTTTTTTAATTAATTATGTGATATGTAAGTGTGAGGGTGACATAAGATAACTTTCAGTTCATAGGTTTAATTATGGTGATGACAACAACCCAACACCAAGATTTACAATATCTACACACTGCAGTTGGTGGCGCATCATCATTTCCTAAATGTTTTTTTTTTGTTTTTGTCAAGTGGAATGTTGAATCCTTTTAATTATTGTTCCTTTTGTATCTCATCATTTCTATCATGATTTAAATATGTGTTTTATATTATACAAACCACCAAATATTAATGTTTATTTTGTTGTCAGACACGTACCGCCTATAATTGATCACTAAGGAATGATAGCTTTTCGTAGGTGTTCCACTAGTATTAATCTACTATCACTTCCACGTGGAACATAGCACACATATTTTCTTAGATTAATATTGTTTGTTTTTCTTGTTCTTTTCTAGATCAGAGTATCCCAATAGTAATATGGTCGTGTGTCTGACGGTGGTTATGAAATATATAAGGTTTTTTTTTGTTAAATATCCAAATACCAAAAGCAAAAGTTAAATTTATTCAATCTTTATAATTACTACACAAATATTTAATTTCACTTAAATGTCCTCAATTTTCAGTTGTGTCATAATGTCTAGTTTGTTATTTTTTATTGTTTTGTGCAAAAATGAATGAAATCAACTCAAGTCCAATCAAAATTGGTGTCCCGTTGAAGTCTCGCTCAACAGTCAATTTCTCGCTTGACTGTTCCGACTCCGCAGACTGTAGAGTGCCGCTTGCTTGTTCCGTTTGTTCCGTTCGTTAAAAAAAATAAAAATTAAAATATCTCTTTTTCATGACCGAGTGAGACTTAACCAGATTTTATGCATGTCTAAAATTGACCGACCAATGAAATTTTTATGTATTAAGTGATTTGAAAGCATTGAACACAATGCATCCTTTTTTATCCATCCTCAACTATAGAATCATGCAATAGAATTTTTCATCATCTTCAAGAAAACATGGAAGTTGGTACCATATAATTGTTCGGTTTGTACGGTTTAATGGATAATTTAACAATTTGTCCTAGTATGTAGGTAGTGAATTCAGAGTTGTCCTCATTCCTACCAACAGTGTTTGTCTTTTGATTTTGCGACTGTTCATTTAGTATAATTTTAATCCATTTTCACTTTCATACGATTATGAAATCTATTATTCCAACGTTTCTCATCATGCTATTACAATTAGGTCTATTCCCGCCACGATGTGGATTTCTTTCGTCTTGTACTACACAAGTAGAGACGACTTTATTTCTTGTGCACTATAATATTCACTCTTATCATACATCAAATGTTGTTGAACAATTCGTATCAAGATTCGGTATTCAAGAGCAAGGGGTGGTAGCAATCGGGAAGAGAATGTTTGCTAACAGGAGACCCAAGTCGTGTTCGACACTAAGGAGAAGGTGATCTCGACAGTTCATCCAACAAAGATTACGATGAGGTGCCAGAGGTATTAGCTGAATGTATCCGACTTTGTTGCACGGATCCAACGATTATTAAATGTTGTTGACTGTGTTGGTGGAATCAAATGCCTTGAGCTGCTTCCGGATAAACATCTTACTATATCGAGTAATCTTATTCTGAAGATGGTGGAATCAGATGCCTTGAGCTGCTTCCGGATAGACAGTCTCTATGGTCTATTCGTGTCGAAGCTTGCTAAAATTTTCAATTCTTGAAGCACCATTGCTTCTTATTCAAGCATGTCTTATTTATGTTTTTGTGTTCAATATTCTTGCATGTTTGATTTTGTGAAAATTAGATCTAGGAACACATATGCATGTAATTTGGGATGAGAAAAAATAAACGTTGTTGGATCGAACTAATTAAACCACTCACTTAAATAAGATTTGAGCCTTAAAGGTGGACTCTTCCTACTACTTCTTTTGAGAGTGTTACCCGCAAAATGCAATAAGTTTGAGTCATTTTTAATATATGATAGGAGGAACTAGAGATTTTTAGCCAAAGGAATGCGACAAAATATATCTGACCTTACATGAATCCTTTAGTGAACTAATTTGAGCCTTGACCAATTTCTTGATATGAGTTAGTAAAAATTTAACCAATGTCTTTTTAGACTTTCTCTTGACCCATGTTATCGTATGTTTTACGAACTCTCATGTGCATGATAGTTATACTTTCAAGGACTGTAACGTATGTCTCTGCTTGCCCAGTTTAAACATGCTGCAGAAAAACAGATAAGGATAGAAATATGTTGAAACTGTTATGCGTAAGCAGATGTTAAAGTGTTATGTATGTAAAGTTAAGATAGTTTGTGCTCTATATGATTTGAAAGGAAGAAAGAAAGTATGCCAAGAAAAAAAAATGTGGCAGAAAAAAAAAGAAAAGGAAATATGTGTACATAAGATTAAATTTGTATCATATGAATTCAATTTGAAAGTGGTAGGATGTTTTGTAATTCTGTCTTGGCGCACGAGAAAAGAGAGTTTGACATGCAAAACATATACTTAAATTTGATGGAGCTTAGTACCCCTAGGACCCTCACCAAAGCCTCATTATAACAGAATGAGAAAGACCTCCTTGATATTACTATTATGACGATCTCTTATCATGATTGCGTGGATTTGTTTTCCTTGAGTGGCTTGAACCGGAGCTAGTTAGTTGAGTGATGAGCGAATCTTGAGGAGATCTAAATGATTTAGATTTTGACCAAGTTGATATATGTGTGCTTAGTTTCGAAATTTGCATCATATACTTGCTTGATGAGATCATGATTGCATGGTTTGACATTTCTTGGCGAGTTAATAGGCGTGGAGTTATAGAATTGATTGTTGTTGCTTCTTGTTTTTGTTTTGAGTCTGTGTGTTCTGCTCTTGTTTTGATTTATCGTGTCTTGTTCGTGTCTTATGTCTTTTGTGTTGCCTCTTTTCTTTTGAGTCTTGAGTCTTGAGTCTTGGGGAGGGCTGAAATAATTAGGTACTTATCTTTTATTCTTCTTATACTCGACGGCGAGTATAGTTCAACTGTAAGGAGATTTGATGAATCATTTTCGTACCTTATTATTTCTGCCCAAAATGCCACTTAACTGCGCAGTCGAGGCACTATTCTTGGCAATTTATGTAGGATTTTAGGTTGAGTTGGTGTATGACGAGGATGCAAGGTGGCCATATATTTCCAGCAAGGATGACACGTTTTTTTATCAACTTTCGGTCGAAAATTGAGAAAAGGAAAGAAGAGGGCGGATGACTTGATGATTAAGGAAAGGAAAGATATTTCCTTATCTTAGGAAATCTTTCCTTATCTGAAACAAAACCCTAGCTGCCATCTTGTATCATAGAGCAGTCGTATATAAGGGGTTTGGAGGCGCCGAATTCAACATCTTCTCTTACTCAATACATTCTCATTCCGGATAATTCTCAATTCAACATAAACCCTCATTCGTATAAAACATCTCGAAGATTCTCTCAGCCATCACGATATACGATCGTATTCCCTTATTGGCCCACAACTGATCGAGTCATGTTTCACCAATTGTACGTCGGAAGGCATAATCTGGTAAATGGGGTGCTCATTCGCCTGGATGCTCATAGCCGAATGAATTATTGGGCCAATACGAACCATATTTGTTGGTCCTGAGACGTGCTTCAGGTGTAGAGGGGGGGAGGGGGGAGGTGTGAATACACCTGAATACAAATTCTTTCTCAAACGCGAAAGTTAGCTTTAGCTGGGTGTGCTACTGAACTGAGTTAGAGCCAGATATACTTTCAGATCGCGTGGGCAGAGATTTCTGCTACTGAGTTCAGCTATACTGACCTATGTCAGTTGAACAGTAGTTCAATATTATACTTGTGTGCAGAAGTGTA
This sequence comes from Lavandula angustifolia, assembly GCA_028984105.1. Taxonomy (NCBI): domain Eukaryota; kingdom Viridiplantae; phylum Streptophyta; class Magnoliopsida; order Lamiales; family Lamiaceae; genus Lavandula; species Lavandula angustifolia. The sequence goes on from CM054805.1 coordinate 9,209,733, forward strand.
AGCCCTATGAAACATCTCGGTTCGAAAACCGATTTTATGTTGGGTTTGTGAAATACAGTTTTATGCAATATGAACAGTTAAGCAAAGCAACAGTAAAATAACACATCAAGTTTTTAAAGTGGTTCGGACACGCTGGGTCCTACGTCCATTATCCTGACCCAAGCAGGAGAACTTAAATTATTTATAATGAGCAAGTCTCAGTGATTTGTTCACAGGACATATACAAACTTGTTGCTTATACTGAGCAAGTCTCAGTGATCTGTTCATAGGACATATATTCTACTTATAGTGGTAGTGACTTTACAGGGTTTTCAAACTTAAAGAGTTTGAGCTTCTCCAACTATGAGGAAGTTCTTATAATAAGAACGTTTCACAAAATGTGAACTCCCTCGGGGTTTCTAAGCTAAGAATATACAATTTCGCTCGCTTAGATAAGAGAAGGAGAATAAGTATTCTCTAGAGAGAAGAACTAAAGAAGATTCTAATTCTAAGTTCAAGTTCTTCACTGGATATGCAGTGAGCTTGCTACAGATCGTTTGTGCATTGAAAGCTTTGGTTCCTGGTGTCTTTCTGCATGACGACTCTCCTCTATTTATTGCGTTCGATTTGTGAATAGATCAGTTAGAGAGGGTCTAGGCACGTGTCGAAACGACAAGGAAAACGGCTACTTAAATTTGAACGTTGATGAGTAGGTGCACTGTAGAGATACACCTCTTTTTCAGTCTCAAAGCAGCTTTTTGCTGAGCAGGTAAAGCGTTGTCGACTCCTTATTGGTCGAGGTAGAGGTTTGTCAAACAACAAGGTTGACTCCCATTGAATACTCGGACATTCAACTGAAGTGTCTTCCTATTTACATTTTTCTGAGCATTCAGTGTGTGGATACGAATTCCTTAGCAGATTCAGTTGGTGGTCGGCTGACCAACTAACTTCTTCAATACTGAGTCCATCAGCTGAGTGCAAGGTCTTCTACTGAACTTCGCAGCTACTGAACTCTAGCCTACTGAGTTCCTAACATGCTGAACTCAAACTAAGCTATTACATAATTGAAGGTTCATCATTCAGCTAGGGTTTTGGAATCTTCAAATCTACAAAATATTGTTCTACTGAATCTCATCCCAATAATTTCCCCCTATTTGATGATGCCAAAACCTTTTACATCTACTAAAAAAAGAAAACATGCTAAGGTTGAGAGCTACTAATACTGAGTTAAGACCAGTCAACAATCAGAGCTGACTATATATTGAAAAGAAAGTAATAGAGCAATCACATGTAAGAATGTATCAGAGCCTTATCTAATTAACACAGTTATAGAGATATCAAGGCCGATACAGCTAAAAAATCAGAGCTCAGAAAAGGATCACAACTCTTAGTAGCTAATCATCTAATCAACACTTAATCAGTAATATCCTCCTAATCAATATCTGAAAAACAATGTCCCCCTTCTAACAATATCTGAAAGACAATTTCCCTATAAGGTATATTAGAAAGCAATTCTCCATATATTTATATAGAAGAGCCCTTTCCCCCTTAATGATAGCAATAAAAATATTTCTAAGGCAGATAACCATATAAATCACGAAGGGTCAGATAATGTGAGTGAGTGAGTGAGTGTGATCTGATCACTGAAGTGATCAGTAGTGTTGAAAGTAAAACAAAATAACCATAAAGACAATGAGTAGTTGTCAAGGCTTAAAGCAATAGATGTCATATAGAAGATAAGATGTTTACAGTACAAGACATTCTATCACTACTGAGTAAGACTAGGAGACGGAGAGAGAGAGTCAGCTCTGCTTCTTCTTGAATTGTTGCATGCGTGCTCCGAAGTCAACAGACTTCTTCTCCGGAAGTTCAAGGCCATATCCTGAATATACTCGAATCCTCAGGGCCTTGATCTCCATCAAGTCTTCAGCATCATTCTTGTCCATGGCTTTGCTGGTAATAGCATCCTTGATGTCTTCTTCAATCTCCTTCTTGCAAATGTTGTCCTGGTGAGTGAGAGGAGGAGAAAGAATCCACAAAATAGGTGCCTTCAACGTCTTGCCTGATTGCTCAAGAAAAGTCTGGATCTCAACAATGAGAGGAGGGTTTGCAGCACTTAGGAAATCTTTGAAATAAGCATCATGATCGGATCTTTCATTAGCAACCTTCCAGATATAAAATCTCTTAATGAAGTCGATCTTCAGTTGTTCCTATTTCTGATTCAGCCTAAGGGGCACCCAGTCGTCAGTTCTCTTGTAAATAATCCTCTTCACTTCACTGACTGGCTCCCTTTGCCTGAAGTACTTAGAAGTAGTTGGAATACTTCTATCCTTCAAAGGGACCCTCTCCCTAGCTTCCTTCTCTCTCCCTAGCTTCCTTCTCTGAAGTACTCCAAATCAGCTAGACGTATACGTTCCTTAGCTTCTCTAATCTGTCTGGCCTCAACTGTTCTGTCCAATGCTCTCTCAACTGTGTCCCAAAGTTCCTTCATTTCTTGCTCTTGTTCTTTGGAGGGCATAGTAGAGGGGACATGATGATCTTCTGAGTCGCTCGGCGATGATGATTTAGATTTGGATGCGCCTGGCTTCTCAGTTTTGGACTGTTTGGGTAGAGCAGCTAAAGATTTCGTTTGCCTGGGAATTACAGATCTTGAGCGAGTAGGCGCTGGAGATTGGATCTGTACACCCTTCTTGGCTGAAATCTTCTTCTTCGCATCATGCTCTTCAAGTTCCTTAGCCAATTTGGCATTAAATGCGATCTGTTCTTCTTTGGACCGGAACTTGAGCTTCTTCGGCTTTGGTCAACTGGAGTCAGTAGGGGCCTTTCCCTTATCAGATGTCCTGTATGGAGGTGGTGACTCTTCAATCTATTGCCCTTCAATAAACTTGGCCACCTCAGTCACATCTGCGTCTGTTAGCTCTTCAGCAGGGTCTTCCCTCTTTCTTGCTTCTTCCCCTTTATCAGCTTCTACTGAGCTGGGTCCAGCCGGAATTACTACTAAACTTGGTCCTGCTGCCTGTTCTTCTTCTGCCTTAAGGAGGGCTCTCAGCTGAGCAGATCTACTCTTTTCCCACTTTAGGCATCATCAATACGCGTTGTCAGGCCAGTGACCTTGTTTTTCAGTTCATCTGCTGAGGCCTTGACTGTCTCAAGACCTGAGGATATATCAGTGGTTGCATCAGTGTAGGACTCCTACAGCTTGCTATGCTCTTGATCTATGGCGTTCAGTAGAGCAGTTTTGTTCTCTTCAAAGCGTCGGAGGTAGTCTTCCATTGCATGAGAAGCAACCTTTTTGATTTCTTGGCGGGAGTCATGCTGATTAGTTAATGCTTTTGATACACTATCAGCTGTGAACTTGTAGCGCTCCTCGACTGCCTTTTGGACTCGACCTGTTGCAGCAGCCATTTCTTCTGTGAACTGTTTCGAATTGGGCAGTCAGGTCGGTCTTTTGTGCCTCAAGTGCTTTACTGAGGATCTCTTCAGCATTGATTATTTTTAGCGTGCTGATCCTCCGCACTTCAGTGGAAAGGTCTTTCAGCGTCTTTGTCTGAGCCTCAATTAACATGCACTAATTAGTGTTCACATCATCAGCAAGAGATTTGTTCTTGTGTGCCTGATGCATGATAACCTTATTAATGGACTCTGTTTGATGTCCTTGAGCTCAGCAGCCTGATATCTGCTTTGTTTCTTGGGCTGAGTCTTGGAAGGAGTCGGGATGATCGAGCCAGATTCTGGAGGAGGTGGTGGCTAATCATCCTTGGGAGTTTTACCCTCAGCAGATCCTCTCTGGTCTGCATCCTTGGGTGAGTCAGTTGGAGGAGGAGGAGGAGGAGGAGGCTGAGTTTGAGAGGAAGACTCGCCTTGAGTTCTGATGCGGAGGAGCATCAGCATGGCGACTCTAAGATCCTCGAGCGAGGCGATGTCAGTCAGCTCACCACATACAATTTCCTCTTTGAGTTGTTGTTCCTCCTGAACAAACTCATCTACCGTCTTCAGGCGGATCGTATCTTCCAGCAGATCCCAGTCAAGGAATCTTAGACGCACATGCACCTGTGCACGGACAGCTATATCTACGAGATCCTTATGATCATGGATCTCGGGAATCTCATCAGCAACTTCTTCAGTGGCTCTGCTCCTAGCCTGAAGAAATGAGGTTGGGATGAAGGTGGAGACCTCGGTAGGTTGGGTCAGCTTAGCTGGAATCTCTGACTGAGTCTCATCTGAATTGATTCTCTTCACCTTCTCCTTTAGAGTCACGTCCTCCTTACCTGACCCTGTGTCCTCGATGGAGATAGGTGTGGGAGTGGCTGAAGACTCAGGCTTCTTTAGTGTTTTCTGCTTCTTCTGCTGAGGTGGCTGAGTGGGGCGGTGATCCTAAATGATCTCCAAAGGACATTTATAAGATTGTCCTCGCCCTATAGATTTCTCAGCGGATGTTGTATTCAAAAATTTGATCAGCTTCTGCTCAAAATATTATGCATCAGCAAAAGATACTCTCTATGGGCAATGATCCTCGATCATAATGCTGACTTTGTTGCCGTAGAGGAGTTTTCCCTTGGGAATCAGCTGCATGCCATCTGCAGAGTTGATGAATTTCAGAGACTGAGCTTTGAACTCTGCTCTGAAGAAGGCATTCCAGTTCATGGGGGCTCCATCCATGATTGCCATCATAATCTGGACACGGATACGGGAAAGCTGATTGTATGAGCCCGCTGAACTTGTCAAAATGTGGTTGACTATATAAGCCAGACCACGGAACTGAGGAAGCAGCTGACTTTTCGGAAAGGCAGCTTTGAAGATAACATTATTCTGACCGCTGAATCGGCAGAGATACTCATCAACTGAGGATTCCTTATATCAAACAAGGGCAATCCATTCATCTTCAAGGTCAAAGCTACGACGGAGACATGTCTCCACGTCCATCTGAGTGGCCTTGTCCTCCCACTGATTAGGTTGGACTTTATGCTTGGAGAGGATGGATGAGATGTCGCAGCGATCGTCATCCTCTCGATAGTTCAGAAAGAACTGAGCAACTTGGCACTACAGGCTCTGACGTAGTGCCCGAGAGAGAATCGGAAGAAGACTCTAGCCCTCAAGTGCGTCAAAAATAGGAGCCATGCACCCTACGCCGCACGTCCTGATAGACAGGATGGGCTCAAAGAGAACCCTCTTCCCTGATATGATCTCCTGAACATTTTCAGGAATCAACACATCACTGGTGGGAATAATCGCTATTGTGTAAACTGAAATCTGCAAAAACAACGTTAGCACTTGAAAATAGAGCACGTTAGTAAAGCATATTTACTTTGTAGAATAATTACCAAAGGATGAGTGCTTAAGATGCAGTAGGAGTCTAAGCAGAGAATGGTTGCAGAAAGTACAGATCGTTCGAAAATGGCGGAAATATGATATAGGTGAGAGATAACATGCATATATATATATATATATATATATATATATATATATATATATATTCAGATTTGAATATGAATGGTTTATAAGCATGCGGTTGAGATTAATCAGTTTTTAAGAGGTGGACGGCTCAGATTAGATGTTATAATAGGGTATGATTACTATGCTGCCTATAATCTTGACCTACTTATCTCTATCACCTAAATGGTAAGGTCAAATGAGATGCATTTAATGCGCCGCAGTCAGTTTTATGGAATGTCGTGAGTTAAATGAAAACGACATACTCAATGCAGTACGATGAACATTAAAGGTGAGAAATAAATGCTATGACATGCTGAATAACCAAATACTGAATTAAATACTCATAACCTATCAACTGAACATCGTAGTCAGCTGATACCACATTGACGATATTGAGTATTTCAGTAGTACTGAGAGTATGTTCCCCCTTACTCAGTACTTCCCGGATCATTTTACTGAATCGTGTCAGTAGTACTGAGAGTATGTTCCCCCTTACTCAGTACTTCCCGGATCATTCTACTCAGAGTTCGTTGAATCTGGTCTCAACTAGAGGTTTGGTCAGGATATCAGCTCTTTGCTTATCAGTGTGAATCTTCACCATTTTGATATGTTTTTTTCTCGACATGGTCACTGGTGAAGTGACGTGCTTGCAACTTGTATGTAGAACAGGGTTCTAAGTTATTGCAATAGCACTGGTACTATCGCAGTAGATCGACACTTCATCTTGATGAATGTCGTAGTCTCTCAGTTGTTGTCAAAGCCACAGTATCTGTGCGCAATAGCTTCCGGCAGCCATACATTCAGCTTCGGTAGTGGACATAGCTACTGAATGCTGTTTCTTTGAAAACCACGATATGAGCTTGCTGCCGAGGAACTGACAAGTTCTTGAGGAAGGCTTTATGTCGATTCGGCAACCTACATAATCAGCATCAGAATAACCAGTTAGTTCAGTGTTATCATCAGCAGGATACCATAACCCAACATCAGGTGTTCCCTTCAGATAACGAAGAATTTTCTCCGCTGAATCTACATGGCTCTTCTAGGGATTCGCCTGAAATCTCGCGCATACACCTACATTATAAGTTATGTCAGGTCTATTGGCTGTAAGATATAGTAAAGAAGCGATAATAGCGCGATAGTCAGTTAAGTTAACAGATACTCCCTCTTTATCAAGATCAATCTTAAGATTGGTGTTCATAGGTATCTTTACTGACTTGCTGGATTGGCAGCCGAATTTCTTGATGAGATCTCTTGTATATTTTGCTTGAATAATGAATATTCCCTTCTTGGATTGTATGAATTGAAGTCCAAGGAAATAGTTCATCTCTCCCATCATCAACATTTCGAAATTCTCTTTCATCATCTGCTCGAATTTCTGACACATAGTCAGAGTCCTTGATCCAAAGATGATGTCGTCCACGTAGCTCTGCACTAGTACGAGTCTTCTTCTGACTTGATACTGAAAAGGGTGCGATCCACTGTTCCCTTCTGAAAACCTTTCTGAAGTAGAAAGTCTGAGAGGGTATCATACCAAGCCCTAGGTGCTTGTTGTAACCCATAAAAAGCTTTCTTAAATCTGTAAACCTGATGCCCCTGCTGAAAGCTGGGCGGTTGTTCAACATAGACTTCTTCCTTCAGCACGACGTTTAGGAAAGCTGACTTCACATCCATCTGATAGATTGTGAACTGCTGATGTGTTACATAGGCTAGGAATAGATGAATGGCTTCCAATCTTGCGACTGGGGCGAATGTTTCATCGAAGTCTATTCCTTCAGATTGACAATATACTTTGGCAACAAGTTGAGCTTTATTCCTGATAATGGCGTTGTTTTCATCACACTTGTTCTTGAAGACCCACTTCGTTCCTATCACGTGTTGATGTCTAGGTCTATCAACAAGCTCCTATACGTCGTTCCGAGGGAACTTGTTGGTCCCGGAGAGACGAGTCTTCAGGTGTGGAATACACCTGAGTCAAAGATCAGCAACGAGCGCGACGGTCGATCGCACGCTGAATCGATGCTGGAACGCGCGGGCAGAGAATCCTTCTACTGAGTACGGTCTACTGAATTCAGTCAGTAGAACAGTAGTTCAGTATTAGGTTTCGAGTGCGGAAGAGTAAGCCCAAAAGAATATTCGTCTCAGTCTGAAAACACCGTTTATGCTGTTTGATTTAAAGTCAGTTTTATGCAAGTGAACAATTAAGCAAAGCGACAATAAATCAACACATAGTTTTTAAAGTGGTTCGGATATCACACGATCCTACGTCCACTGTCCCGAAAGATCAGGAGGCTATTTATTATACTGAGTTAGTCTCAGTCAGCTTGTACACAGGACAAAGCCGTGGCTTGGGGATTACACTGAGCAAGTCCCAGTTTACACGGGCATCAAACTAAAGTGTTTGGCAAACTCTCCAACTATGAAGGAGTCCTTTTACAATAAGGAACAAGTTCAAATATGAACTCCTTCGTCTAAGCTATGGATATTACAATAAGATCAGCTTAGATTAGAGAAGGGGAACGAGATAGAACTCTAGAGAGAAGAACTATAAGAATATATCTATGAAAGATTAAGTTCTTCTCTGGATATGTCTTGAATCTTCTAGAGTGTTTGTTCGGTTGAGCTCGGTTCCTTGGATGTGTCCATCATCGTCATGATAGACCTCCCATCCTTTTTCTCTCTCTCTCTTTCTGCGTGAAGACACTTCTCTATTTATAGAGGTGACCTAGGCATATGTCCGTTGGAGGGGACGATGCCACGTGTCACTCTATGGGGTAGCAAACGGCTATATTTGAATTCTGTAGAGTCCACTAACTTTAATAGAAGTGGTTGACTTGCAGCTTTATGTCGGAGACTCTGCCAGTTGGCTGCTTGTCATTGGTCGAGGTACAAAGAGCGGTTGAGACCTATTCAGACTTCAAGGTGATACGGGGCCGACTTCTCGGATGTACGACCTCGGACAACTCTACTGAATTGTTCTTCTGAAGTCCATGGTCAGTTAAAGTAACTGACCGACCGTTGCTGAGTCTGATCTAGATTCAGTAGGTAACTTTCTGCTGAGTCTGCTTACTAAAGATCAACTCGAGTTCGATGATTGCTCTGCTGAGTCCAGTTCTGCGACTCCATTCGCATACTTGCTCCCTTGAGTCCAAGACATACTGAGTCTTCTACATCCGGTGCTGAGGCTGATAATCTACTGACCGCCTGAACCAGTGTAGAGTGTCTGCTGAGTCTGAAACACTCAAGAGACAAGGGCGGTACTGAGAAGATTCAATCGGTCTATATCAGTCCGACTGACTTCTTCGATCTCGAGTTCTTTGTCACGAGTGAAGTGTCTTCTACTGACTGCACAGCTGTTGAACTTTAGCTAGTCTACTGAGTTCCTAACACGGTGAACTCAGTTAAGCTATAACAATATCGAAGGCTCATCATCCAGCTAGGGTTTTGGGATCTTCAAATCTATCATAGTGAACCTAATTCCCAACAGAACTAATTCAGCTCCTCTCGCATGGCAGTGATCCAGTCAGCGTCATTCAGCGCGTCCTCAATTACCTGTGGTTCTTCAGTTGACAAGAAACATGAGTATAAGGCGCTCTCTCCTTGAAAGAATTTGGATCTTCTCTTGACGATAGCTGATGGATCTCTAATTATAAGATCGGAAGAATGAGCATCTAGCCACGAACGACGACGTCTTGTTACTTCGTCTGGAATTGATTCTACAAAGATAGTAGGAGTGTTAGGAATTTCAGGTGTACTATTCTGAGATTGAAGTAATTCAGTAACAAGGGTTGGGTCTACTGAGTCACCAGGTTCAGGGGCATTTAGCTCAGGAACTTCAATAGTTTCCCCTGAGTTGTCATTCTCAGTAGAAGTCTCAGTTACCACATGGATTTCCTTATCGACTTGAGTTATTGCCCGTTGGTTGATTCTAAATTTTATCATCTGAATCATCATCCCAACAATGCTGGATATTTTCGATGTTATCTTTTAAGATTAGATCATGTAGCTTTCTCCTGACCTCTTCAGCTTCTGGCTGAGAGTTTGACTTCTTGCTTTACGAAGTAAATTCATCAAATACAACATGAGGGCTTTCCTCCACGCAAAGGGTCCGGTAGTTAAAGACCCTGAAAGCTTTGCTGACCCTAGAGTATCCTAAGAAAACTCCTTGGTCTGACTTGCTATCAAAGACCTTTAAGTGACCCTTTCCGTTATTGTAGATAAAGCACGTACAACCAAAAATATGGAAATACGAAATAGAAGGTGTTCTCCCTTTCCACAATTCATATGGCGTCTTCATGTGGATCTGTATCAATAGAGATCGATTCTGAGTGTAGCAGGCAATGTTAGTAGCTTCTGCCCAGAACTTTAATGGTAGACCTGAGTCTGCGAGTATCGTCATTATTGCTTCTTTAAGTGTTCTGTTCTTCCTTTTAGCATGTCCGTTCTGCTGAGGCGTACGTGCCGCTGACGTCTCGTGTTCAATGCCTTCAGCTTCGCAGTACTCTTTCACCATCGAGTACAGAAACTCAGTTCCACGATCTGAGCGTATCCTTTGGATATTAATATCTTTCTCGACACTCAGCTGCTTCAGTAGTTTCGGCAGCTCAAATTTGACATCAGATTTGTTGGCGATGAATATCACCTAAGTATATTTTGAATAGTCATCAATGACTACAAGAACATATTTCTTTCCTCTGATCGTCACTGGATTGACTGGCCCAAATAAATCCATGTGCAACAGCTGAAGGATTCCATCAGTGGAAGGTGACGGATTAGGCGGATTGCTTGACTTTGTTTGCTTCCTCTTCAGACATGCCTTACAGTTCTTATGTCTTCTAAATACTTCTTTGGGCAGTCCTCTGACTTTAGCATCCCGTGCTAGCTTGTCCATTGTCTTGAAGTTCAGATGGCTCAGTTGTCTGTGCCACATCCATGCTGTTTTACCATCTGACCTCGTATGTGCTAGCAGGCATGCTTCAGGTTCGGCGGTATTCTATTCAGTATAGTATATGTTCCTTCGTTGCCATCCTGATAACACAGTTTTTCTTGTAGATTTGTCAGGAACATCACAAAACCCTGCGTCAAAAGTCACTTTATAAGTCTAAAATACAAGTCCATGCTCAACTTGGGATAAAGGAGTAAGTCAGCACAGATTCTCTATTGGAATTAATTTGTGTTCATTAATTAATTTTTCTCTGGGCTGAGCGTAGATAATTAATTAAATTGAGGCTTGACTTTATTTCTTGTATACTGGAAGCAAGTTTTATGCTTGTATACAATGTGTATTTTTCATTACCACTATTTTATTCTCATGTATGATAAATATATATATATTTGCTCATGTAATCCTTTATCTTGTATAAAAGTTAGATTTGTGTAGTTTGTCGGGTATCACAAAAGACTACACAAATTGGTAGAACTGATAAGATATAAACAGTTATCACAGCTAAGACAACTTAAGGATAAGTTGCCGGTTTATGCTGCAGTTTAGATAAGAAGTAGCTTGTCTAGGCTGCTTGTCTTTACTGGTATACTTAAGGTAGTGTATTGATGGATCACAATGAGGTGTGTTCTCCTGACTGACCTTAGTGGAGAACCAAGATCTCGGTGAATTAGCTGGTCTTAAGCTTGGTAAGGCTTCAGCTGAGTGCATTTTACTATCTTTCACTTTGACCTACTATGGTGAACGTCATCGCGACAGGATCTACGTATCTTGGGTGTTAGTAGTTATTTGTGGCTCAGGTTGGTTGTCTGTATCTTGTAACTGTATCCTAGTAAAATGGGTTGATAATATCCCTTGAGGAACTCATAAGGATTATCACACTAAAACCGACCGGTTGATTAAGTTCAGATGTGTTAATAAAGTCGAGTGGTACTACTCAGGATTATAATAAGATGTTAATTAATTTAAGTTGTCAATGCGCTTAATTAATTAACAAATATTTCTATCTTAAATACGGGGATCAATTAAGTCTAAAATATAAGTTTATGCTCATGTTGGGATAAAAGGGTAAGTCAGTACGGATTCTCTAGTGGAATGAATCTGTGTTTATTTATTTTGCACTGGGCTGTGCATAAATAATTAATTAATTTGAGGCCCGACTTTATTTCTTGTAATAGATCCCTGATCTGGCTCAATTAGTTGCCTAATTATTTATTTTCTCTCATACATCATTATTAATGGATTAATGCATTTTGCATTATTTAATAATATTATTTATCTGGAATTAATTGGCAAGACAAATTAATTGATAAATGAAGGTAGCCTGGTAGATTAATTAATTATATTATGGGCTTATTATGTGGAAGCCCATTAGAAGTATAATTAAATTAATGGGCTACAAATATTAATATAATATTGACTTTTGAAGCCTATATATATTAGTATTCTGTTCATAAACAGACACACATATATTTCTCGAGCGTATACACGCGAGTTTGAGAGAGAGACAAAATATTATTTTCTTCAGTTCTCTAACCACACGGAGGAAGAAAAAAGTCAGGACACAGATCAGAAGATCTGAACAGGAGCTACAATCAAAGCGACGACAATATACGAGGAGGAAGTTACAATTTCTTCCTCTCCTATATTCCATCAATTGGTATCAGAGTCTGGTTTAACGGTTTTCTCGTGAAAAAATCCACGAGTAGTTGATAGGACCAATGTGTTACGTGTTTATACTGCAGTGGTCAAAAGCAAGCTACAGAATCTAAGCCTAAAAGATAACATCGAAAAGATCCAGCATTGTTGGGATGATGATTCAAACGATGAAATTAAGAATCAACCAACACGTAATGTAGCTGAACAAATTGATTTTACTGAGCATAATCAATCCCAGGTAATTTAGGTCGATGAGGACACCCCAGTGGTAACTGAGACCTCTACTAAGAATAACAACTCAAGGGGAACTACCAATGTTCCTGAGCTGAATGCCCCTGAACCTAGTGACTCAGTAGATCTTACTCTTGTTACTGAATTGCTTTAATCAAAGAATAGTACAATTGAAATTCCTTATAATCCAACTATTTTTGTAGAATCAATTCTAGATGAAGTAACAAGACGCTGTCGTTCATGGTTAGACGCTCATAGTTCAGATCTTGTAATTGGACATCCTTCAGCTATTGTCAAGATAAGATCTAGATTCTTTAAGGGAGAAAGTGCTTCATGCTCCTGCTTCTTGTCTATTGAAGAACCTCAGTCGATTGAGGACGCTTTGACTGATGTTGACTGGATCACTGCCATGCAAGAGGAGCTCAAACAGTTTACCAGAAACAACGTATGGGAGCTTGTAGACAGACCTAGATATCAGCACGTGATAGGAACGAAGTGGGTCTTCAAAAATAAGAGAGTTGAAAACAACGTCATAGTAAGGAACAAATCTCGACTAGATGCGAAAGGACACTGTCAAACAGAAAGAATAGACTTTGATGAAACGTTCGCTCCAGATGCAAGATTGGAAGCCATTCGTTTATTTCTAGCATATGCAACACATCAGTAGTTCACAGTCTATTAGATAGATGTGAAGTCAGCTTTCCCGAACGGCGTACTGAAGGAAGAAGTCTACGTTGAACAATCACCTGACTTTCATTAGGGACATAAGTGTATAGACTTAAGAAAGTGTGGTATGGGTTAAAACAAGCACCTAGGGCTTGGTATGATACTCTTTGATACTTTCTGCTTCAGAAAGGTTTTCATAAAGGAACGGTAGATCGCACCCTATTTGGTATCAAGTCAGAAGATGACATTCTACTAGTGCATATCTATGTGTACGACATTATCTTCAGATCTAGGAATCTGACCATATGTCAGAAATTTGAGCAGATGATGAAAGAGAAGTTCCAAATGTTGGTGATGGGAGAAATTAATTATTTCCTTGGACTTCAAGTAAAACAATCCAAGAAGGGAATATTCATTAATCAAGCTAAATACACAAGAGATCGCATGAAGAAGTTCGGCTGTGAATCCAACAAATCAGTGAAAATACCCATGAATACCAATCTCAAGATTGATTTTGATAAAGAGGGAGTATTTGTTTACTCAACTGATCATCGTGCTATTATTGGTTCCTTACTATACCTAACAGCTAGAAGACCTGATATAACTTATGTTGTAGGCGTATACGCGAGATTTCAGGCGAATCCCAAGCGGAGTCACGTAGAATCAGCGAAGAAGATTCTCCGTTACCTAACAGGAACACCTAACATCTAGAAGGCCCGATATAACTTATGTTATGGTATCCTGGCGATGATAATCTTGACCCTAACTGGTTATTCGATGTTGATTATGCAGGATGTCGAATCGACAAAAAGTCAACCTCAGGAACATGTCAGTTCCTCGGCAGTAGACTCAGCGAAGAAGATTCACCATTAATGTTCATCGTATGTCATTAAGCATATCATTTTCATTAAATGCACGACATTCCATAGTATTAACTGCGGAGCATTAAGGGCATGTCATTTCACCTTACCTTTTAGATGATCAAGATAAGTAGGTCGAGATTATAAGCGGCAAAGTAATCATAACCTCTTATAACATTTAATCTGAGCCATTCACATTTCAAAAAATCAGTTTAATCTCAAACGCATGATGAATAAACCGTTTATATTCAGATGTCATATATATCGGAATGTATCTCTCATCTAAATACATTTCTGCCATTTTCGAACGATCTAGTGCTCTGCATATATCTTGCTTAAGAAATCCATAATCTTCTAGCACTAATCATTCGGTAAATCTCATAAACTGCTTATGCTAATTAATGACTCACTCTATTTTCGAGTGCTAACGTTCATTTTGCAGATAGAGTTTTTCATCTACAATGGCGACGTCCCCAAGCAATGAAGTTCTGATTCCATCCGACATGCACGAGATCATTGACAACAAGAGAGTCTGGTTCGATCCAGTACTCGCTTTAAGATCCTGCGGTGTGGAGTGCATGGATCTCATCTTTGACACCCTCGAGTCCTCAGGCCTTCAGACGTTATTATCTAGGGCTTCATCTCACTATCTTCCCAGGCAGGTCATTGAGTTCTTCTTAAATCTCCTTCAAGACGATGATTTCAGGGACATTTCTAGCGCCAATTTCCAGCCGCACGAAGATTGTTGACCTCGACGTTGCCGAGTGTCTTCTTCAGAGTTTTGATCTTATTGACGAAGGGATCTCTCCTATAGTATATGTTGGGAGATGATTCTATAGTTCCACAAATTGTTGGGAGACAACTCAGTAGCCTAGTGCTCAGTAGATTTGAAGATCCCAAAACCCTACTTTGACTGATGAACTATTCTGTTGTAATTTGTTGTTCTGTCTCTGAGAGTTTCAGACTCAGTAGACACTCTCCACTTTGGTTCAGGCGCTCGGTTCTGTCCGCTGATTTCCAGCAGACTATTAGCCGCAGTACAAGAAGAAGAAGACTCAGTAATACTTTACTCAGCAGGAGCAGTATACTGAAAGGAGTCAGTGGAACTGAACTCAGCAGGAGTAGTTCACTGAACTCAGAGTTGATCTTTAGTAGAGCTGACTCAGCAGGAGTACGCTACTGAATATAGATCAGACTCAGTAGCGGCTAGACAGTCTTCTGACTGTCAGGATATATTAAGTCAAATCAGCGGAGTCATACGAGGTATAGAGAAGTCAGCTTCAGATCCACCTTGAATTATGTTTGTCTCGCCTACTTTCTTCAGCCTCGACCAATGACTAACGGCCAGCTGTCTACTTTCTGATTAAAGCTGCAAGTCAACAACTTTCTAGAAATGGAGGGAAAGGACTCTGCCACCATACTTTGGAAGAGCCGTTAGCTACCCAAAAGAGAGAGGCACATGGATCGTCGTCTCCAACGGACCTATCCATGTCTCTTATCTATAAATAGAGGGAAGATTTCAAATTGAAGCTCACCTAGAAACCAATGAACACACGTGCATTCACGAGCAACTCAAAACGACTTAAGCTTTCCGCAAGAACTTCATAGAGTAATCTCCAGCGAAAGGCGACATTCTTGCTCGTAGGGAACCAAGCTGAATCAGATCATAAAGCCTCTAGTATCCAAGCGACTGAATACGAACCCAAGTCCATACTTAACCGTTCGTCGCTCTAGAAGCCACTTTCTCGTTCCCTATCCCTCTAACCTAAGCTCAACAGATCTTATCTATAGCTTAGAACGAAGGAGTTCATCTTTGAACTAATCCTTATTGTAAAGGACTCCTTCATAGTTGGAGAGTTTATCAAACACTTTAGGTTGATACCTTGTAAACTGAGACTTGCTGAGTATAAATCTCAAGACCAGTGTTTGTCCAGTGCACAAACCGACCGAGACTAACTCAGTATAATAAAATAGCCTCCTGATCTTTTCGGGACAGTGGACGTAGGATTGTTTGATCCGAACCACTTTAAAATTGCTTGTGTTTTGTGTTTTTACTGTTGCATTGATTACTGTTCATACAGAAACTATTTCTAAAATCATTCAACTGAGTTTCAGAAAAGCTTAACTGATCGCACTAATATACTGAAACTGTTTTCTTAAAAACATTTTCTAACTCAACTGAATTCGGGCCTACACATTTTCACTGCATATCATTCTCCATTCATATCACTATTTTCAATATCTGGTATGTCAGGAATCAGGATGGTACCTATGTTCTTAGTAGAGAACTACGGGGTATGGCGAGTCAGAATGGAGGCACATCTGACTTCCCTCCACGATAGCATGACAGAGGTACTGGAGGATGGCCCTATCGTTCCCATGATAGATAGTGTCAAAACTCAGGACCCAGCACAAGGAGGAGGCATGGTGACCGGGAAGAAGATCCCCAACGATAGAAGTCTCTTCACCCCTGAGGAGAAGAAGCTTCACAACTTAGATCGGGTTGCCAGAAATGCCATACTGACCACCCTGAGTGATTCTTATCTCGGGAGAGTTCAGGACTGCAAGTTCGCGAAGGAACTCTGGGATGCTCTAGCGCTACTGAGTCGGGGGACTCAGAAGATTAAAGCGAACAAACTGGCGCTGGAACTTCAGATGCTGGAGAGACTGTCTCTCATGCCTGGCAACACCATTGAAGATCTTAATGTTAGATTCACGGATCCGATGAACACCATCAACGGGCTGGGAAAGACGTTCTCCAACCGGGAAATGAATCTCAAGATTTTGAGGGCACTGCCAGACAAACATTGGACTCCATTTGCTACTTTACTGAGATATTCTGACTTAGATATTATTTCTCCTGACCATATCTTTTCAGAACTAAAAGCTGAGGAGTTCGAGTTCGGTCTACCTCAAAGGAAGCAAGCAGTCAAGGCGACACCCAAATCGACCATGCTTTCAAAGCATCGATCGGCATAGCGGCTCCAAAGATCTAGCAAAGCCGAACCTTCACTCGAGTGACATACAAGAAGGAAACTTGGCTAAGAAATACGCACTGCTTGCCGTGAAGTATCAGAAGGAGAAGGAGAGGCGCAGAAAACTCTCAAGAGTCGTCAGAGACTCCAAGGGCAAGTCTGAATATACACCCAAGCGCACTCCTGACTCGCACACTTCTGATTGCAGGAAACATGAAGACTCAACTCAGTCGAAAGACAGCGAGAGCAAAGAAGAGAGAGTCACTACCTGCTACAACCGCAAAAAAGCCGGGACATTATCGGTATGGACCGTCCCGAGCTCGGGATCTGCCGAGAGAGCAAGACACAAAGCTCCGAAGGGAGAAGTTCATCAAGAAGCGTCAATCATATATAGCTGGTGAACTCTTAGACGACTCAGCTGAAGTCGATTCCTTCATGGATTCATCAGATGATGAAGCGGCATTCATGGTCGTAGAGCTTGAAGAAGATGCTGAAAAGTGTCTCATGGTAGGAGAAGAGGATTAGGTAAACTCTCACGCTCCATTTAACCCCTCTTCACACTGCACACACGACACTATTTCAGGTGTAGATGAGAATCTGGACGTCTCGATCGCCTACGAAGAACTTTTAGATGAGCAGATTCAGATGAGCCTGCAGCTCAGTAAGACTCTTCATGAGTTGGATACCCTGAAAGTGGAGAATCAGAGACTTTCTCAGGAGAGTCAGGTTGCTACTGAGTCAGAAGGACTTGTCTTGAGACTCAGAGAGGAGATCAGATCTCAGTACTGACCAATGACTTGACTCAAAAGGATACTGAACTGAGTCTACTGAAGCAAGAGTTGTCAGGACTTCAGACCGATCATGAAATGCTTAAGAAAAGTGATGATGTCTGGAGGAATCTGATGACAGAGCGGTACATAGGCGCTGAAAAGAAGCTTGAGGCCATGCTAGCCAGCAACAAGCCTAAGCACTGCAATGAGGGACTTGGATTCTGCCATGGAGCCTCCTCATCTGCCCCCGCACGCTCAAAGAACCGACTAAGTGATAGATTTGTCCAAGGGGAGACCATCAATGCAGAGATTCCGAACCCCCTAGCCAAGAACAAACAGAAGATGAAGGCACCTCATCCCAGCTATCAGCATTCTGACAAGACAGAATCACCCCAATTCAGTCAAGGGGGAACCAGCAGAGTCAAATGGGCTGATCAGTATGGACCTCCACAGCTGACACATCCAGTTCAGTATGGGTCATATTATTATGATCCTATAGTCAGGAGATGACCTCAGAAGAAGAAGAAGAAAGCCATGCAGAAGGCAAAGGTCAGCAGTCCACCAATTCAGAAGATCAGGACTCCTGAACCTGTGAAGCCTTAGAAGTCAGCATCGACCAGTCCAGTGGTCAAATATGTTGAGACCAACAGGGTCGTGAGACAGATCTGGGTTTCCAAAACTAACATCTAAGGACCCAAAATCAAAATAAAGGGTACCTGAATATAATTATGTTTTGCAGGTGCACAAGGACCCTTGGTATGTGGACAACGGATGCTCAAGACACATGACATACCAGAAGGACCTACTGAAGAATTATACTACTGAAGAGAGACCCCAAATCGAGTTTGGAGACACCGCAAAAAGGCTATACCAGAGGCTACGGAACACTCAGCATTGGAACCGCAATAGTTCCGAGAGTATCATATGTTGAAGGACTTCAACATAATCTTCTCTCTGTTAGTCAATTTTGTGATAACTCGAATAGTGTGATTTTTTACGCTGGTTTATGTGATGTTATTGATAAATCTACAGGGAAAACACTGTTATCAGCTTCGCGCAAAAAGAATATCTACGTAGCTGACTGGAACTCAACTGAACTTGAAGCTTGTTTGTTGGCAAAGAACGACAATAGAACGGGGAGGCTCTGGCACAAAAGACTCAACCATCTCAACTTCAAGACGCTCAACAAACTAGCTAGAAACGCTATAGCAAGAGGACTGCCGAATGAAGTATTCAGCAAAGACACTCAGTGTGAAGCATGTCTGAAGGGAAAGCAAACAAAGAATCAAAATCCACCTGTTCCATCGCCTTCCATTGATGGAATCCTTTAGCTACTACATATAGATGTATTTGGTCCAGTCTCTCCGGTGACGATCAGAGACAAAAAGTATGCTTTAGTGGTCATTGATGACTACTCACGCTACACATGGGTCATATTTATTGCCAACAAGTCTGACGTCAAAACAGAGTTACCTATGCTTCTGAAAAAGCTCAATGTTGAGAAGAACACAAAAATTATAAAGATACGTTCAGACATAGGAACTGAGTTCCTGAATTCTATGGTGGAGGAGTTTTGCAAAGCTAAAGGCATAGAGAATGAGATGTCTGCCGTGAAGCAGCATAAGAAGACACCATATGAACTATGGAACAGAAGGAAGCCTTTCATATCTTATTTCCACATTTTTGGGTGCTCGTGATTTATCCATAATAATGGGAAGGATCAGTTAAAGACTTTTGATAGCAAGTCAGACCAAGGAGTCTTCTTAGGATACTCTCGGGTCAGCAAAGCCTTCAGAGTTTTTAAGTGCCGGACCCGTTGCGTGGAGGAAAGCCCTCATGTTGTTTTTAATGAGTTTGCTACTGAAGGCAGCAGCAGGAACTCTAAATAAGAGTCTGAGGACATCAAGATAAAGTTGAAAAGATCCAGCTGTGTTGGGATGATGATTCAGAAGAGGAAACTGAAGATAAGACAACTGAATCTCAGCCAGCAGCAGAAGTAGCTGAACAGATTGACTCTACTAGACACAGTCAATCCCAGGTAACTCAGGTCGATGAAGAAACCCAAGTGGTAACTGAGACCTCTACGAAGGATAATAATTCAGGGGGAACGAATGAAGTTCCCGAGCTAAATGCCCCTGAACCTGGTGACTCAGTAGACCCAACTCTAGTAACTGAATTACTTCAATCTCAGAATAGTACAACTAAAATGCCTAACTCACCTACTATATGTGTTGAACAAATTTCCGATGAAGAGTTGAAACATCGTCGATCGTGGCTTCACAAGTCTAAAGACAAGATCCAGATTCTGTCAAGGAGAAAGCGCATTATATTCCAGCTTCTTGTCTACTGAAGAACCTCAGTCAGTTGAGGACGCACTCAAGGATGTTGATTGGATCGTAAGTCATGCGAGAGGAGCTGAATGCGTTCACGAGAAACGAAGTATGGGAGCTTGTTGACGTAACCCGACATCAACATGTGATTGGAACTAAATGGGTCTTCAATAACAAGTGAGATGAAAACAACGTTATAGTAAGGAACAAAGCAAGACTCGTGGCAAAAGGCTACTGTCAAGCCGAAGGGATAGATTTCGACGAAACTTTCGCTCCAGTTGCAAGATTGGAGGTAATCAGACTATTCCTAGCCTACGCAACACATTAGCGATTTAGAGTTTATCAAATGGATGTGAAGTCTGCGTTCCTGAACGGCGTGCTGAAAGAAGAAGTCTATGTAGAACAGCCTCCCGGTTTTCAACAGGGACATCAGGTCTCTGACTCGGAAAGGCTACAGACGGGTTAAAACAAGCACCTAGGGCTTGGTACGATACCCTGTCTGAGTTTCTTCTTCAGAAAGGTTTTTAGAAGGACACAGTAGACCGCACATTATTCAACATTCGACTGGAAGACGACATTTTACTTGTGTAGATCTACGTAGATGACATAATTTTCGGATCGAAGAATGTCATCATGTGTCAGCAATTTGAGAAAATGATGAAAGATAAGTTTGAGATGTCAAAGATGGGAGAGGTGAATTATTTCCTCGGCTTTCAAATCAAACAATTTGAGAAGGAAACATTCATCAATCAAGGAAAATACACTCGAGACCTCATCAAGAAGTTCGGTTGCACATCCGGCAAACCTATCAAGATCCTGATGAACACGAATATGAAAATTGTTCTTGATAAAGAGGGAGTATCAGTAGACCATACTGAATTTCGTGTTATTATTGGATCATTATTATATCTAACTGCTACCCGACATGACATAACTTATGCTGTAGCTGTCTACGCTCGATTTCAGGCGAATCCTAAGCAGAGTCATATGGACTCAGCAAAGAAGATTCTCTGCTATCTCAGAGGAACACCTGACAAGGGTTTATGGTATCCAGCAGATGA
Source organism: Lavandula angustifolia (assembly GCA_028984105.1). Lineage (NCBI taxonomy): Eukaryota > Viridiplantae > Streptophyta > Magnoliopsida > Lamiales > Lamiaceae > Lavandula > Lavandula angustifolia. The sequence goes on from CM054805.1 coordinate 9,230,636, forward strand.
TAACATTGAACTAACTAGTTATTCTGATGCTGACTATGCATGATGTAGAATTGATCGAAAGTCAACTTCTAGAACTTGTCAGTTCCTTGGCAGTAAGTTGATCTCATGGTTTTCAAAGAAACAGCATTCAGTAGCAACGTCAACTACTGAAGCTGAATATATGGCTGCCGGAAGTTGCTGCGCCTAAATCCTTTGGCTGAGACAACAGCTACGCGACTATGATGTCATTCAGAATGAAGTGTCGATCTTCTACGACAGCTCCAGTGTAATTGCAATCACTCAGAACCCTGTACTTCATACTAGATGCAAGCAGGTGGACATCGACATCACTTCATTCATGATCATGTCGAAAAGAAGGATATCAGGATGGAGAAGATCCATACTGACCATCAAAGGGGCGAATATTCGACCAAGCCTCTAGGCGAGCCGGATTCGAAAAACTTTCAGTAGAGCTAGGTCTGTTGGACCCTACTGACTCCAATCAGTAAGTGGATTTAGGAGAGGAGCATTCAGCAAGGGGGAATGTTCACTCTCAGTACTGAATAAATTCAGTACGTAGAGACTCAACAACCATCTACACGAGGTATCAGCTGACTACGATGTTCAGCTGACAGGTTTGCGTATCTTTACTCAGTAGCCAATGAAATATTCTGTGTATAAATATTCAGATTCAGCTTTGTATTCAATGCCTTAGAAAATGTCATTTAATATAACGGTTTACATTTAATACACAACATTCTATGTAAAGTATCTTTGAACTTCTGTGCGCATTAAATGCATGTCATTTCAAGTTACTTCTTTGGCTATTTACAACTGTATTTTGACTTAGGCGGCTAAATTGATCATTGCTTATTTTATAATATTAAATCCTAGCCGTCCATCTCATAAAGCAGATTTAAACTGAACCGTGGATTTTTAACTGTTCATCTTCTTTAACATATAAAAACTTTTTCAAAATTTAGAAATCGCCATTTCACTCTGCAAATTTTCACAACCCTAGATTTTCTAAGAAAAGTCTTTGTCTACTTGCAATCTTCTATTCCAATATCTCAGAAACATCTTTGGTAAATCCTTAATGATTATTCAGCATTATATATGATCTTTATAATATTTTTCGATCGATACTAATATTTTTCGTTTGCAGATTATTAAAACATGGCAGGAAGGGATGTTATTTGTCATGTGAACATGGCAGAAATCCTCTAGAAGGACCGCGTGTGGTTTGAGCCGATGATGGAGTTCGACTCATGCGACCTTGATTTCATGGAGGAAATCTTTGACGCGCTGAGGGCGACAGGACTGGAGGGTTTTCTGTCAAGGAAGCCATCATACTTCCTCCCGCGACAAATAGCTGAGTTATATCTGAACTCAGAGTCAGTAGAAGGGGACATTCGATGTTGGTTCGTCACTCATCATATTGGTGACCCCGCCCGCGCCATACCGGAGATCAAGCTGATGTCCATCAAGGAAGCACTTCAACGAAGCTTTCAACTTCCAAGCGAATGATTCAGCACAGTGGGTTATAAGGATGACTTAATGGATGAATACTTAGAGATATTCTGCGGGAAGCCTACCACATTCTGGGAGAGCTGCCTTCCCAAAGAATGCCATGCTCCCTCGGTTCGGAGCACTTGCTCATATCAGCTGACTCGTGAATGCAAGAGTCGACCGGCTCGTTTGATCAAGTATCGAGGCCGAAGATTCGACCGATGATGGCCATATATGATCA